>VXBI01009510.1:754629-771787 GCA_013397375.1 Toxostoma redivivum
AAAAAAAGAAAAAAAAAAAAAGAAAAAAGCACAGGGATTAAATCCCTCAGAAAGTCCTTAAGAGAAGCTATGTTTCAAAAAAAAAAAGCTGGCTATTACTGAGAAGGCACTGCTGCAGCCAGTTCACCAAACCTGAGGGTCAAAAGTCAACAGACAAATAAAATTCTTTTACTACTGAAAGAAGACTTTTCAGCCAAAAACTAAGGTAAGAACTTGACAGAGAGACAAGACACCTCCATAATGTACAACACAGCCCAACTGAGGCAGAGCTCGGGGTGAGGCAGGGAAACAGTGACAGAAACTGTCCTAAGTGATCCCTCATCCCTCTGAGCTCCAAACAAGAAACTCAAGTGTTCCAGAGCTATTTTCAGCTTCTTTTATCAGCCACTGATCAGACACCTGGAAAGGGCCCAAGACAGAAAGCTGAACCTATTAAAAGGACTTGGAAAGAGAAGCCAGAATACATCAGACTAGCCCAGGAGTGAGCTGAGCTCAGCCTGGAACAAAGAGCACTCCCAGGTGATGGCTGGGAATTGCTCCAGCAGCAGTGTCCCCACATGGCAATGCTCATGTGGCTTCTCTGTGGAGCTTCCAGCCACACCATTCCAGCACAGACTCTGACACCTCTACAGGCCACAACCACACCCTTCTTCTGATGGAAGGGCAGATGTTTGAATCCTCCACTGCTGGGACACAGGTATACACAGAAACTCTCCCGAAATCGCAAACATTTAAACATCTAATCCTTTTCAGGGGAAACCACAAAAGCTCATCTGCTAAACAAGTATTTCTAGATTCACTATGAACAATAAGCAGAGCAATTTGGTTTTTAAATCCAAGAGAGTAACCACTACAGAGTTCAGTAAGTTTTTCTGACTGCATCTGAATTACTGTGCAGTTTTTCTCTTGCAGTTCAGTGTCTATACAATGACATATCTGTGATGTAACACCCTGCTGCCATTTCAGACTTTTAATCATCCTGACTACACACAAATCCATCCTTGGCTTTAGTCTATGCACAGATCTTAACATACTTTCGTTTTGTTTTTGTTATTTTGTAAATAGCTACCATTTGTGTTTTACATATTTCATTGACAGCTCAAGGGAAGTAAACACTGAAAACAAATTTCAATAACACCATGGACTAGTCCTGGTTTTGTCTTGGGGTCTTTTAGGCTTCCTAACCATTACTATAAAGTAGTGTTCCAAATGCAGGCTGTCTGTTTAAACCACACCTTTCTAAATGGGTGAGTCTGGGCTAATGCTGATCAGCTTGGGACAAAAAAAAAAATAGAGAAATTATTTTCTGGCATAATTCCACATACTCTGTATTAGAGCAACAGGCTGTGGAGGAAGAAGGCCAGTATCCACAAATTTCAACACAGAAAATAGATACCACTCCCACACTACTCACTAATTGATAAACATGCTATTTCAGCTCAGTTGCTGCCTATCCCCTTCAAAGCAAGCTTTAGCTATGTGGCTTCAGCTATAACTGCTTCAAGGCCTTCACAGAGATTTGGGATTTGATTCAGTCAAAACTTTTTTCAGGTACTTATCTTTAAAAGTAACAAGTGAAATGAGACTTTGGGTACGTGAAGAGAAAATTATATTTGCATGATTAGCTCTTCTTCAGAACCAGATGTATATATAACTAACTGTGTGTCTTGTCAAAATGCATGGCTAGCTCTGCAGAGATAGCAGGGAATTCAGCTGAGCAGCTAGACAGGAAGATGGAAGAATGCAAACTGCTCTGTCCAGTAGCACAGATCCAGAACCAACAAAGGGGTCAGCCAAAGTATGAATAGAGGAGAGGATGTGAAAACCCAGTTTTGACGTGACTAACAGCAGGAGCCAATGCAACACTTTCCTTACAACTCCAGTGCTTTTCTCTACCTTGAGACCTGCACACAGATCAGCCAGACTGCAATAGCATGCTCATGCCACTTTAATGCAGCTATTCTGTTGTTTGTGGTGTTTTTAGAATTCAAGACACAATAAGACCTTGTGCCAGTACAACTACAAGATAAGAAAACAAAACCCAAGTACTCACGCTGTGAATAAAGCAGTATCTGAAACTCCAAAAGGGCACAGGTAAAGAGTTGAACCACATTTTCTACTCCAAGCAATTCAAAAACTTCTTTAACTGGAAAATCAAACAATGGTAGTTCACTGGTGCTTGGCCTCTGGCAGATAATTGGTCCATAAACACCTGAAAATTTCAATGACCTTCCTGCTGGAGGAAGAGGAACCTCATAGAGAATATTGTAGATGTAGCTCTCTAAAGGTAGTGGTGGTGGCTGAGGTGAAGTCACTGCTTGGTGAAGCTGTTCTAGAACTTTCTTACAAGCTTTCATGAAAGACATTGGTGTAATCAGACAAATGCACTTTGAGACATAGAGCGTGTCTCTGCTGATGTCATAGGAGTTAAATCGCTGTAGCTTTGAGACAGAGGTGCCATTGCAGTCCCCAGTGCTGCTGCAGCTCTCCTTGTCATTGGTGGCTGGAGTATGGAGAATGTCATATTCAGCATTGTGCATGTGATACAATGTCTGCATTGCACTGCAGATCTGTTTGCTAGTGACCTCCTCAAAAAACGTGAGAGAAAATCCAAATGTCCGCGAGCCATCTTCACGAGTAATAATGAAAGAGTGGAACTGAGGTTCTCTGCAATCTGCTTGTGTCTTGAAAGCGAGCCCTTTAGGCATACACAGCTACAAAAGAGGGGAAGGGGAGATGATATCCATTAAAAAACGCTTTTCTCTCCCCCTGCCTGCAGAAGCATTGGTAAAAATGGGATTTCAAATCCACAGACTGCCATTGCATTTCACTTTAAATTCTATTAAGCGTTACATTTCTGTAGAATACAGTGATGCAGGTCTAAACCAGAAAAACAAAAGGAATCTATCAAAAGGGCTTTATGCAATTTCTATTGAAACTCATAACTATTTTGTTACCAGTCTCAACGTGAATAAAATAATAAAATTCAAGCCCATATAAATGAAAATATTTTTCTGGTCACCAAGACCAGAAACCTGACAGAGAAAACATTTTATTAAATGGAAAAATCATGCACAAAAAAAAGGACTCATTAATTGCAGACTAATTTATTTCTCTACTAATTCTCTAGAATACAAGGGAAAAAAAACCCAAAAGCCATTAAGTGATACTGACCATTCCCACTGCATCCTGGTCAAAAGGGTTCCATTCAACATTCTCAGGATAGCGAGCAAGAACTTTGGATTTAAATGTGCGTCTTAACGGAGTCTGCTCAAAGTTTTCCCCTGCAGATGAAAGAAAAATACAGAAGTAAATACTTCATTCCCTTTTTAAGCACAAACAAGGCCAAAAAGCAGGACATCAGCAGGTAGATGAGAGGATAAGTGAATTAAGGACACACTCCTTTTAAGAGAAACAGAAAATGCAAGACAGTTCGTTAGCATATAGTCAGACTGCAGATATTAGCAAGGATTAGCTTTGTAACACTTCTGTGTCGTTAAGTATCTGTGCTTTTCATTAAGTGTGGCAATCTTGAGATTGTGGTCATGACAGCAATCCTCTAAGCCACTCTTCAGATATTTCAGATTCTTGTTAAAACATAGCTAAAGCTTCAGTTTCAGTGCAATGTTGTTATTAGTGAAGAAAAGCACAAATACACAAAATGTAAAGACGATGCAACTTTTAGATAGACGTACAAGTGACATCATGAGATCTCTTAATTGTGTTTTCAACTCAGGAAGAAAAGATAACCACCATCTACTGCAAGAAGTTAGCTGTGAAAGAAGAGTCTAGAGGGTTAGAAGATCAAGAACCACATAAAAGTCCATGAAGATAGAGTATCAGATGAATAAAGTGCTTTTTTTTTTCCCCACACTTTTTCCTTTACCTTCTGGTGCACTTGAAATGAAACGGCTGCCACCATCTCGGGTTTTAGAGGCCTGTATATACTGGCATAAAGCTATATAACAAATAAAAACAACACTGCATTATACATTTCATACTGTTGACTGCAACAGTAAAAACCATACAAATATCCAGAATTAGCATGCATAACAGTCTACTCTCCTAATATGCTTTTTATACATATACAACTTACACAATTTTCTCATTTTACATACGTATTTCTAGAAGGAGACGATCACTATGGAAGAGAAATTCATTGTTTCTGTACACACAACCTGAATACTGATCCAGTAGGAATAGGTTGCTTGTGAAATTTAAGTTTCACATGCTAACTACAAAATATTCCCGACGAGCAGATGATGAAACTGATCCCAAGGACAAGATCATACCAAGGCCTTTAGAACTGTATGAATTTAAGTGGCATGGTCCAACCTTCCATAAGTGCTATGCATACACTAGATTGGCTGAAAGTCTCATGTAGAAACTTTTAAATTTCCTCTAGAATAATGCCAGTTCATTGTGATAGCACAGAACTTTCTGCAGTAAATATTCTGAGTGTGAGCAGTTGCTTGAAAAAAACAAAAATGTACTACTGTGTATCTTAAAATAAGCTTAGCTATATTACTAGAATGCAATTAGCAAAATGAGCATGCAGCTGTTGACAGCTGCACTAACAATCAGGCACAATTGCATGAAATCATATGCTTTAAATAAACAGAACTATTTCAGCAACACCTGCAAAAGAGAAAACACGCTCCAACTCCTCTCTTGTTTTCTTACATGCAGCAATTACTTGGCAATAGAAATTGATTTCAGAATTGGTTGGGTTTGTTTTGTACTTTAGAGTAATATTTAAAGTTCAATTTTGAAGCCAAGTTAGAATCTTTATTTGGCACAACACATACTTCCACTAAGTAGCCATAGACAGAGATGGTTTCAGCACTGTCTCTGCACAATAGAACCTAACAAACATTACACCAAACCAAACAGAATTTCCAGTGAATGCTTAACCAGTCCTTTGACAGCTGAGAAGACTGGTAACTGTGGATTTTCTTTAAGTCTTAAATATTATCTGAGACAGGGAACTTACCCTGAATCAGGACCTAGGACAGGTCTCACAATACCCAAAATATTCACATCTATTTTGCTAATTCTCTAGGGTTTAGCACTGAAATTGAAGGAGGCATTGCTTTTATTATTTGTCTGAAAAATCAACACCTCAGCTAATTTTCATATAAAACCACATAGCTACATTATTTATTAATCTGTTCAACAATATAATTCAATAATATTGTTCAGAAAGAAAAAAAAATGCCTATTTGGGAAAATCTGACACATACAGAGAGAGGAACAGTTAGGAAAAAACAGGACATAACTTCACTGAAATATAACTATCTTGTGAAAGAGTAGAGCCAAGGACAGGAAAGATAACAGCATTTCCATACCTAAAACAACCATAAAAGATGAAAACAAGCATTTAAAGAAACTTTCAATCTCCCAGAAAGAAAAATGGACATAATGCCACATCTCTATTGACACAAACACATACTTGAGTGAAGTCAGTCCTCTGTAAAAGGCTTTTAAAAGTATGTCAGGAGATTTAACACACCTACTATTTTCTATATTTACATCTGTGCAGATGATGTAATGTCAACTTTTAGATAATTGAGGAAAAACCTCAGACATGTACTAAGCTGTTTTGTTCCTTGGCTATTTTTTTTTATCTTCCACATATGTAGAGGAGAGAAAATACATGAAGGGCAAAATTTCTCCCTAACTTGGAAACCACACAGAATTCACCTATGTGCAAGGTTGCACATGCTTTGAAATTAAAAAGAAAAATCTGTGTCTTGAAGATCTTTTCATTAAGATTATTAACACTGCAAAATACATGATGCTGCTGTTCCCTTATGACTAAAAAAAACCAAAAACAAACCCTAATAAACACTGAATGGATGTTTACCTATTTAAAGAAGCCTTGCACCATCTCCTCCCAAGAGGCATTCTCGCCAGCACACGCTTAAATTTTTTAGAGCTGGAGTCTGTCTGTAATTTAATGAAAGGACTAAAATTGATTTCTGGAAACCACTGAGTCCTGATTCAGACAGAAACATAAGGCAACCCTCACATCTTGCTGCCATCCATCAAGCACTCAGCTGTTGCACAGCCACTGCTGCTGCCCCTGCACACTGCCCTGCTGGAATGCTGGCTGCCAGCCCAGCAGGATGCTCCTTTTCCCTTCCACAGCAGCACAGGCTCCCATCTCCAGGTAGCTCTTTTGGGAGAGCCTTCACACCTGGAATGCCACAAACTACTGGGCCATGCTGGCTTCCAAAGATACTGATTCAAACAAGGCAGGGAATGTCAAGGGACAGCTCACCAACATTGGAAAAGCTCAGCCCAGGTGGTCTGTGCAACTCCAACACCCTGTTTCCTTGCCATTACAAGTAATGGGAACCTGAGCACCAGTATTATATATACCAGCAATATAATTCCATTGTCCAGGCTCCCCCTTCTCTCCTCTCTAGTGACCATCACTAGACAGCCATCAGCAGTGGTGAGGGGGGAAATCCACAAACAATATTTACTAACATCCAGAGGCAAAAAGCAATTAACCCTAAATTTGCAATCAGCCTCAAAAACAGACACCCTGCTACAGGAAAACACCAACTGCAGCACATCTCCAGCAGCAAAAATAACTCAGAGATCTGTCTCTGTGAATTACAGACACAGAATTAAAAGGATATTCTGAGTTGGAAAGGACTCACAAGGATCATTGAGTCATCTCTTAAGTAAATGGCCATAGAGGGATCAAACCACAACCTTCATGTTATCAGCACCATGCTCTAACCAACTGAGCTAATCTTGGTGTCCTTCAGTTAGTTGATTAATTCAGGAATAATTGAAATGGTTTTGGTAAAAACAGTGAAGAGCAATTTTAGCAAATGCAAGAGACCAACCCACCAGCAGAAATGGACAATTGTATTCTACAACTGAGAAAATGCAGGCATAAGAGGAGATAAACTGATAAAAATATGATGTAGCCCCTAAGTTTAGATAGAGAGCAAGTCCCCACACTTAACAACTATTAAAGGACTGCTGTCCTCATATCATGCTTTCACATGGTTCCTCTCAGCAGAAGTAATGGCTAGAAAGTACTTTCCTTATCCAAGTTACAGTAAAGAGGTCTGTAGAAATTATTTATCCATAAATGATCTCTTTTATACAAATTCCATGCAAAAGGGAAACTTTGGGGTTTTTTAATGAAGCACAGTATTGCCTGCTGAAGACTAAAGAGTCTTTCAAATGTATGTTCCTCACATACATTTTACCACTCAGGTGTTTATTATATCAGAGGAAAAGCTCTACAAAAATCAAGATGCAAACTGTCCCACAGCCTGCAAAGTTGCAGCTACCTTGGACTTAAATCAGAATCAACAATCAAACAGCTACAACTATAAGATTATTTGTCAGGAAATGTCAAATAACATACAAAATTCGTAAACACCCAGCAATACTTCAGGAAGTTTCAGGCCAACATCAAACCTTCAAAACAGCAAGAATCCCATTTTGCAGTGTAAATAATATCATGAAAGCATAGAGAAATATAATTTCACCAGGCACAGTACAAATCCACAAGCACCAGTTTTGTACAGCCCTGGCACTGCATCCAGCAGGGGAATGACAGTGAAACAGAGCATCTCAGAATGTCTTTGTCATTGGAAAAAAAAAATCCCCTGTGGCATGCCACTCAAAATAGGACCAGTGAAACAATATGGATTAAAAATAAACAAATAGAGAATAAAGAAAGGGTTAACAAAGATTAACATTTCACTAATCCAGTTCAGCCACACAAACAGCTTAATTAGCACATGGTGATCCCCCGAAACAGGAGGGAAGCAAAAAGTAAATGACAGAGGTTGTGAAGCTGGTGAGCTGAAGAAAACATGGACTGGAGTTTTAATACCTGCTAACTCCTGAAGGCAGCCCTCCTCCTGAGCCCAGCTCACTGCCCGCTGCCTCCTGCCACGCCAGGTAATAGATTTTTCAACACCAGCAACCATCACCTGGCTCTGCTAATGCCCTTTGCTTCCTCTCCCATTTTTCACACTTTATCAACCCCCCCCATTAAACATGAGAGATCCCTGCTGTCCTGGGGATGGCTGAGCACCTGCCTGCCCATGGGCCATGGTGAATGAATTCCTGGTTTGCTTTGCTTTACCTATTTAGCTGGTTTTATCCCAACCTGTGAGTTTTCCCATTTTTACACTTTTAATTCCCTGGCCCATTCCAGAGGGGGGAGTGAGGCTGTGTGAGGCTGGGTTAAACCACACCACCGTGTCATTTAAGAAGACATGCATAAAAGACTTAAGTTATTAGAGTCAGCTTGCTTATCAAAAGGGAAGTCACGAGCTAGACACAACCTCTGGGGAAGTCTCCTTGGCTGAGGGATGTCCAAGACTGCAGATTTGGCCTGGCTCTTCCTGGGCAGGCAGAGCTCAGCTGAGAGCAGTCTCCAAACACAGTGGGGGACACCCAGCACCAACAGAACTAAATCTCACATTAGAGGCAGGTAATTATTCAATTCCTCCATCTCACATCTTTTCAGTAAACTGAACCTGATGGACTGAATTGTGTGCATAAAGCAAACTACAAACCTGCTCAGGATGACCAGAGAGTTGAAATATTTATTTGGAAGATCCAGCTCAAACCAGCCCCTTTTTACTGCTGCTCTAACAGCCACCTAACGCTATTTGCAATGTATGCAACCACGATGGGCTTTCATTGCTAACTTCATTTACACCATCAGAAATTATGCTGGCCTACATATCTGTAATTTGGACTTCATAATTACCAGCACATTAGAACAGCTAATGCATGCACTGCAAGTATCCTACGCTGAACTAACAAGTACACCTAATTTTATCAGTCTTTTCCTGAGTCACCTAACACTGAACCTAAGCCACATCACCACAGAGATTTGATGCTGGAAACATCCCTGGCTCTCATTTTTATGCTGCTCCCTCTTCTTACCTGTGTTACTTCTGCTGTTCCACCTGTGAGCAGTGGACAGCAGTGTCTGTGTCTTGATGAGAATTAGGACTTACAAACTCATGGAGTTTCCAACCTATGCAGGACAGCACTGCTTTGGAAGTATCTGCATGAAGCTATCCATATCAAAGGATGTGACTTTTTATAAGATTATAACAAGGAAAAGTTCCAGAAACTAAAATTAAAACATTCAATTCAAAACCTGCAAATGCCATCTACCAAGCTTTCCTCAGCTTTGAGCGGGAATAAAAAGCACCAACTCTGAAGGTCTAATTTTAGCTCTTTCCTGATTTACCCAGTGAAAAATATGATTCATTGCCTTCTGTATTCCTCTTCAGGAGAAGAAAGGGGGAAAAGGGTCTTCCCAATACAGTAGTAAGAAAAATGGTTGTATAACTTGCAGATTCACCTACTTATGACCTTGCATAGATGTAACATGTTTCCACATGCATTGCTTACAAATTTCTAATGCATATTTCCAAGAATACTTGTACATGACTCTAACAATCCAAATTTCCCTGCTGACTAGTTTGCTTCTTTGTAAGAATGCTTTTAACCCTGGACTTTTTTTGTCTTCAATAACTCAATCATTCTTCTCTGTAAATCCTGCACTGCCATGAAGTTTCCATTTACATAGCACAACAGTGGCTTAAGCTGTCCTTAATGAGAAAGGGAAAACTTGTTTAAAACAAAAATCAAGGATATTTTGCAAACAAAACCTTTTGTAAACTGAATCATGGCCTTTTGAACATGCTATCAATTTACTATTTGGCTTTAATATTTAGAAACTGACTGCAGTGCTGCAACTCTAAAAATCAGGCAAGACTAAGAACTGTACAGGAACTTCTCCCTGCATCCCAGCTAGAAAAAAAGTCTTTGAGCAGCTATCTCAAATGTAGACCAGCTCAATTTTCCCTCTATGACAATAGAAAGCAAGTCAGAAGAGGTTACCCTAGTTGCCAGAAAAAGTGCCCCATTAACCAACTAAATGGTGGTGCAAGACTGATTTTAAGGCATCATTAATACTGCCACCTTCATTTGTTCATCGAGTCCACTCATCTGCTCAAAATAATTACTGAACAAAGATCCAGAAAGCTTGACTGGTTCTGATTAAGTGGTTTGCTGCTTCCACCCTGCCAGGCAGCTTCTTTCTTTAAATTCCTGTGACACAGCCTGCTATTAATTCAATTCATTCTGCCTTGGTGTACATTTATTGTATACATGACATCTTCAAATAAAAAATTCTTAGATAGCATGCAATTAAAACATTAACTTTATATTTTCCACATAAAGACACTTACTGGAATCTTTTAGCATACAGAGGCTCTGTATCAATTTCTGCTGTCACTAAAATGAATGTCTTGAACTAAATATAAAACAGCTTCAACATGAAACAGTCATATTGCTGTAATTAACAAATGAATAAGAACAATGAGAATTTGTACCAGCAACAGAAACTATGAGCCATAGACTTAGGGCAGCTTTCCTGTATTATTCAGCACAGAGAATCCAGAGAAAATAGATTTAGCATTGAGAAGGCCCTAGAGAACCCTACAACCACATCCTCTACCTCTGCACTTTCTGCACCACAGTTCAAAGAATCTGATAATGGTGGGAACCCTCCCAAATCCTGCAGGAGGGGAACTGGAGACCAAGCTGACCATGACAGCCAAAGAGCAGAGGTTTTCACAACTGAGGGCTGCAAGGCAAAATCAGACAACAAGGGGATTTGAACAGCACCTGAACTACAATCACCATCCATAGAACAGCCTAATTCTACCCTGCTTCAGATGAAAAAATGCTACATAACACAAAGCCATACTTCAGTGAAAACACCCATCATAGATTATTTTCAAAATGTCCTTTCTCATTCTTGGATTTTGGGTGACAACTTAAGTGCAAAACCATGCCTGTCAAAGTGCCTAACATAAATTTAAAAAAAAGGTTTCCAAAGATACACTAACACTTAGAATGAGGTTAATCCAAAACCAGCAGCTAATGTCACAAACAGCAATAGGATTCCCAGTTCAGCCAGCAAACATCCTCAGTACACAAAATAAGGCTACAGATACCACAGTAAATAATTATGTTTATCAAACATGAAATTACTTCAGCTCCAAAATTCATGGTCCAAGTCTAAATGAAGATAATTGACTGGCAAAACAAATAGTATGCACACACTTCTGGAATCCACACTCTAGAAAAGATCAAAGCATGGAGTAAATAAAGGCAATTTGGGGACAGGAGGCACTGGGGGAAAGAGATGGTAGGAACACTGAGAGATTTGAGGATTTCTTGATTAGTCAGACTGACAAATGACCAGCAGCTGGCCTGGTCACACTGTGAAAGCAAATACAGGTGCTTAACATGCATGAAGGGATGGAAAGGCAGTCAAGCTAAGAATCAGTTTCTTAAAATTAAAGGCAAAAGAGTTTGGTTAAAAGTAAGACTTGCCCTATTTTAACTTGCCAACAAAAATTGTAAAATATTCCATTTTCAAGTCTTAAGAGAAAACTGGGATAATCAAACAAGTAATTAAATTATATGGCCTGAACAATAATAGATGTGAAATGAGATGGCAATCTGTTGATTCAATATAACCTTTCAAAAATATACAAGAAACAAAACAAAAAAAAAAAAAGAAAAAACCCTAGCCAAGTCTTCTGGAGAACACCACCATTCTTATTTTTCAGGACACCCTATTATAATATTAAAGAAAAATCCTTCCAATACATACACAGGGAGCTGTTAATACAGTAAGAATTAGCCAAGGTTTACTTTTAAAACAGAAAAACTCCCTGATTCCTTCTTTAGCAAATATTAACTGGAGTAAAAAAAAGCACCTCTCTACAATGCAGGAAATAAACATTCAAAGTCTGGCAGACTAAGGTAAGAAATTCATTATAGAAGAATTCTTGGAATAAAAACCATGATTCAAGAAAAGCTGCAGCTGCCAAACCTGTAAGCAAAGAGCCACTCCATCAATAGACAAATGCTTTCAGATTATGACTTGCTTCCTTCCTTCCAGTTCCTCCTCCTTAAACAGAGCTGCACGTATTTCTCATTAGAGAGGACTCCCTTCTCCAGCAAACCTCTTGCTCGGATATACACAAAGAAGAATTCTTCCCTTTTATCCTGAAACACACAAACCCTCTGTCCCACACTCCCTATCCCCCTTCCCCTGTTGGCAAGACCACCTGGCAAAGCTCAAGCTGGAGTGGTGCTTAGAGCACTTAATCTGCTCCTGGAATTGGGACCTGAACACTTTTAAAGCAGGTTAAATTATCCATGAGAAAAACCTTGGGGCTCACTTTCACTTGGCTGCAGCACTGGGCTCAGGTGTTTCAGGCATTGTCTGTAGCCATCATCCCACTGGATTTGTAACAGCTGGGACTTCCTCTAAAACCTTCCTTACAAAAGTTACTGTTCCACTTTCCCTGACAGAAAACCTTGAAGGCAAAGCAACTTCACTGCCTGCCTTTCTAAAACAAAGGTGCAAGTATGAGATACAAACACACAGGTATGGGTCCCAGGGACAAGTGAAATGCACGTGGGTGCAGTGCCATCCTTCCTCTGGGAAAGCTGAAGGACTTGCTTTAAGGTATGACAGAGAAAGACAAAGTAAATAATCAGCCATAAAAGGCTCTGATTTTTTTTTTCTTGTTTGCCATCTAGGGAACCCATAGTTGCTTGTAACAATCCCTTACCCAATCCAAGGAGAACATGCTCCTTTCGACAGTCAACCAACAATAAAATTCAGACTTTAAAAAGGTGAGAGAGACAAAAAAGAGAGTTAAGCCTAATCTGTTGACTGTTAAAGGTCCTGCTGCTTTCCAAAATTCAAGAATAGTAATGTTTCAAAACTTGTAACACAAAGAAACTCACTGTGAAATGAAATAAATTTTTAAAAGAGGTCATTTGCTAACTGGATATTCAGTGTAAACTCTGCCTGATGCTAATAATAATTTATTCCTTTGATAGGTAAATTCTTCCAAGCCTACATGGCAAACAAAAATCTAGGAGTTAATAGATACCCATTCATCATTTAAGTTTCAGCATTCATCTAGTTGATAACAAAACATAATGCCACACACTCGGGAATAGTTTCAAATGCTGCAACAATGAATTTAAAGCAGCACAGAAAAACAGCTGAGGCCATCTGCATTCTGTGATTGTAAGGTCAGGAAACCAAAAGCTTTTGTTTTTATTGTTCTGATACTGTTTTAAGGAAGGCGGGAAGAGGTGGGACAAGGAAATGGCAGGACAGGGTATTGGCAGAAGAAACCATCAAGAATCTCAAGCAGCTTTTAAAAAAATAAACGAGAAAAAGTGCTCAGCTTGCATCTTTAAAAGCATCCTAAACATTTTTCTTTACTATCGTTTTTCTTTTTGTACGTAATACAGGAAGGCAGATGGATAACATAAAATACAATGTATTTTAATCACAACTATCTAGCAGAAATTTTCAATGAAACGGCCTTAAAACCAGAATTGTTTTACTAAACCTCTTTTCTGTTCTAGCCCAAGCAAAAAGACTTACAGAAAGATATTTAGGTCTGTTTCCAACCAAACAACAGAAGCAGGACTCAGAATTTCAATGAAAGGCATGCTCTGAGCCACGGGGGTCAGGGGGACACACTATTTCCATTACACAATAGATCTGGAATATGTGCAACAGAAGACACTAAGAAAGGAAAAGGGTGGCATACCTTCAGAATAGAACACAATTCTTTTACATGCACTAGAAATATATAACAGAAGTGGAGACAAGCATATTTTAAGCATATTTAATATAGAAACCAGCTGTTCTAACCCCCTAAGACTGGCAGATCCACTGGGATTTCTCAGGAAAGCATTCCAAACAACTCTTCCCAACAACCATGGTCTCCTTTCAGTCACACATCCCATCCAGTTAAATGTCCCTACTTTTTGTGCTCCCACAGCCCTCTGGCTCTGAGATCTGATGGAAATACATCTGTGTAAAAGCATAAGGATCAAATCTTACTGAAGCACTTGTCCAGTCCTTCAACCAAGTATTTCCAGGATATCCCTGAGGTTTTGCATTGCAAAGGAAAAAGAAAGTATTTTAAAGAGCATATTAAGTCTTTCAGCAGGTTTCAATAACATAGAGAGGTCAGAAAAATACAAAAAGATCAGCAACACATTTCATTATATTCAGTATATCAGTCCTGGCCAGTATGCTTTACTTTACTATCTAACCTTTGAAAATAGTGCTTTGCAGTAACCTGCCTTAATAAGGACTGCTCCCTTTCTGAATAAAACAAAAAATGTCCTGTAAGAAAGTCAAGTTGCTTGATAGAGTGATTTCTAATCATAGAAAATTAATCAGATGTGCTGACAGTTTGGCCAACGGATATGACAAACTCCAAAGCTTATCTCTGCTCTGGGTGTATCCTTCCTTATATCTCATCACCCATGCCCCTAAGCTCTCTCCTTTTCACATGTGAGCCTATCAAGCTCACCTTTCCATCCACAAGATTCATGTTTGGTTTAAAAACCCTCATGTTTTCAACATGAAAATCTGATTAGAACAAGAAGAACACAGACCTGAAAAAAAAAAATCTCAGGTCCAAGTTAACCACTTACAACTGTGTGTCACCACTGTGGACAAGGTCATAAACAAAGACCTCAATAAGGACAGGACAGAGACCACAACACCTTACACTTGGATTGGCCAGCATTGCCACAAAACCTCTGACCAACATACTGGTAAGCAGAAATTTTACCAGTCTTCAGCAAAACTTTTGAAGGAGTTACTTCACATTTTAATTTTAAAAGTTCACTTGACATTTCCCAGAATCTACACACAAAAGAGACAGAAAAGAACATGACAGCCTTATGCTGGCACCAACCTTGTTGACTTAAGGGACTTATCTTTTCCCCAATGCAACTCTAATGGCAGCTCAGTAGCACATTGCTGGGCTTGGGGACCAAAATTAGGAAACAACATTTGGCAAGGAAGCTTGCTGAAAGTAGTAAGTTAAGGAGGAATAACTAGTAATATACACAAATAGTAGAAAAGCTCCTAAAAGTTTATGCTTGTACCACAAAAAAAGCTTTTCCAAATTCACCTGAAGCTATGTGAAAAAGCATCTGTTTCTGTAAAAAGCATCTGTAAAACCAACCTTTTTTCTTCACTCAGATACTGAAATGTTGCTTTCTCTGAAAAGGTTCCTTTTGCCTGCCATGTTGTCGCTAGATGACTTACCCACGAAATTAGATAAAGTTTCTTTCTCAAAATGCTTCAGTATCCACATGTAAATGACTCAGTACAGATGTACACATTGTACCTGACTGTGGCTGATAATACAGCCAGTAAAAAAAAACTAACAAAAAAAAAAACCTAAATTAAAAAAGTCAGTATTCTACACTTCTACAGAAAAGTTTAAAACCAATGGGCTCTTGCCCATCAAACCATAAGTGGAGCAGCATTTTCCTAGAAAGGCTATGAAACACGCCTTGAGCAGAAACACTCCAAGTAAATTCTACATCATTCATCAGTTTGTGCTGGAATGCTTGATAATTTCTCTGTGCAATAATGTTTTAAGCCTCACAGGGATAGCATTCCAACTCGCTGCAAGCTTGCCTACAAACCACAAATCTGAAATGGTTGTCAAGAAATTGAGAGAGTAATTACTGCACAGCGTGCATCAGTAAGTAATTGCTTCTGACACTGTCACTTCATGTGCATCATTTCTGCTACATGAGCCCCCCAGGTTAGTGGGAATTCAGAAGATAAGTAGGAGAAGTCATTACCAAGAACACTCAAGTAGGACCTCCCCAAGTCAAAAAGCAGATAAAAAATAGTTGTGGTGTTTTGTAACCTTAGAATCATAATTTGAAGAATAGGGGGGAAAGTTATTATTTGCAAATGGCAGTGTTTCCCATACAATCCGCTCAAGAGCTCTTTGTGTAGCTTCTCACTTGCAAAATAAACTCCAAAATTCCCACAAACAACAGGAAAAAAACAAACAACAAAAAAACCCTAATGGACAAGAAATGAACCCATCTTTTTATGTCCTGTCTTACTTAGGTGAAAATCCTATGGCTTTTTTAAAAGGCTTAAAAAATAGAGTTGTAAACTTTAGCTCTTTAGACACAGTTTTAGCACCTTAAATTTATTCTCAAATCAAGAACTTGTAACCTTTCTCCTCCCCCACATGTTGCCAAAGAGCCTTCCAAGTAAACCAAATTTATGGCTGAATTCAGAAGGGTGGAAGACTGAAGAGTTTTGTGGGTTTTGAGGGATTATTCTGTAAAGCACACAGCTCAATTGACCTGAAATACAAATATGATGATGACAAGATTGGCATTACAGAAACATCACCAATAAACTGTGGCTTCAAATGTAGTTCAGAAAGTACAGCTGCTTCCCCCTTACATCAGCTCTGCTGCTCTTTATTCTACATATCAGCTACCCTAGCACGTCTGCCTCAGTTCCCAAAGAGACAAAAGACCTTTTTGGCACTCAAACATGGCAAACAGCTCCAGCTTCTTGGGAAAAGATCGAGGGGGTAGGGAAGAGTGGAGTAAACTATTATCTGGATTAAAACCTTTCACATGTGCCTGTGTAAGCCCAGCCAAAAGTTGTTGTGACCTGCGTGGAACAAGGTGTGCTGTGAGCCCTGGGGCCACTGCAGGGGCCTCCCACACCCTGGACACCTTGTCAGCAAGCCCAGAGGAGCAAAGAACTGCAAAAGCTCCCTCTGAGCCTCAGAATGAATCCCCAAGGGAAGAGGCACACGTTGGGAACTGTGGGAAGTGCATGGATACCATCCACATGGACAAAGAGAGGAAAGGGGGGGGGGAAAGCCACCAAAAACAAAACCCCACAATCACAGAACAATTCAGCCTTTGGTAAAATCAAGCAATAGTTCCCACCAATGCAATTCACTTCTGCAGCAAGTGTTGGTACTACCACCACAGCAAAGATAGAGGAATTTACTCACTTGCTATTTACTCAAGGAAAAAACAGCATTGCAGAAGGGCTCCAGTGCAAAAATCACAGCTGACTCCAACCCCAGATGTCTTAATTCTGAGATTAAAATGCCTAACAGAAGAAACTACAGAACAGGTCAAATGTCAATCAGAAAATTATATCTGCTGATTTAAATTAAGTTTGTTTCTCTTCATCCTCCTCTTTCCCTTTAGCTGTCTCTTACAAATACCTTTGCAGCAAAAA
>VXBI01009510.1:771812-805905 GCA_013397375.1 Toxostoma redivivum
AATGCCTTTGCAGAAAAAAAAAAAAAAAAAAGCCTGCAAGTATTTAAGTGTGTTGAACTTGGAAATGAACACAGGTGCTGATAACAGCCTTACTTCATGGACTACAAGAATGGAACTACTACACTAATTCCAAAACACTCAGCAATTTATTGGCTCACATACATGCCAATGCCTTCAATCATGTCATGACATATATTTTTTTTGAAGTTTATATCGATACAGAATTCCATTAAAACAACCCCTAACGATGCATGAAGATAAGCTGTCGTTTTAAATTTGAGGCCAACAAAACAGTAAAATAATGACACTTCAATTACAGACAGAGAACTGAGGTGAGACGACATTTCTGTTTTCCTGGTGAGGAGAAACACTTTCTCTAATATGAGATTGTCAGAATAATTTTGAGTGGAGCTAGGTGAATACTATACATCATGTATCATCTTCTTTTCACACACCAACAGTAATCAAGTGGCTCCTGTGGCAGCACAGAGATGCCTTACTCATAGCCAGTCATGTTATGCTGCTTAATCTACATGCACAGAGATTTTGCCTCAACACCATTAAAATGAAAAAAAAAAAAAGGTATGACAGAGGAAGAATTATTAAAATTGTATCACATCATCATATAAGAGAGTGAAAGCACATCTAATATGAACTCTGAAAAGGCTCATGAAGGGTCTCTACAGAAAAGATACTTCCTGGACAAATGGGCATCACCCAACACTATTTTCATTCTCCTCTAAGGACAAAGCTCATGATCAGGTGGACAACTCAAAGCACCATGATAAGGACTTGAGCAAGGGAACACAAGTTCACCTATTGAATAAACTAATTTTTGGACCAAACCTTAAAAAAACAGTTCAAACTGGGAAGAAAGGGAGGGAAAAAAGTACAGGTGTCAGACTAGTCATGGGTTTTACTCTTTTTTTAAAAACAATCCTATTATTAATCAATCTTTTCTTCACAGATCATAGGCTTTTTTTTTCTATACACTATCTCCTTTGCAACATTGCTATTTCTGAAACAACTATTATCATTTTTATGATATGACATCCAACACTACCAAGGTATGTTCAACAGAAGATTTTAATTAGAACATGGGGTCCAGATATTTGGATTTGAGTTCTGTATTTTGTAAAAGCAACCCCAAGACCACAATTTCACATAAGTGCAAGGCAATGGCAGGTTGTCACTCTGTTGACAAGTGATTGCTAAAAACTTAACACATCGCAGAGGAGGAAAAGAAAACAAAATCCTTTTGTTCCATGTTCTTTCCCACTAAAATCCCAACAGTTCCATATAGTGCAAGCTTTCCCACCATCATTCAGACCACATCTGATTAAGTCAACAGATGAAAGACTCCAGCTGAGAGATGAGCCTCAACTTCATTCTCATTACCTTTCCAGGGCACAGTCATACAACGTAAGTTAAGAAATCCTATCATAATGTTGCAGCATTACAGTACATTATGTTACATACAGCAGATTTTTGGTGATGTATTTCATCATTTCCAGGTGGTCACCACGATGACCAAGAGCCAGCACTTGCTCCAAAGGAGGCCAATGGTACCCTGGGGTGCACTAGTCAAAAACATTGCCAGCAGGCTGAGGGAGGTGATCCTGCCCTGGAGGGGCCACAGCATGGACATGGTGGAGAGAGTGCAGCAAGGAGCCACAAACACAAATAAGGGACAGGAGGAAAGGCTGAGAGAGCTGGGGCTGTTTAGCCTGCAGAACAGAAAAGCTCAGGGAAGAATCTTACCAATGTATATAAATATCTAACAGAAAGTACAAAGATGATGGAGACAGGCTGTATCACATGCCAGGACCAGAGGTAACAAGCACAAACCAAAGTGCAAGAGGTTCCATCTGAACATCAGGACACACCTTTTCACTGTGAGGTTACAAGAGCACTAGCAAAGGCTACACAGGGATGTTGTGGAGCCTCCATTTTCGGTGATACCCAAAATCACCTGGACATTGTCCTGGGTAACTGCCCTAGACTGGCCCTGCTTCAGCAGCACAGCTGGACCTGAAAACTGCCAAAGGTCCCTTCCAACCTCAACCCTTCTGTGGTTTGCTTTGTGAAGGAAATTCACCTGTGACAGACCCCAGCAGCGTAATGAAAAATTTCTGTCACCACTTCTGGCATATCGACACCATCTGGAAACATGGAAATGCACCGCAGTTCCTCGCTCATCCAGCTTAGCAGCTGACACTGGAGCTTAAGCTTCATCCAGTGTTGGGGTTTTTGGTTTGTTTTACTACCACCTTGCAAATATTTCCCATGTCCTTTAACAGGTCACTCAGTGGGAACACAATTATCAAAATAAGAAATGATGCCCGGAATTGAATTTAGGGATAAAAAAAAACCTAGAAATATAGACTCTTTACAAGTTCTAAATACAGGATTTCTCACTGCATTAAAAAAAACAAACATTTATACAAATTCTGAGCCTCTTCCATCAGTCAGCCAACTTTTTCAAGAACAAGCTTTACAGCTGTGCTATTCAGTAAGCTCCCAACATACAAAGGGAAAACGCCATCAGAGGTGTCTCTTCAAACAAAGTAACTAAACCACGCATCAATTCCTGAGCTCCAAGCGTGCAGAAAACGCTGTCGCACCCGTATTAATGCCCAACACCTGGAATGCACGGCTCGGTGAGCCAGCCGAGAACAAAGTGTGCGGGCAGCATCGCGGCAGCGTCCCCGAGCATCCCCGGCTCCCTGCGGCGGAGGGGTGGCGATGACATCATGCCAGGCTGGCTCCGGCAGCCCTGGCGCAGGAGAGCCCCGGAGGGACCCGAGCCGTGCCCGGCCTCGGCGGCAGCGTCCGGGCTCCCGGCTCCCAACAATGGGCACTGCTCAAGCCGATTGTTCCAACAGAGCGAGGATTCAGAAGCTATTTTGCAGCGCAGAAATCAGAGGGAGGGGGAGGAAAAAAACCAGCGCACAATGACCCTTTCATTCAAACAAGAAAGGCTTCCAGGAAGTACAAAGTGTTTCCAAGCCTTATCCAAAAGCCACCGAAATCAACAGAGGGCTTCTCCATTTTTAGCAGTGGACACCGGAGGAGGCTATAACCCAAGACACAGTTTGAAAGCATTATCAGTCTCACTATCATGCATTATTAATAACACAACAAACTCAGGAAAACGCACACGAATTCCACCTAGCCCTTATGCTGTGACATTATCGGAAATTTCCCCTCGCCTTCTTTTAAAATCTTTTCTCAAATCATGTAAAAATCTGTCTCCCCCACAAATACTAAAACCTCTTCTCCCCTAACCCCACACTTTGTCACAACACCATTCCAGAAGGACGGTGGAACAGCACAGACCAGGTTATATCACACTCCAGTTTTACATACATGGATACAGTCACATACAAGTTTACATACAAGGATGTAGTCCTTGGCCAGGAAAGCAAATACATAAAGAACATCATGCTCCAGCTTTCAGACCTGCACACTCTGACAGAATATTTTCTAAAAGGCACTAATATTTAACAGTTTACTGTTAGACAGCTAGCCCAAAGTAATGCACTGCTGGTTTTAAATTGAATTATGTAAGAAGAATTATTCATGTGCCTATCAAGAACAGGGAGCATTACTGAGTGTGCCTCGCACCACATTACACAAATAGGCTCATAATAAATTAATAATAAAATTAACATCTTGTTAATTGTTTTTGATCTATAAACTTTGTTCATTTGTCATTTATTTAAAAAAACCCTCAGATATCTCTCAATGAAATTGCATTTCATTTTGTTCTCTTAGATTTCTTAAATCAAATTGATACTGTAATTTGCAGTGCCATTACAGAGCAGACTGTTAGGCTGTAGTCACTCCTCAAGTCTCAAACTATAGCCTACAGTCACTTAAATATTAGACAAACACGAATTCTCTTAGGGCAAGGTACTGCTCAGCATGAGGGACAGATGAGAAATTTTGTTTGAAGTCATTAAACGAAAAAAAGAGTTTCTGTAATAGCCAAAGTTTAGAAGAGCTCAATGCAAGAAGTCAGTTCTAATAATTACACTCTACGAGGAACAAGCGTTTATTTAGTGAGCTTAAATGCAATGATGTAACAAAACCCATGACACCTTATAAAAGCAAACTACTTTAAAAAACCGAGGTTGGGAAAGAAAGAACGTGTAACTGGTCAAGTTCAGAGCTCAAATACACAAAATCAGTACTGATGTTAGGTCAGGTTTTCACCACCACATTCCTTCATCTTTCTGAACAGTTAGAGATGCTAAGCAACACTCCGATTTAACTGAGACTAAATGAGACTAAAGCTGAGGCAAGGTGCTGCTAAAACATAGAACTGGTATTTAACCTTAAAAAAACTGGCTTGACACAGTGGTGTGGTCTAGAATGATATGGTTTAGTCGTGTATTTGGTGTGAACATTCTCACCTAACAGCAGAGTAATCACTTCCTAATCCGATTTCTTTTCGGATACTGCTGCAAGAGAATTCTTATTCTGTGCTACAGAAAAAAGGTAACACTGAACACGCAAATGGTCTTGGCTGTCTCTCCCAAATCCGGCTCTTTAAGAGCGCCTGTGTGTCTCAAATGCCTGGCTAAAGTTGATACGCGCAACGCGGCTCCGAAGCGAGCGCAGGACATCGCGGCTGAGCGCAGACCCTGCAGAGCGATGCCGCCGCAGCCCCGCTCTGCCCAGCCCGTTCACGGCGCTCTGCCCTCCCCGCCCGGGCTTTCGGGGACTTGGGGCACTCGTGCCGACCCCGCTCCGTGCCCAGCCGGGCACTCCCGCAGCGCCCGGGGCTGCCAGCGGGGCACGGGCTCCCGGGGCACGGCAGCGCCCGGGGCGGCGGAGCGGGCAGGCAGCGGCCGGNTTCTGGGAACGGCCCCCGCCGCTCTCGGGGAGGGGGGCGGCCCGGCCGCGCGCCGCAACGCCGCGCCTGCGCCCTGCGCGCGGGGGTGACGTCATGCTGCTGTGGCGCTGCTGCTCGCGCCGGGGCTGCCTGAGGGAGGGGGCGGCCATGGCGGGGGGGCACGGCCGGGGCCTGGGGGGGCCGCGGGGGGGGGNGCCGCAGCCCCGCTCTGCCCAGCCCGTTCACGGCGCTCTGCCCTCCCCGCCCGGGCTTTCGGGGACTTGGGGCACTCGTGCCGACCCCGCTCCGTGCCCAGCCGGGCACTCCCGCAGCGCCCGGGGCTGCCAGCGGGGCACGGGCTCCCGGGGCACGGCAGCGCCCGGGGCGGCGGAGCGGGCAGGCAGCGGCCGGACCCCGCCGCCCCCGCCGGCCACTCACCGGAGAGCTCGTCCGGCTCCAGCCCGGTCTCGGTGTCCAGCCCGCAGATGACGAAGTAGTCGGCGAAGCGGCCGGGTGCCGAGGAGCCGNCACGTGGCCCAGGATGCCATCCTGACCGTTCTTGAATATCTCCGCTGAGGGAGACCGCACACCCTCTCCGGGCAGCCTGGTCAGTGCTCGGTCACTGCGCAGCAAAGGCGTTCTTCCTCATATTCAGATGGAACTCCCTGTTTCTTCCCATTGCCTCTTATCCCTTTGCTTGGCACCACCGAACAGAGCATGGTCCATCCTCTGTCACCTCCACTTGGGATATTTACAGACTTTGATGAGGTCCCTTCCCAGTCCTCTCTCCTCGAGGCTGAACAGAATCACAGAATCAATTAGGCTGGAAAAGACCTCTGAGATCGAGTCCAAGCTGTTGTGTCCAGGCGCGGTTCCCTCAGCTCCTCCTCAGGGGAGAGATGCTCCAGCCCTTGATCAGTTTTGTAGCCTCTGCTGGAGCCGCCCCAGGTGCTCCATGTCTCTCTTGTGCTGAGGAGCCCAGAGCTGGATGCAGCCACAGGCCAGGAAGGCACTGCCAAGGCTGCTCCATCAGGACAAGAATCAGCTCTGAAAGCACCTCTGGGCTTGTGTGCTCCTGGCACCTTCATCTTCCCGTCCTCGCAGCCCCGCTGGCTGTTGTGACTCCACAGCTTTGCGAAGCAGCTGTGTGTGCGGGGAAATGCTTCAGGGATCGTTTGGCTCTAAGGTTGTTTTCTTTTTCCCATTTGGATTAACATCACACGCGTCTCTGTTAACAGTTGGGCTTGCACAGTGTGAAGTCCACTCCCCCTCTGGGTCAGCATGGAAAAGAGAGCAGGCCCTGAGCTTGTTCTGAGGGACAAGTGACACGAACCCATGCTCTACCTTGAGAGTTCTTTTGTCCTCTGACTATAGAGGCACCTGGCATGGCCTTTCTAGCCTAAAATTGGGCCTATAAGCAGCTCCCCTTCCTCTCCTCCCTCAGTTTTCTATTTGTGGCATTTACATCAGAATCCTTCTGTATCTTGTAGGGCTTATATGAGGAGAAATTAAAACTTAGCAGTCTTTAATGATTGTTATCCAGTGAGCCAGTCACTCACCTGTCACACGGTGTGTTTACCCAGCTGAGTGCTGGGCATTTTGTCCAGAGATGGTATCAAAAGTTTATTGGGCACTGAAGTGAGACTGACAGGCCTGGAGTTTGCATGCTCATCCCTGTTGAAAACTGGGACAATATTTGCCAGCTTCCAGTAGACTGGGACCTCTCCAGATACCCAGGATTCAGAAATCATTGAGAGATGTCTCGTGATGACACCAGTCAGCTCTTTGAGTACCCTTGGATGAATCCCATCAGGCCCCATAAACCTGGAGGGATCCAGCTGAAGAAGCAAATCCTGCCCAAGTTCAGGGTTGACTGGGGATTTATCATTCTCACAGTCATGAGAAATCAGTTTAACACAGAAGAGTCAAACACAGAATGATTTAGTGATCTGCTCAGAATACTTCTTCATGTCCTGGAATTCTTCCAAGCACAGTAAACACTGCAAATTCCAGGTTTTAGATACACCTCCTCAAGGTTAGGTTGTAAAAGAAAAGTCAGGAGTTATGAGTGTAACATTAGATCTCAATTCTGAGGCAGAATTTTAAAAGCTATTTCCCACTGAAGCATTCCCAGCCCTCTTGGGGGCCGAGCAGGGTCTTTTAAGGCTATGAGGAGACCACTGAAGTTCCACAGCTGCACAGGAGCAGAATCCTCTGAAAGGAGAATTCCACAGAAAGGAGCTTTTATGAGGCTTCTCACATATACACCAGTCCCTGACTGAGCTCTCATAATCCAGACCCAGATTGGTCCTTGTGTACTATAAAACAAGGAAATGGGAATTATCACACTAGGTGGAGCATTTTTAAGAATTGGAGGGGGAGTTATGGTATGCTAGTAAATAAATATATTGTGCCATTATTTATATTAATTACCAGTATACTAAAAGGCTGTAACTTCTTTCAGTTTGGGTGATTTGGAGCTATAAAGCCACCAGGTGAGAGTTATAAATGTCTGTCATTGCGAGACATCAATTGGTCATAAAAATAGTTGGAGTATTTCCTTCTCTTTTTTGGAAATTTGAAAAAGCTGCTCTGGGTCCTGCTTTCCTGTCAAAACCCTTTTTAATTTCCCTCTTAGCACTGCTATACTAAACCACAGGGTTCCCAAACCCCACCCTACAACAGAAGGAAACTACACATGACGAAAATTCTCAGAAACACACAAAAATCTTCAGCTGCCTAAAAACAAAAACATATTTTGACTTAGCATAACAGCATTGTTCACTAAGAAAAGCTTCTCATTTTTGACTTTTACCTCTTATGTCCTACCCTTTCAGCAAGTTTTTTATACAAAGAAGAAAAAGCTTTTCATAAACTGGCCTTGACAGAATATTAAGGGAAGGTGAATGAAGCTGAAATAACTTTGGCACAGGGATCCTTTCCATAAGGGATTAATACAAAAAAGAGGCACTTTATGCAAATAGATGTATTTGAAGAGACAGAAGTTAGACCCAGTTGCCTTTCCAGTGCAAACCAAACAAAATTTTCAAATTACTGCTCAAAATATGTGAGAAATTAATTTCAGAGAGAAAAGGAAGTCAAATTTACCTACTTATTTTGAAATAAAGGTGGAAACAGAATTAATCTCATCTACAGATGTAATCAGTTTGGGTTTTTTAATCAATGACTAAAAATACCATTTAAGAAGAACTCCCCCCTTTTAAACAGGTTAAGAAAAAATTAGGCTTAATGGGAAATTCAGCATGCTTCATTATTCTCAAAAAATACAGGGTTTCAGATTTTATATAACAGCTTTATTATCAAATGGCAAGAGACACTTAGTAATGATGTCATGCAGTTATCACAAAAAAAAATTTCCAAAAGATAAAGAGGTCACCTAACAGCTCAGAATCCCTTGCAATTAAAAAACAAAGCTACACCTTTTTGATGTCCTGGATTGTTTCATGGTAGCCACTGTTTTTCTGTCAAAATGTTATATCTCTTGGATCACTTGCTGGATTCCCTAAAGGAAAAAGCAGACTAGTACAGTACCCTACAGCACAGTGGTTTTTTTTTTTTTTTGCTTTCCACAAGGCCTGCCTTACTCTGCACAACCCTCAGAAGTCCTCATGGGATAGGAAAGCACCTCAGGCTGCTGGCAGCTAAACACAGACAGGATGGGTTAAAAAAATACTAAGGTTTTGAAAAAGTAAAGAACCCTATTTTGAACCTTTTGAAGGTCTTAAGGCTTTTAGTTATTGTGATGGAGGCCAGTCTTGTGGCTGAAACACAAGAGGTTTTCAGTAACAAAGCCTGATCCCATCTCCATAGTGAAACAGAACTCAGTGAAAACATCAAGTGACAGCACGAGTCACATTAGATTGAAACAGAGTTCAGCTCCTTCTTTAGTGACAAGGTTCCATCAAAACATTGGCTTTACACAGCATGGGAGGGATTTTACACCAGCTTCTGTGACTGACCAGGAACTGAGACAAATTTTGAGAAAAGCCACTTGAAAAGAAGTAGTAGGTAATTTATTCTGAGAGTTCATCTGCATGAAAAGTTAACTCTGCAGAAAAGTGGGCTGTAAATCTACAGCAGCTTCACACTCAGTAGTCCAGGGGACACTTGCTCACATTGCTCAATTTACATCCAAGTTTACTATGGAATAAATCCCCTGGGTAGAAGAGCTCTGGAGATTAGAATGACTGCAATAAAAGTAATCACTGTTCAGTTTTAAATGCCAAAGTACACTTTTAGAATAAATTTTAAATAATAGAACAATTGCTGAAGCTGAGTGTTCTTACAATAAACTTGCAAACAGAACTGATATAAATTCCTTTATATATTTATGCTAAAAATATCATTTGCTGTGCAGCCTGGACTTAAATAAAAGACAACTGGCGTACCAATAATATTTACTATATATTTACAAGTAATACTGTGATGAAACAAAGCAGTCAATTAACATTATGATACAAAAATGAATAAACCCTGTAAAGGTACCAGTCAGTACCTTTTACATTATCACATTCATGTACTGTTCTCTTACATCTTGAAGATCTATGATATGATCATGAGTTAACACGAGGACACAGACAAATAAACCCTGGAACTGGAGCACATGCTGATGTGCTGAGTCCCTTTTCAGCAAGGCACTGCAGGGACATCAGCTTAAACCACGTGAGCAGCACTGGTTTCAGTCAGGTAAAACACCAGCATGCTCCCCAGTTCCTCAGCAACCAGGGCCTTGTTTGGTGGGGTTCCACTGACAACACAACAAACTACCACAGCTGGAAGCACAGGGGGAGGTATCTTGTACCTTACTGAGAGAATACACACACTGCTACTGAAGGTGAGTCATGGCTGGTTGCCCATGGCCAGTCACTGGAACCCCCATTTTTATATACACTGACACAAGAGCCTGCTGTTCCGTGGTGCTCTGAACATTATTTGGGATCAGCTGTTTGATAGGAACTGCACCAGTTTGTGTACCTGACATTTCTTTTAGCTAATCAAGCTGCAATGAGAAATTTTAGACTCTTTACATATTGCTTGAAAAACGGTAATGTTACACTGCTTAAGCGTTTTTAAATCACTTGAGAACTGCAAGTTTTATATAATCATACCATCACTTTCTTAAGTTAGCAGGATAAATCTATGCAAGTGAAATATTGGCAAAATAATCAACATTAAAAAAATTAAAATTAGAACTTAAAATTCATCAGCTAGCCAAGGTAAGAATCCTAAGCTGCTCCCTCCCTTCCTATACCCACTCCCAGAACTTTACAGGGACCAAGAGGGAATGATGTCACTTTGAATGAAACACTTTGCCTTTGTTAATCCAGTAAGTAAAGCAGATGTAGGTTCAAGTATTTAATTCCATACAGCACTAATAAATAGAAGTAAACAACCAGGATGAGAATAACATTGTAGTTAAAGTACTGCAAAGAACATTTGTCTCTGAGTGAGCACCGTTGTATTATTTTGAAACTCCCCAAGGCAAAAAAGAAGGGAAATATTGTTAGTGAGAAATGCACCCAGACCAGATCACATGCAAGCCTACAGAGAATGTTACAAAGTTGGACTGAATAGTTCAGGGGTTTTTCCTGCAAGTGTTAGAAAGCATCACCTGTAGTTTATGTCTACATCACAATTTTTGCCCTGCATGTAACTAGAGCAAAATGTTACATCTATGCTCTCACTTCCCTCACCCTGAGGGCCACACACACAGCCTCCCAAAGTAAAACACTGGTGTTTGGTTACAAAACTATATGCAGTACATTTCTGAACACATTTCCTTCAGTTTAAGGCCATGTGTTCATTTAAAGACATTCTTATCAATCACAAGCCTCCCCTCTAATTGCTTAAGATCCAATAGAAAAGCAAATATACAAATATCAGAAGTGCTGATCCTGAGATGAAGTATGGGAAATTCTGGTCCAGTCTGATCCTTATTCAAACTTCTGTTTCAGTTTCTTCTGGAAGAGAGCTGGTAGGATGGAGAGGATGGCTAGAATCATGAGAACAAAAACAGAGTTCCAGGAAACAGCTTCCCCTGCTGTTGTAAGCTGGTACAGCGTTGTTCCTGCCTTAATGGCTACAAAAGACGGTGGTGCTACACCTGGAGCAAGCAAAGGATGAAAAAACAGATTGTTAGGGTAAAAAACCCTTAAATACCACAATGTTGATATTTTGTTGTCTTGAACTTCTTTTGTTTTAAAAGAGGACTGTGAATACAGAATTCAAAGATAAAAAAACCTTTATCCAAAGAACTGGTTTTAAGCCATTCTTAATATTTTTAATGCAAACTCAAATACAGGAGACTAAGCAAATAATCTCTGCTCTTTAAACTCTGCAGATTTCAAGTTATCTCTTTACAAACTGGTTTTTCATAAAGGAAAAATAATCAACTTCTTCATAAAGTTCATAAAGAAAAAATACTGGATTGTTTCCTAAAATCAGATTTAAAAGTATGTGCAAAAATATGCCCATTAAAAAAGCTATAGTGCATAACCCCCCTTCTTCTGGCCACCCCCAACTGTGGCTCACTAGCCACAATTCTTACCTAGGAAAGTGCCAATGAAAAACACTTTCAACGGCACGTTGATTACGGGAGATGTGATATTGATAAACCAGTTGGGGAGGAAAGGTGTTATTCGCAAAAATATGATGTAGTTAATGAGATGTTCTCTATGTCTTTCAACCTGCCAAGACAAAAACAAACAAAAAATTTGGTTAAAAAATCCCTGCCTTGAAAACACACAACCATAGAGGTTTAAAGGATTTTACTGTAGACATTTACATGTTGCAAACATAAAAATCAGTTCAAAATGTGTGATGTGGGGAGGAGTGCCCAGTCAATCATCTGTTAAACAGCACTGAGATCAACCTGGAAATAGCTGTGTGTGGCAGAGCAGTGGTGATGTGTCTGACTGACTCAGCCAGCGAGTCACAGGCAGAGCCACAGCCCAGTCACCACAGCCAGCCTGTCATCCATTCCTAAAGCTTTTGCAGGAACTGGCAATGAAGTTTGTCCCTCAAGCCATTCTGAGCTAACTTGTGATCAAGCTTGAAACACAGCTACATTCCTCACTTGGAATTCCTCAGCCAGCTCTGAACTGCATGAGGTGGCTGCTCCCAGCACAGCTCCAAAGGCTGTCTCCCCAGAGGTTACAGTGCCCAGCATTAACATTTACCCAGGAGCAACAACAGCTCCAACTTCATTCACAGTCTTAATTATGCTCTCAGGTCTAGCCCAGCTCCTTACACCAACACTTCAACAACGCCTCTTCTCCTTCCAGCCTGTCTCTAGCACATCAGCCCTTTCAGACAGCAAGTGCAACCTCGAGCCAAGCTGCAAGGACAGCCAAGCATCCACAATTCCAGCCTATCCTGGCAGACCTGCACTAAGCTTAAGCTTCAAACAGTTGAAAACAAACCCGGTTTGATTGCAATTCCACCTGAAATCTCACATGGCAGCTCATCCCAGTCACAACCCTGTTTTTCAGCTTTAGCCAAATTTAGATTTTACTGTAACATCAAAATCAGGAGCACTGTGGGTTTTTTAAACCTTAATGAAGGACAATATTTAAATATTGATTAATGCTGCACGTAAAATGCCTTAACCTCAATATGCATGATACAGTCCAATTAACCTAGAAACAGTCAGATATGAGCTGCACGTGCAATTTTAAATCATATCTTCAGTTCTACTGTCAACAGTAACCATTTGCTACTCAGAGTAACCTCAAGATTACACTGCAATATTAAGATTTACTTGGGTCAAGAGTCAAAATGGTACTGTATAATCTAACAAGGTCAACTGTGCCAGACACAGCTCCATATCTTATCTAATGAGGAACAAGTTTAAAGCATTTTTATGTGATTCAAAAAAATCTTGAACAGAGTACATGTGCTTCATACTTGCAAAAAAAATTTGTTTGAATGTTTCAGAGTGCCATAGAAAGACACATAAGGTCAAGTACAACTCACACTGTATTTCTGTACTGCAAAACCTTTAGGTTCATCTCACAATCAAGACTTGCTGATACTAATGTTCCCAGACACTGTAAGAAAAAGTTCCTAAATGCTCAAATTACAATAATCTGTTAAAATTAAGGTTTTTCAATCAGACGTATAGCTACAGGTTCCTCCAACACAAAAATACAAACCCAGCTTTCATCAGTGCTAATGCTTAGAGAGCAATTACTTGAAATTTCCTGAAGCTGGAGAGATTTCCTGTTGACACTAAATAAACCAGGAAGGTGATCAGTTGCAAACACTCTCTAAGTAAGAACAACCTTCTCATGGGAAATAGCATAAAATCAGGAATACTTCCAGAATCCCTTCTGTGTAACTGGATACATGAGCACAAGACCTCCTAGTTTTCCATGCTATTCCATGAGACATTTTGTACAGTAAATCCAGCATCTCTAGAAACCTTACCTGTTCTGACCATTTTACTGCTTTTTCTGTTAAATATCTGTACACAACAGGACGTCCCACTAGGTATGACAGCATATAGCAGAATGAAGCTCCAAGTCCTGAGCACTGAAAAATAAAACAATCAGACAACAAATGAGCAGAAATTGCAATTAACATCAGCCTTGTGTCTGTATTAACTACACTTCCTGACTAGAGCAGGTTTCTGTGCAGCCCTCCCCTCCATTAGGACTCTCCTCCAGCAGTATGTATACATTCCCTAAGAGTGTTGTTGACCCAAGACAGTTTATTTCCAAGGCATTTCCATCAATCTCAACACTCAAAGTAGACAACATTGACTACTTATCAGTTAATATTGAGTGCTTCCGAAGTTTTAAGACTTTGAACAGTGAAAGCTTTTCAAATAAGAGGCACAATGCCATTAAAAAAATTCAAACATGAAAACTGAGCAGAGTCCTCCTTACCTTCTCAATACTAAGGCTCATTATGACTGCACCTTTTGCCCATGACGTATTTTAAAGCTTGTTGAAACCATACATTTCAAATCTTAAAGTGAGCTTCTTGCATATTTAAGCCAGTTAAAAAACAGATTCATTTTGCAGTGTGATAATAAAACCACAGTAATTGTGTTGTGAAATTACAACTGGGTTCTGGCAGATGCTAAACAAATTTAGATTAAAGGAAACTGGCTGATTCACATTAAAATGCCTCCATTATTAAGAAAACCTAGAGAAGCAGCTCAGTATTTTGGACCATCATTCAATGTGACAGTGAATTTTGTGGGTAATGCCATTCTTGCAGCAGAGCTGAGTAAGAAGTCAACAGTTTATCAGAAACTGAAGTCTATGCCAGTTTCAGACTGATGATTTCCAACAGGAAGCTGCTCAGATGCTGGTTGTATTCCAAATGGACAGAAAGAAATATATGCCCTCACAAACTACTTTCCATACTTACCAAACAAACAAGAAATAAGGCCAGTGGAAAGGGATAAAGAAACCCTGACAGGATACTGAGAAATATAGACCCAGGAATAGCAAATGTTTGCAAGCTGGATGCATCTTAGTTAAGGAAAAACACATTTCTAAAAAGCTATGTAGTTCTTAATTTTATAAGCAGTCAGGATACATTTTACAATTTGAAAAAGCATAAATAGGCAGGGCCTCTCAAGGTCCTTACTTCAAAAAACCTTCTGTGGAGCTCAAGCACAGAGCAACAAGATGTAGACCTGTCACTGCACATACAAATGGTAAGTCACTAAGTAATAAAAACTGACTACATTTTTCTCTTTAGCTGGGCTCCAACTGCCACTGAGGATTTATTGTGACTTCCAGGAAACACAGACTTCTGACTTTACACTGTTGACTAGAGATGTGCAGTTTCAGATTTCTCTCTGTAAAGTTCACAGGCCTGTCCAAGCCCATAAGTGCAAGTTTCATGGAAGACTGAAATGTATGAAAGCAGCTACTGCTTCCTTACAAATGGCTTGGTGTAATCAACAACTACAATAGCTGATCACTAATTTCGGTCAGAAATTTTTTAGAAGGCAAAAATTAGCTTTCTGCAGCATAAGCAAGCAGGTTGTTGGACTTAAGGCTTGCTAGGCATACTTGAGACCATGATGCATTGCTCACTTTGGATAGAAAAGTTATAAAGCAAAAAACCCTGCACACTATTTTATTCAAGTTGAATTGACTGAAATATTAAAAAGATCAATAATCTTTCTGAGTGCATTATAGCCAGAACAGCTTTTGCTAAGCCATGTCAAGGTTCAGAGGTAACTGTATCATGCCTGGATACTGATCATAGTCTGCTGTGAGACAGTAAAGGTCATCACATCTGTAACTGCTAGAGCAGCTCAGTAAGAGCCAATTTATTCTATTCCTTGTTAATATATAAACTAACGTTTTAATTTTCTGCCTAGATCTATAATTTGGGAAATACAAAATGCTTTTTGTGGAATACTTTGAAAGAATGAGCTGAAGGATAATTATTAATGGCACATTCAGTGCTGACTCTCCTGAGTTACAAGAGCCTCCTGCATTAAAACTGTGAAACCAACCTCTTCTACAGCTTTAAAGTTATTAACCTTTAGTTAAGTGTTCCAGTTAGGAGTGTGTTTAATGATTAATTAATATATTCAGTACTCAGGAAAAAGAAGTCAAAACAGAACATAGGTAGCCTTTGTGTCTCCCTGGACAGAAAGTACTTCAGAAATTTGTCTCTCTAAAACAAAACAGATCTGGTTTATGAATTTGGGCAGTGCAGAGATGAAAGATGGCTCAAAATACTTTCCTTCAGAAATACTGCTAAATATTCTGTAAATACCCTTATGTGGAACTTTGAGTGTCTCAAGGAAGAACAGTGCAGTAGTCTCAGTTTTCCTTTAGAACAAACAGAAATTTCTACCTCAAAATTCACTTTATTTTAAAAGTTATAATACTAAAGTGAGACCAAGCCTAATATACAGAGAAATGTTTTTAAATTTCCAAGATTTTAAAATGTTTGTGTCTCTTTGTAGGCACTTCTAGGTATGTTAAACTTCACTCATGACAAAGAATTTATCAATTTGTATTTTTCATTTATCTTTTCAGAGAAGCATGACTACATCAATACTGCCCTTTATATTAGAAAAAGGATACAAAACATATGTGGCAAAATAAGCCACTAAAACTTGAACATAAAATGTGTCCTTGTATTTGGACAAGACTTTTCCCAAGGCCTTTGCATCATCCATATCTCTAGGAACCTTTATACATTCTCTTTCTTCTCTGGAGAGGGAAAAAAAAAGCAGGAAGATGGAAATATAATCAAACAGTGTAGTACAATTACTTACTGAATACAGAGATAATTAGATACACTACATCACTAAATTACAGCTTCAGCAAACAATCCATGATTATTGTTGTAATAACGTTCTCAGATGAACACCTAATATTTACAGTGTGGTTTATATTAGAAAATCCCCAATTTTAGATATTTGCAAGCTGGTTTTTTTATTCAGTACAATGATGTGATTCTTGTCTAGGTTTTTCTTTCTTACCAAGTACTGATCAAAAAGACAAAATTGCGCAAACCAAAGCTTGGCAAGTGAAAGCAGCCAACATTTCAGCCAAAACCAACTGCAGCTGCCTTGGTGCCGGGGTCACAACAGTTGAAGTGCAGCAGGAGTGGCAGAACTTCACCTCACAAAGTTCTAAGGGCAAAATCTCATGTCACACCTTAATCTGGTGCAACTCTGCACACTTGAGTGTCTTCACTTCCTCTGTATCAGGTTTAGGGATGGGCCATTGCAAACTGACCTTGTTGAGCAAGTTAATCAGACAGAAATTTAATTACTAAAAGTGAAAAAGAAAGCTGTCAGACAAGCAGGCTTCCACCTGCCAGCCTGCCTGCCATCCCAACTCAAGTACTCGGTACAACAAGAAGGAGATAAAGAGAAGGCCAAGTTTAGCTAGGAAGAAGAATCCCCTTTTGATGACAGTCTCCAGTTCCACCAAGGCACAAGGAATTTTCAAGTGAACACAGCCTGAACCAAACACACTCTGGCTCTCAGCAGAAAGTGGTTAAGAGCAGAGTCAGTTACCACTGATAATGTGCCAGAGGGTAACGCCTCAAAACAGGATCTCCACTGTGCAACAGATCAAGAAAATAGATCAAGAAAAATTCTCCCAAGTTTATGTCCTATCCCCATGCAGGGGATCCCATATGAAGGCTCCTCTACAATCTGTTACTGAAAAGGAAATTAATTGATAAATTAAACTTTCAAAACATACTTACTCACTAAGTTGTGGGAAATTTCTATATACCAGGAACATAAGGAAAGCGGCTGATAAGAAGATGGACACTAAAATAAGAAGTGATGTCCGAGCTGATCCACCTTCTGCAAGAGCTTTCCCTGAAATTAAACATAAAACAAAGTTAAAAAAAACCCTAGCACTAGCAAAACAAAACAAGAAAAAACAATCCCTTACAATTCTAACTTATCCTTTAAGGGAACATTAAAGTAAACTCTCTCTCTCGTGGACATCTTCCTACCAATGCTTTCAATAACACACATTGCTCATATCCCCAAAAGCTTTCAAACAATTTTGAAGTTTTTACACTGGCAAACATCCCATAGAAGTCACCTTCTATGATCCATAATAATTTAAGTCTCAATTAATAAATACATTTATAAAGAGAAAAAACTAGGGTGGTAAACAATGTAAGCCATACATATGTTTTCCTTTTTGCCAGAAATCTGCCAGTCTATTTGACTAGAGATTTAACTTGAAGTTAAGTTTCCAGGATGTACAATATGACATTAAAACCTGCTCATTAACAGATTTTGAGGTTTTTTTCCCCCTCTAATGAAAGACTACCAGACACAGCCAGTTAGGTGAGACACACTCATTAGGAGGAAACCTACATAAACACACACACACTAGCCTGTGATATAAAGATCACAGCTTTCAGTCTTGGGAAATACACATATTTTACACTCATGTGGATATATACACATAAGTGTTTATTAGCCTTTACATTCTTGTGTAGTGGAAGCAATGAGAGTACAGTAAGTGACACAGTGACATTTCAGGCCTCTTCTGTATTTTAGATTTTTATCAAAACGACCACATACATGAAATGCATTGATTAACACAAATGCAACTACACACACGAAGGATTTAAAACTGAAATGAATAGCAATCTAAGTACTCTCTGCACCCACACCGGAGTGTGTATGTGTGCATGTATTAAACCACTCTCTCCTCAGGCACTTTGAGGCTCACCCAGCTTCGCACCCAGGGTCACACGAGGAGCCGAGGCTGTGTTTTCCCTCGCAGATACCGCTGGCACAACTACAATGCCAACACACAACACTCCAGCGGGTCACGCTGACACCTCGCTGTTGTGAAATGCAGCGACTAGATGACGAAACCCACGGAGCCGGCTGGGTGAGCTGGCAATTTTATCGGTTTTAAGGTTTTTTAGGTTTAAGGTCAGCGCGACCCCACAGGTGTGCACTGGGTCAGCCGAGGCCACAGGCAGCATCCACAAAGCAATTACAGGCACAGAATCACAGAACGGCCAGGCTGGAAGGGATCACAGCGGTCACCCGGCCCAAGCTCCCAGCCGAAGCAGGGTCATCCCAGAGCTCATGGAGCAGGACTGCTGCATCCACGCGGCTCTTGAGGATCTCCAGCGAGGCAAACTCCACACCTTCTCTGGGCAATCTGTTCCACTGCACTGTAACCGTGGTTATTCTGACAACACCTTCTCCAAGAAGCAAAATAAACGATAGAGCAATAAAGAAATAAGCAACTTATAGGGCCAAAGAAAGAAAAACACAGCCCACTGCGCTTTCTTCTGCCACTTCCACTTTCTGTACTTCAGGCGTGCCGGTAGTGGAATAACACAAGCACACACACACACAGAGACATGGAACCATGCGTGTTCCCTCATGCAGGGGAGAAGGGAAAGGGGCCGGAGCCCCATTCCGGCCCCCGCGGGGTGGGAGCCGCCTCACTCCCCACGCACCGTGAGGGGCCCGGCCCGGCCCGGCCGCCCCAGTGCCCGCGCGGGACGGGGCCGGTGCCCGAGGCGCCCAGAGGCACCGACACCCGCACGGGGCACCGTCCGCTGCCAGCGCCAGGGCACTCCCGCTCCCGCCGCCCCGAGCCCCCGGCACCTTCCAGAAGCTGCCGCTGGTGCCTGGCGCTCTCCGCCGCCGCCGCCGCTTGGCAAGGCCCGCGCTCCGCCACCCTTCGCTGCGCCATGGCTCCGCGACGCCCCGGGGCCCGGCGAGTCAGGGCCGGGGCAGGCCTCGGCGGCACCGGGAGCCGCGGGGAGCAGGAGGCGGGACCGGCAGCACCGGGAGCCGCGGGCAGGAGGAGCAGAAGGAGGAGGCGGGACCGGCCGCTCCTCCTCTCCTCACCCCACCGGGTCGCGGCCGCGCTCCCGCCCCCGCCGCCGCACGGCGCATGCGCTTTTCTCGGGGCATTACGGCTTTGCTGTGGTGTGCGGGAGCACGTGTTGGGCTCCACGTCCTTGAAATGTGCTGGCGGGTTAGTGCCGGTAAATACGGTAATAACGCCGGGTGCTGGGCGTAACCCTGTGGGTATATACGGTAACGGGGATGCGCTCACTAGTGGAAAATACGGTGCGGGGCGGCGGTGTCCCAGCCCGGCTGCGGAGAAATCACACAAATCACACAAATCACACAAATCTCAGGATCAGTTAGGTTGGGAAAGGCCTCTGAGATCATCGAGTCCAACCTATAACCGAACACCGCCGTGTCTACTAGACTGTGGCACTGAGCGCCACATCCAGTCTTGAACACCTCCAGGGACCGTGACTCCACCTCGTCCATGGGCAGTCCGTTCCAGTGTCTAATCACCTTTTCTGTCAAGGAATTCCTCCTGATGACCAACCCCTGGCACACGAGGGGAAGTTCCATAGGCTGTGTCCTCGTTGTCCTGCCGCTGGTTGCCCGGGAAAAGAACGCGACCCTCCCCGGCTACATCATTCTTTCCGGGAATTGCAGAGCGACAAGGTCCCGCCTGAGCCTCCTTTTCTCCAGGCTAAACACCCCCAGCTCCCTCAGCCGCTCCCTACAGGACTTGTGCTCCAGACCCTTCCCCTGCTTCGTTTCCCTTCTCCGGACACACCTCAGGGCAGCGGGATAAAACCCGTCAGCGAGGGGAGTGGGGTGCCGGGCTTCCAGGAAAACTTTTGTTCCTCTCGTTCGAAAAGGAAGCTCATTTGCCGGGAAGAAGGAAAACTCCTCTATCCGCCCCGGGATTTTCCTCATGTCGGTTCCTGTCAGTAAAAACGTTTGAAATCCCGCAGAAAAGCCAGAGGGGCAAGTCCAATGTTCGCAGATTCCATGGCGTTCAAGCCGAACGTGACCTCGAAGCGCCTTTTCCTCTGCAACCTTCTGGCAGCAGGAGATCCCCGAACATTCCAAGTGCCCGGGCAGCACAGAGTGTTACAGGGAGAGCTCTCCAGGGAGAAGGCTGGAACCCTGCGGACAGCGCACATTGCACAAGCTTCTGGGCAGACGGCTTGGCTGATGCAGCTACTGTGGCTCCCCCTCGTCTCTTTTCCAGCTGTGTCTGCTTATAAATGTCCAACCTTTCCTCAGGGTCTTCTAGAAAGGAAGCTCTCCTGAGAGAGTTGGACACTCAGATTTAACTTCAGCCTCGTTTGTCTGATTACTCCACCATTATACCATGACTAAACAGCTCTTTAATTGCTCGAACAGGATCCAGCAGATCAGTTGTTTCACAGCAGTGGTATTTATAGATTGTATTTCTCAAGATCACAGATCTTTCCAAAGCCACGAGGAAGATGCAGGTCAGAACAGCAGAGCTCTTAAAAGCGTGGCTTTATTGCTATGCGTACAAAACTCGCTGGTGATACAGTGCAAGTGTCTGCAGGAAGTTGATGATTCATTTAAGATCTAAATAGTCTAATATGCTATTACACAAGTACAGCCCTTGCCAAATACAGTGGCAGGAAATAATCCAAGCTATAAATTGTGGTCAGATTCCACATAAAGCTTCAAACCATGAGCAGATTCCATGTGAACCTATAATTTACTCAGAATTTGTTTCTTTTAGAATCAAACTATTTCAAATTATTTCCTTAAATCATCTAATTAGCTCTTTTAGTATTTGCAATTGATAATTGAGGAATTTAGTGTCCTGGGAAGCCGGTTAGGTCTATGAACTTGCTGCTCTGGGCACTGATGCCAGATGAGGGAGTCCTTTGTTCTTTCAAACCCTTTCACTAGAAAATTGTACATAGTAGCAAGATGGGAATTGCTGACACTGCAGAAAATGGCACTTTTTTTTCCCCTCTGTTGTAAATGCAAATCATGTTTGTCATCTCTTTTTGGATATTACTTCTGAAACTCCAGGTAAAATTATTCAAACACTGGAACTTCTTTCCTCTTGACTAACTTCTGAGAAAACATCAAATAGATGCTCTCTTTATGCAGAGAAATCTTCACCAAGTCATCCTGAAACACAATGACGCAGACTGAAAGATGTAAATAAAACAAGTACCACAATTTAAAACGGCAGATGGTAAATGCTGCAAGGGCCATCTCTCATTTGGGTGAGGTGGATTGTTTGTTTAGTGGGGTATGATTCCCACTTTGGTGTGGTTGTTGTTCAGTAGCCACTCAGAGCCAAGGAGCTGGGCAGAGCCTGCTCCAGGAGATGTCTGATTTCTAATTAACCTGCTCTGAATTGTGTACCCCTCTGTGTAACCCAAATGCAGGTGAACTGACATGCAGGGCAAGCAACTTCTGATTCTTGCTGAATTCTCAGCAGTTCCTCTGTCCAAGACACCACTGTAAAATGCCCAACAAGCAATTTCAACAATACAGATCTGCTCTGTGTTTCCCCTTCCATTTAGTAGAAAGCACATGGCCTGCAGATGATTCCCAGGATGCTGATTCTGCAGTAAGCTCACAGTGTTAGTATGTGTCTCATTAAAAATAGAGAAGATAACTCTAATCACCTCACTGTTAGGGAGCTCCAGCTCTCTGAATTGCTGTCAGAGTGAAATGTAAGGGTTCATTAGCTAGATCACTTTGCAGTTGATTTGTACTACACAAATTATATTTGTTAGACTGGATTATCAACAGACTTTTAAACTGTTCTTCACTGTTCTTGGTTCTCCTTGCTGGGGGAGTACTGCTGGTGTGAATAGTTGTCTATTTCACTAATCTTTTGAATTGTCAGTGGTGTTTAGTATCTACTGATAATTTGAATAGTCTCCTGCAAAGATGTCCACACCTAACAAATGTCAGCAGAACCTCTGCACTCACTCAGGGAAAAAAAAAAAGACATGTCTGGGGAATGTTCTTTAGGGCTCACTCTGTAAAGAAAATAATTTAGGAACTCTATTTAGAAGATTAACTTAGATTTATTTACTGGAAAGAAGGCAAAGGATGAAAAATACTGCTGTAGGCTACATCCTGTATGTGTTCAGAGGGTGAAGAGTTTTGGTAGCTGAAACTCAGTGAGTATCAAGGAAATTTTTAACACATGGTTGAGGTCAGCACTGCCAGAAACAGTGGGAACACTCCACAGCACAGTGGGAACCATAGCTATGGACTGAAAATAGATTTACTCTCACTGTGTATAAAGCATTCTCTATATATAATGTGTAACTTCAGAAACAGCACAAAAGCTGCTCTGCCTTTGGAGCATCTTTGCAAGCCCCACCTGACAGGGAACACACGCTGCAGAATGCTTTGTCCAGCAGAGAAAGGAGAGAAGGACTCCAGCCTCCAGCTGGAATTTGCTCTGTGACTTTACCAATGGGAGCAGCACTCCCTCTGTACTTAGAGGCTACAGACTGAATGGGCCAAAAGCTTTATATGAAATAGCTTTTGGAAAACACCTTAAATGCAGAGTATGAGTTCTTTCAAATTATCTGTGAACCAAAAAGAGAAATGTTTTTCTGACCTGCAGGAATCTAAGGAAATAGATTGACATCTATCAGGGCAGCAGTTAAGTGGTCAGCTCCATGAAGTCACTTCCTTCTGTGGGTGGCTGGATGAAATGCTTTATTTTTGTCAGCTTGAAAGAGTTGTCTTCCCTCAGCACAGAAACTTGTGTTGGCATCTTTTCTAAACCACTCCTAATGGAGTGACAGGGCCTGTGTCACACGGCTGAGTCACTGACATTGCTGATGCTTTGTGGACTGAGTCATGCTAATTGTCAGCAAGAGGAAGGAGGATGAGAGACTGAGTGATCCTGCTCCTGAGAGCTTCTAGCTGAAAATGATGAAAATCAGAAACATTAATCAACAAGTAAATTATATGTAAAATTTCTTGAGAAATGAAGATTTAGAACCCTTTTTTTTCTCCCTATTACTGTCTTATTTTTGACCGTCACAAAGCAAACTGCATTGTTTCAACATTTTTATTTTGTATAAATACAGCAAGAAATTAAACCTCTAACATTTATTGTCATTCTATCCAAATTCTAATTTCAACCAAATAAACCTGTGTGCTTGGAATGGGGCTTGTGTGTTTTACTGAGCTCACACTTTCATCAGTTACAGTGAGGAGTCTGAGGATGTAATTAGAGAACAACCATCTGCACAGGAGACAACAGGAGGGAATGGGAATGCACTGATCAAAATTAGTAGAGAAATGTTACCAACAAGTGAGATAAATAGAAATGAGCACCTATTTGTAGGTATTTGTGTGAATGAAGGATTAAAAATTTCTTGGAGCTCAAAGGAGAGTTAATGAAAGCTTTTATTTATAAACTCAGTGCTCAAGGACAGAAGCTGAAAAAATTACTAAACAGCAAGGGAGAGCAGAACTTGTAAGCATTAAAATGAGTTGAATCTGAGTTCAGGGATCATAAGTATTCAGATTTGTTTCTCTCCTGGTATTTTTTTTATAGAAGGTGTATTCCTTAACTCCTGTTGTCCATTTTATGTGTAGCCATTTTGGCTACATACTGCACACATGTACAAGCAATACACTGTACACAGATTAATGTACAAATGTACAAAGTGCAGATTTTTAATAGTATGCACCTATTTTCATTATTGCTTAATTACTTAGGAACATAGTGAAACAGATAGCTATGATGTTTCTATTCCAAGCGGTAAAAATAAGAGCCAGATTCTCAATTCTGATGCACCTCTTGTTCCTAATTAATGGTTAATAAATCCCCTTTAATAGCCAGCTTTTTCTTTTTTTTTCCTGTTGCATGTGTCAGTGGAGTACATGAAATGGGGAAAGAAACTTTTCTGGTCAGTCTGCTCATATCCTCCATTTGAATGTAAAAAACAGGAATTAAACGTTATTTTGTTTTCCTGCAAATTAAGAGGGAAACATACCCTGTAATAAGCTTATGCCACCCCAACTGAGGAACATGAAAGCTCTGTCAGGTTCCTTAAATGTAGTTCCAACCTTCAGAGACCTTACTTCTAGTTCCATTTTTTCCCCACCTTGGAAAGCACTTTCTCTAAAAAGTCAAACCTCTTATTAAAAATACCAGTAAAAGAAGGAGTTCTCATCACAGTACAAGGAATCTCAGCTGTCCTCCTGGCAGCAATAACCAATTCAGTGTTTGTAACAGGAGGAGGGATGAACAACTCCACCTCCCTGTCCATCACCTCATCCCAGCTTTTAGTCCAACCTACAGCATCTGAGTTCTGGGAATGGGCTCAGGCAGCAGCAAATTTGTTGAAGAACTCAGACAATGTCAACTCTTTAAGACAGGTAGCAAGAAAAGCAAAAATATTTCCAAAGCAAGAAAATATTCCTGGCACTTTATTCTACCTCAGAGTCTCCTTGAAAGCTCTTGGGGGTACCTGTGGAGCACAGCAGAGCCTGCACAGGGCACAGCAGAACAGGGGGAGGCCAAAAGGAAGGCAGCAGGAGGAGGAGAGTGGGATGTGGAGCTGCAGGGACAGTCCTTGCTTGACTCAAAAGATTTCAGCCATGCAGCTCTGCTCTGCAGCTGAGGTATTTACAAGCTGATGTTTATTGCTTGTGATAACAATCACAGTTGTAAATTTCTGTGCAGAGAATGCACAGGCCCTTATCCCGAGACACACCCATCAGTCGTGATTCATATTTAATGCTAGGGTAGGCTTAAATGGAATGATCAGATTTATACCCTGTCTGAAGCTGAGTTTATACTAACATAGCTGAAAATTCAAATATTCCTGCTAAGAGGAATATGTTCCTTCAGGGATTCCTTCTAATCTATAGCAGTGATGTAGCTGGACATAGCCACCTGGAGGGCAAAAGTTTCCAAATGTAAGTTATTCCATGCTGATAAAAACACCACCTTTAATCTGATCAAAGACCCATTTTAATTTTTCTGCCATTACAGATTCTGCTGCTACAAACGTGGAATTAAAGTTTCAGCTCAGTTAAACCAAAAATTGTTGGTCTGGAGAATCAGCTTCAGGCCACCTCCCAGTGTTGAACACATGCTGGGCTGTGCAGCTTTGACAATGGCTGATCTGCTGGAGTAATGGCAGAAATTAATGCACCAGAGTGCAATCAAGGTTTTTTTAAGCTGCTTTTTCTACTGTACTCAAAAAAGTCCCAAGTGGAACTCCTGATGGAACTCATCAGGACCTGAATGATCTTCTCTTGCTACTAGGTTCTTAAAAATATCATTGCAACTGTCTATTGACATTTCCTTTCTGCACTTTGTTTGTTGACTGTAAGTAGGCTCAGCAGGTTGGACTTTGATAAAGAAAGCTTCCTTTTATTTTAATTTGCCCTGATTTGAGGGACTAACTCTATCCCCTAATGTTAAGAGAGAAGCTAGATGAGAAAATATCAGGGGCACTGGTTTAATCAACCTTCCAAAATTGGCAGTTTGAAGTGCTGCTACTTTTCATGCTGCTTCTGAATCTCTTCTTATTATCAATGAACCCGAAATTATAGCAGTTGGCCAATCCAAGCTGTTCACTGCTTGTGCTCACACAGCTGCTTTTGTTGCTGAAGAGGATCCTTGCTTTTGACTGAAAAAATTCTTCCATCTTAAAGGAGTAAGAGGGGAAAAAAATTAGGGTCTTTGGAAGTGCCAACCAGCAAATATTTGAGATAAAAAGTGACATGATAGATACTTGATTCAGGAAGAAGATGTGGAACAACAATTCTGATGGGGAAGGAAGATAGGGAATTGCATTCAGGTAACATGAGAGTGTGAAACAGATTGTAGAAGAAAGCAGAACAAAGAAAAAGGAAAAGTAGGAAAATTCAGCATTACTTTTTAAAAAAGCAAAACTTCCAGAGAAAGTTTAGAATGCCTAAATATTTCCCACATTGTAAAGACTCTTACAACCTCTGCAACCTTCAGAAAAATTGCATGAATTGCAAAAGAAGGGAAGAAGTTTATTTCCTGTTACAAGGTGTTTCACAATTGGCAATTTAAGAATGCATGATCTAATCATAATATGTGCAAATGTCACACTGTATTTTCATCTAGATTGCTTTTTCTGTGAGGTACAAAATGTCTGCAGTGAGAGTGCTCAGGGTTTGTCCTGATCTGGCCTCTGAGGTCTAAGTGCTTGCAGAAAACAACCATAAAGAATGAGCCAATAACCAGTTCACAAGGAACAAACCCTTGCTGTATGCAGCCACACCCATAGTTAGTTTTTAAGAAATATACTCAGATCATCCTTAAACCAGTAGTCTGCATTGGAAAATAATTAAAATTCAGAGCAATATCAGAAGGGTCAAAATGTGATTTAATTGAATCATTTCAGAAAAGTCGGCAACAGTCTGAGAAACGATTTGCTGGATGTGTATTCCTATGGGAAATTATTAAATTAATTGAAAAAGCTATAATACAACTGATAGCACTTCCTATTGTAATAAATGAGTATCACAAATTCAGTTGTTAGTCAGGATTAGAGATTAAATGGGGACTGTCTGATAAGAATCAATTTTTTTCACCTAGGGCAGTTCTGTGAAAGAACCCTCTTCATTTCAATTTTGAACATTATGCATAAAAGACTCCTTTTCTATCTACCTGCTCCCCCTGTGTTATGCAGAAGTCCAGAAATTTCACTCTCTGAGTACTTTGCTTTGTCTCCTCAAGTTTAGAAAGGACAGAGGGAAAGGCAGATGGGGAAAGACAGAAAAGTAAGAAAAAGGAATAATGTACCAGGCCAGCACAACCAAGATGTGTTTTCTTTTTTATAACAAATCTATAATAAACCCCAAATGTACAGTTAAGACAGTGGTCATCACTAGAGGTCAATCATTTTTACTGATCTGAAATGTTTCACAGGCTCCTGAGGAGCCACGCTGGCACAATTCCCAAACACAGGTGTGTCCTGGAGTTGTGTGACTGGCATTTCACAAACTGAATGCTGTGTTACTACATTACTGAAATTCTTAATGTGTGTTTGTAGCTCCTTGCATATGAAAAGCTCTCCCTAAGTGCTGAGAATTTATTCTGAGTGAATTTCTAATATAATAAAATCCTGGTCCTGTTCTACTGTACTCTTTATTGAATCAACCTAAATGGAAACAGGATAGGATTATAAAGACTAAAATTATTCTAAACAGAACTCTCCGTCTCATTAAATATAATGAAATATTATAGCTTGATAAATGTACGTATAGCTTGCATAAGCCTCACACATATATTTAATTATACAATTAAAGTTATAACTTAAATATTCTTTTTTACTCCTCAGAAGTTCTGGAAATTTTTGCCTGTTCCACAGCTTGAGTATTTTCCCAATTCTTTCTGAACAATTCCAATTTATTTTTGTATCTTGGCTGCAAAAACTGCATTAGAAAGCTTGTGTTTTAAAATCAGCATATGCTTGAACACTAATTCATAGATACACACCCCTTATACTTAATTTTTTTTTACATTTGCTTCCTCAAAATGTAAAGTCAACATTGCATTGGATTCACAGCTGTCCATTTGAGGAACAATTATAAAAAATAAATAAGCTTGGGGTCCTATTTAAGGAACAGTAAGGAAAGGGCATACTTGCTTCCCTGCAAAAACAAAATGCATATAAAGAGATATTCTCGGAGAACACCATGATCACAGGCATTATTCTGAGGTCACATGGTAATTCTGTGATCCTCAGCACGACTTTTCATTTCACAACAGTATAACAAATTCCACTGATGCCTTTGTAACTTCTGTGCCTGTGCAACTGTATCAAAAGTGTGAAAAAAGGCATGAGCTGTGAGTGTCATCTCAACGCCACAGATCCCAGCTGCCTCTGCTGCTTATCTCTCCAGGGTGTCACCAATCCACCACTCTGCAGCTCCCTAAGGGGCATTTTCCCTCAGGGCCATGAAATACAAATACACAGGGTGGAAAACAGAGCAAGAGGGAGGAGGAGGAGGTGAAGCTGCCCTAGGGTACAGACACTCCTGCTCCGCTGTCTGTCACACAGGGCCTGAAGCAGGTTGTGGGCTGCATTTCCACACAGTGCAAATCTGCAGGAGCAGACAGATCCAACCTGACAGCAAACAGCAAAACCCAAAACATTGTGCAGTTCATCATCACATTATCTAGTCCAACATCCTCTTCAAGTTCTATGTTTTTTATTAAAGCCCTCATCTTGTTGGTTTGACTGAAGCACAGCTTGTGTTTTCACTAAAACATATCTTCCAGAACTGCAGCCAGTCTCACTTGAAGAAAAGAAAGTGCCAATTAGTGCCACTGGGAATTTTTTTTTCAGTGACTCTGTAGTTTCACCTGTTAGACATTTGTTCCTCTTACAACTTTATTCACTATAGAGATGTTCAGTACCCACTATTGTCTTCTTGATCTTTCTCTTTTTTCTCACCTTGCTGTCCAGAGCTAACTGATAAAAGCAAGAATTGACAAGGGACTCCTCCATCTTTGAAGAGATGTTTATTAACAAGATGTCCAGTTTTTCTGATCTCAGAAGAATCATGCATCAGAGATTTTTGTATTTCCTGGTTTAGTTAGTTTGTTTGTTTGTTTGCTGGGGTGTTTTTAAATTTTTTTTTAATAAACCATTGATCTAAAGCTCTAAGAAAGCTCTAGCTCCCTGACATTTACTCAGGACCTTAATATCCTTGGCTTTATTACAGCAACTGTTTCTGTGCTGCTCCATCTCAGCTTTGCTACTCCTGCTGTTCCACTTGCAGACACTTCTACCAGCTAATGGCCAAATCTTGTTTCCAGCATCTGTCCCCTGGGAAACCTGTTTGGATATGGGGTTTAGCATCTGCTCCAGCCCTGCCATCTGCCTGGAGGGGGTGGGGATGGCCCCTGGGGTTTTTGGCAGGGTGAAGCAACTATTCAGCTCATGGCTACATAAAGGAGCGTGGTGCCTTCCTCACTGAACAAAACTCTGAAGAAATTTCAGCAAAGTTCTCCTTATGGGTAAAGCCAACTCCCAGCTGACTAAAGGGGATTAAAGGGAGCTGTGAAACCACGAGCTGGGCATGCAATGGCATCCTGCTCCCTTGGCTAGAGTCAGCCTCAGATCAGGGACTCTGCAAGGAACCACCTTTGCTCTGCCTGCTAAATCTGTTTCACCTCAGTTGTAGTCACAAACAGCAACCAAGACTACCCACAACTTTTATCTTAAACTTAACTGGACATTTCCAGTAGGTATCATACAGATGAGGAGAATAAACTCTTCATCTCAAACAACTTTTGGGAGTATTTAATGCATTGCAATTTGTAAATACTTAAAAACCATAAATGCTGGTGTTATTCTCTGGCAATGGAACATCCATCTCTCCCCACCAGAGGGAGGGACAAACCACTTCCCCACTCCCCCTCTTCAGACATCTGTTTCCAACTCACACATTGTGGTTTTGCCACAACATCCTGCTGGGAGCTCATGCCAACCTGCATGCCCATGGTATTCCTGATGATCCTTCCAACCTTTATTTTCTGTTCTATGTGTAACTTCACATTTGGCTGTGTCAATGTGAATTTTTGTTTCTTTTCCAAGGCTCTTGTCCCATGCATACAGGATTGTTTTGCTAATCTTCTATCATTCTCACAATGATCTGCAGTGATTTTTGTATTTCTTTCAAAACTGCCCCTAAAGTATCAAACAGAGTCTGCTAGTCATATCAGTAGAAATCCAATTGAAATTGGCTCCTTAAATAATCACTCTTCACTTATCACCTTTTAACTGAGAACTGTAATTTAGCCAGTCCTCAGACACTTCACTGTGTGCTCAGGGTCATAGCCTACTGTGATATTTTTAAGCAAAGGTACTTATTTCGTACCATTTCCCCAGCCAAACCAGAGAACTCCTCAAACAATCATCTTTGTTTGATGATTTCACACCAAAATATGTTGACTAGCATGTTTCATTTCACAGTTTCATATTTTAATAAAGATTAATATAAATAGTTCTTTCCAAACTTTTCATATCAGCATATTATTTCTGTGCATACCTTTTTCTTCCTGTTGCCATCTTTGATTTAGCAAAAGTAGTTCCATGATAATTTGGGTGCTTTTCATCCACTCATTCCTGTCCAAACTCCCTTTGGATCCATAGTACTGGTTAAGTACCTTTGTGAGCAAGTTTTTTTTCCAAATCCTGGGTTGACATTTGGAATGCTGTTGATGCAGAAATACGCTTTGCATAGCTGGAGTTAATTTGGCTGCTGTCAAATCTGTTCCAGCACAGAAAGGCTGATAGCAGCATTTATCAGTTACTGTCTTTGGGTTTGTTTTTTTTAGTATGTGGATGGCATAAAAATTTATGCACAATTCTTTAGCAACATCTGGTAAATGCACCCAAACGTGGTGATCTTTGACAGCTGTGCTGTCTTTATATGTGATTTCTGGCTTTTCACTGGCAGTAGAGAGAATGGTACCCCAGAAAGGCACACAGGCTAAGCAGTGCTCCACAGTCAGCTCCAAGGAGCACATTACTTTATTAAAGCTGACAAACACTGTCTTTGTTATTGTTCCAGCTTTCCAGGGAAAGTACACATGACTGCAAACCCCAAGACAGACAGTCTAGGAGAGAATGTTTATTTTCAGGAGTAATTGAGAGCGATTTGAATCCAATGTTTGAGGCCTGTGCAATACCACATCGCCCTTTCTGAGATAATTTGAGAGGCTCTGCTCTCCCACAGCAGCCTGAGGTTGTCTATAAGCATTCCTACACAGCACAGAACAGTTCTGGGCAGCTAATCCCTGCAGCACGTACACTTCCTCTTCTGAGACCAAGAATTTGATGAGGCTTATCCAGCTAAAGGACACGCTTCTTTCCAATATTAACTCCTGTGATTTGAAATTTGACTGCAAAATTAAATTCTTCTATCAACTCATCTGCTGCATCTTGCAAGATATTTATTGATGTCCCCTTTGTTTGCTAAACAGGTTTGGCCAAAGTCCTCACTACTTGCTGTGCTGTGATGGGTGGGCTTAAAGTCTCTTTTGTCCTGCTAACACTGTTCAAATAATGTATCTGGTGGAAGTGGGTATATTCATTTAATCAAAATTTCAGTGTAAAGGATGCCACAGCTCACCAGTCCATTGTAATTCGAAGTCATTTGACATCTCTTAGGTTGCTCTGCTCAAAATGCTGGCATGTCAGTTTTTACTATTTCATCTCTCTCTAACACTAAACTACCCACAGCAAATGTAATCCACCAACAAATTGTTCAGATTTGTGAGAAATTGATTTTTAACCCCATTGACGTTTCCTTTTAAATTTGGCTTTCTGTCGACATGAAATGTCCATCTGGACTGAATCCTGCATTTATTGTTTTCTGTGAGTAATTTCTGCAATTAATCCTGCTGTGAAGTTAGCTATTGTTATTACTTCTGGGCAAGCATAGATGCAAGTACAAATGTCCTGGATAATGCAAACATTCCTGGACATACAAAGTTTTCTTTTTCAGAGTACTCAGGGTGGACAACTAGCTTACACATTCTTTTGCACGACTTTTTTTTGCCCTCCTCACTTTTGTATCCAAACAGGAACAGCTCTGGAACAGGAGCAAGCTTGCAGAGCCACAGCACCTTTGCTGACCATGACTCCCATCCCATTGTGCTTGCCTTTGCAGCATTTCACATCTGTACATCTGGCACAGAGCATTATGCACAACCAGCACGTCACGAGCCCTCTGCCCCTTGAAGTACTTATTTTTATTTTTAGAGAAGATATATTCTGTTTCATAAGTTGTTGGATCAGCTTAGCACCCTGGCTAGGGGCATTATTGCTTTGCTCCTTTGTTACAAAGAGCATTGAGATTTGATCTTGTTATCTGTGCTGTGACACAAAAGCAGGGAAAATGTTGCAGCATTTTGTAATGGTATTGAATCTACGGTATTTCACTTTTTTTTTTTTTTTAACATTTTGGGCAACATCTAGAATTGGAGTATGACTGCAGATCTGGGCAACTCATAAAAGAATAGCATATGACATCATGTCCCAAAATTTATGCCACATTGCCACTTGGGTCATCTGGGCCCGTATGTCTCCTGTGCTTTCTTAGAAAGGCTGACATTCATTGCTGCTTCACAGCTTAGTTTCATAAATTAGTTGCTCATTTTCACACTTTTAATAAGAAAAAGCTCTACAGTGTAAATTGTAATTTTTAGCATTATGTAAAAAAAACCAAACAAAAAACCCCCAAACACCAACAAACCAGTAGCACAAGAAACTGAGAAACCCAGGTTTTAGTCCAACAACAATCATGGAAAAATCACTCATTTGGGAAAATTGTATACAAAAGCAAGTCTGTTATGCTGTTCCATATAAACAAAGACACTCTAGATAAGCCTAGATTTCCTGAAACTATTTAACTTAACTGTAAAGGCATAGTGCACTTTATCAACTTTCTAAATTGTATCACTTTTAAATTTTATTATTTTCTGTATTTGCATTTCTACTTTTCTCTTTGATATGTGCCTTCATTTCAGAGTCATTCCAGGATGAGGTGTTTGTGAAAATTTTTTCTTGATCTGACTGTTCAATAAATCCTCTCATAAAAATAACTCCCAAAATTTCAAGAACATCACTGCATGCCATCCACCCAAATGAAGGCATGACAGTGAATGACTGTATAGTGCCAATTAAATTGTACAACTCACTAACTTATAAAATAGGATTGCTCATTTTATCAGACTACTCATAGAAGTGAAATTACTTCAGTGCTCAAATGCTTGTAGGATGAAGCCTACAGAAGTGACTTACAGAGAACCAAGTTAAGCAGTTGAGTTACAGCTCTGTGACTGAGCCAAGGCCTCCAGAATCATTGAATCATGGAATTGTAATGGTTGGAAGAGACCTTCAGGATCATCCTGTCCAACCACCAGGCCAGCACTGCCCCTGTAATCCCTAACCCAGTAACCCACGTCACCCAGCAACAGTTTCAGATGCCTCTTGACCCGGGGCAAGAACCTGTTCCATTGACTGACTGCCCTGCCAGTGAACATGTTTTTCTAACATCTAATCTGAATCTCCCCTGCCTCATCTTAGGCCATTTCTTCGGCTCCTCTGCAGGCACAGCAGGAAGATGGGCCCTCACCTGGCTACACCCTCCTTTCAGGGAGTCACAGAGTCATGAGATCTTCTCCTGAGCCTGCTTTTCTCCTGGCTAAACACCCCCAGCTCCCTCAGCCACTCCTCAGAAGACCTTTCACGAGCGACAGCTGTTTATATTGATTTTCTAACAAAACTCTCACACATCTTAAGGATTTTTCCTCTCCTCTTTTTTCCCACCGCCCTAAACCCAGCACGGAGGCCGCCGGTGCCCAGGATAACCCAAACCCACGCACCGCTCCTTCCTCGCCGGGCCACACGGGCCTCTCCGACACCGGGCCGCGGATGCGGGAGGCACTCTGAAGGGCTGGATTTTCGCTAAAACTACGAAAATCCCTCACAGCGCTGGCGCGGCCGACGAGTTCGGTTCGGTTCGGAGCCGAGCGGGCGGTGCGGGACCGCGGCTCCCGTGACGGGGCCGTTCGAATGGGACCGCAGCTCCTGAGGCGCCTTCTGAGGGCGAGACCGCGCATCCCGCGTCTCCCCGGTGTCAGACCCCGGCCGGGCCCCGATCACATCTTCCCGGTGCCTGGCCTTGTCCCGACCACATCTCCCCGGTGCCGGTGCCCGGCCTTGCCCCGATCGCATCTTCGTGCCCCGATCACATTTCCCCGGTGCCCGGCCGTGCCCCGATCACATCTCTCCAGTGCCGGAACCCGGCCGTGCCCCGATCACATCTCTCCAGTGCCGGAACCCAGCCGGGCCCCGATCTCATATCCCCGGTGCCCAGCCGTGCCCCGATCCCATATCCCCGGTGCCCGGCCGTGCCCCGGTCGCTCCTCCCCGGTGCCGGCG
>VXBI01009510.1:806275-842938 GCA_013397375.1 Toxostoma redivivum
CGGCGCGCATTGTCCCCGCACATGGCAGCGGGGCCGGGCCGGGCCGGGCGGGGCTGCTCGGGCGGGGGGCAGCGGCGGAAAGCGGCCGAGCCCCCGTGCCTCTCTTGGCTGGAACAAATTGCCTCCATTGTCTCCGTGCTCAGCCGGGCAAAGGGTGATCCCTTGAGGGGGGTTTAAAAGCGCCCTTGTGCAGGCCCTCCCTCGGTGGCTCCCGCTGGACACAGCCCTGCCCGGGACCATCTAAGCGAAATCAGCCTTTGGGTGTAAAAAGCACTAATTTGTCAGCGGGGAAGGAGGTAGCAAGAGCCCCATCACTTGGCAAGCAGGGCAGCTTGTAAGAGTGGCCTGGGCTGAGTTGAGGATCGGATCTGGCAGCCTGGCGGTGTTGGTGTTCCAAATCTGTGTGCTCCGGGTTCAGCAGGGCTGCGGGGGAGCTGTGCTCCCGGCTGGATACGGACACGTGTCCAAGGGACGGGGGCACTCGGGGCTCCCAGCCCAGCTGTGTCTTCCGCTTGCACTGAACTCACCTGCCAGACCGGCATGTAGAAACCCAGCAGGTCCCGGTCCCAGGAACCTCAATTTTGGAAGAGAATTATATTTTTGTTTTGCTTAACCTTACCTGCTAGGTGAAAACTTTACTGATGAGACACAGCCATAGGGCTTGCAGACATTTGGAGAACAAAAGTGTGTTAGTGTTTGACCCAGAGGAAAGAGGATGTCTTGATGGAGAAGGTGAAGGGTAAGCCTGTGTGGCAGCTTTTTAGTTGGCTTTTTCCACACACATTTTTCCTTGTTGCTCTTAAGCAGACTTCAGGCCTGGCAATACTCATGCAATGCAACAGATGTTCAGCAGAGCTTAGATAAAGGTGGGCCAAATGTTCTGCTGGCAGTGGAGAAAATTTCAAAAGCTAAAGGTATAGCTTCTCAGAAAATAAAATTATTTCTGTATGTTATTTAATAAATGAATGGCAAATAAATGTTAGGTACCTTTGAAACAGATAGCTCTAAAACTACTCAATGACTAATTGAGGCTTGTATGAAGTAATTGCCTATCTTTTCCATGCACTCTGTTAAAAAGTATGTTAGTATTTATTATTTAAATCAAAAAATGTGATGGCCTCTACAGACACTAATGTCTCTGAAATCTTAAGCTGGCCACAAAATGCTTTTTTTTTTTTTTTGAAGACCTTTCACGAGCGACAGCTGTTTATATTGATTTTCTAACAAAACTCTCACACATCTTAAGGATTTTTCCTCTCCTCTTTTTTCCCACCGCCCTAAACCCAGCACGGAGGCCGCCGGTGCCCAGGATAACCCAAACCCACGCACCGCTCCTTCCTCGCCGGGCCACACGGGCCTCTCCGACACCGGGCCGCGGATGCGGGAGGCACTCTGAAGGGCTGGATTTTCGCTAAAACTACGAAAATCCCTCACAGCGCTGGCGCGGCCGACGAGTTCGGTTCGGTTCGGAGCCGAGCGGGCGGTGCGGGACCGCGGCTCCCGTGACGGGGCCGTTCGAATGGGACCGCAGCTCCTGAGGCGCCTTCTGAGGGCGAGACCGCGCATCCCGCGTCTCCCCGGTGTCAGACCCCGGCCGGGCCCCGATCACATCTTCCCGGTGCCTGGCCTTGTCCCGACCACATCTCCCCGGTGCCGGTGCCCGGCCTTGCCCCGATCGCATCTTCGTGCCCCGATCACATTTCCCCGGTGCCCGGCCGTGCCCCGATCACATCTCTCCAGTGCCGGAACCCGGCCGTGCCCCGATCACATCTCTCCAGTGCCGGAACCCAGCCGGGCCCCGATCTCATATCCCCGGTGCCCAGCCGTGCCCCGATCCCATATCCCCGGTGCCCGGCCGTGCCCCGGTCGCTCCTCCCCGGTGCCGGCGCGGCCGGACTGCATCTCCCGCGGCGCCCCGCGGCGGGGCGGGGCGGGCCGTGCGGCGGAAGGGGCGCCGCTCCCGTCGGCGGCGGGGGCAGCTCTATCCGGGCTCTTGGCGCTCTCCCTTCCTTTCGCGCCGGCGGCCGCTGGAGGCGGCGGGTCCATGTGCGCTCGGCGCGGCCCCGGCCCCTGCCCTCCGCCCCCCGCGCTGCCCCCGCNGGCGGTGTTGGTGTTCCAAATCTGTGTGCTCCGGGTTCAGCAGGGCTGCGGGGGAGCTGTGCTCCCGGCTGGATACGGACACGTGTCCAAGGGACGGGGGCACTCGGGGCTCCCAGCCCAGCTGTGTCTTCCGCTTGCACTGAACTCACCTGCCAGACCGGCATGTAGAAACCCAGCAGGTCCCGGTCCCAGGAACCTCAATTTTGGAAGAGAATTATATTTTTGTTTTGCTTAACCTTACCTGCTAGGTGAAAACTTTACTGATGAGACACAGCCATAGGGCTTGCAGACATTTGGAGAACAAAAGTGTGTTAGTGTTTGACCCAGAGGAAAGAGGATGTCTTGATGGAGAAGGTGAAGGGTAAGCCTGTGTGGCAGCTTTTTAGTTGGCTTTTTCCACACACATTTTTCCTTGTTGCTCTTAAGCAGACTTCAGGCCTGGCAATACTCATGCAATGCAACAGATGTTCAGCAGAGCTTAGATAAAGGTGGGCCAAATGTTCTGCTGGCAGTGGAGAAAATTTCAAAAGCTAAAGGTATAGCTTCTCAGAAAATAAAATTATTTCTGTATGTTATTTAATAAATGAATGGCAAATAAATGTTAGGTACCTTTGAAACAGATAGCTCTAAAACTACTCAATGACTAATTGAGGCTTGTATGAAGTAATTGCCTATCTTTTCCATGCACTCTGTTAAAAAGTATGTTAGTATTTATTATTTAAATCAAAAAATGTGATGGCCTCTACAGACACTAATGTCTCTGAAATCTTAAGCTGGCCACAAAATGCTTTTTTTTTTTTTTTTGTGTTCAATGGGTGTCAGTATTTATGTACAGTAACTTGCTTGAAATCTATTTTAGTTATTTTCTGCAGGTATTGAGTTGCAGAAGGTGCAGGAAATTAACGTTCACTGCCAGATGGGGTCTTCAGCAAATGGCAAACTCTTGCAGGAAGGATTGTGCTCGCTGGCCACTGGCTTTTGTTCTCATTTTGGAATCAAAACCCCATGGTCCATCGTGTACTGCACAAGTGCTAAATTGGCATAAAATCTGAATATTTGTGCGCCTTTATAAACACCAGATATTATTGAACCAGTGTGTAAGAATTCTTTGTTGTGGGAAATGGACCGTCACTAATCTTTCACAGATATTTAGTGATAAAAATATGTGCTAAACCAGAAGTCTGCAAGCACTTACACATACATGCAGCTTTAGCATGCATAGTCTTGGTTTTACTTAGGTTTATTGAAGTCAATTATGCATTTTCTTGCAGAATGCTGGTCTAAATTTGTTGAATGTTAGAGCAATTCTGTTACCAGTTAATACTTAATTACAGTTATGGAGGTCTCTTTCTCTGTAAAGATGAGATCACAACAGCAGTGAACACTGTTCTGCACATGGCCAGTCTGCAGAGGTGTTTTTATAGCTTAACAGTTGTCCTTGCTTGACCTTTCAGTTTACCTTTAATTTGTCAGAAGTGCCTCTGTTGAGCTGATGAGACTGGCTTTCAGCAGAATGGTCATTTTACCTTACCAGTAAAGACTGTGCATCAGTCAGTAATTGATATTCCTGATTAGTGCAAGAGATATCTAAGTAGCTAAGAGTTAACCAAGTATTTGATCTGTCTTCACCATATCCTATCAGTCAACAAAGTTCTCCTGACTGGAGAAGGGGACTGGAGTGTATGATTCTTGATTTGGCCAGCCTCTATTATTTTTCCTTTCACCTTGACTAAATCATTAATTATTCTGTGTTTTATTTCTCCTTTCACTAAGTTTTATCAGGTTATATTGCCTGCACATAAAAGGCTGTGGAACTTTCAGAGTTGAGATAATGTTAAAAAGCAGATATTTTGGTCTCTTGGTCTTTTCTCACTGTGAAAAGAAGTTACAGGGAATGAGATCACTGCTCCTGTGTCTGAGAATTTTCAGCTGATAGGGTACCCTGAGGTGTTCACCCTTCTCTGTCTCACAGGGGAAAGCTGTTTTTTACCAGGACTTGGAACCAGACTCTTCAAGTAAGCTACTGGAGAGCAGTAGGAAGACATTGCTGCATTTTGAAATAGTGCTTGTGCTCCATGTATAAAGTGTTTCTCAGAAATTGTGATGAGAATAGATATTTTTAACTATGCAGCTGTGGAATGACACTCTGAAAACAATACACAGTGTTGTTTCATCTTTTAATATCAACATATTTATAAAGGTGCAGTTGCTAGATAATACTTTCCTTGCAGGTTTTTTCTTTATAATTCCAGGGAATTTATAGCTTCACTGTGATGTATGTCTTGTAAGTCTCTGAGATTAACCTCTGTGTGTGAGCTAGTAAGACATCTTTTTAGACTAACAACTCAATTTTTGCATCTGACAATGTTTAGGGGAAAAAATTGCAATCCTCTATAACTCATAATTTTTTGTAAGTCAGAGCTCAACAGTTTGTTTAGGAAGACATCCTGATGCTCTACTGGTAAGTGACTTTCAGGAGTTACATTTAAGGTTTTTCATGTTCTAATATGAGTGACAGGGAAAGGATAAAGAGGAAGTCTTGTTGGCTGGCCACCATCAGCATTGATTTAACAGTGCAGTGGGGCCTAGTTCAGTGGCTTTCACTGCCTGCTTAATAGCTACAAATGTCAGAAGGATGGAGTGGTTACATTAAATGATTGGAATTTTAGCTGCTGAGAATTCAGGAATGAAAGGTTGTCACAGGGGAAGAAGCAAGCTGCTTCTTACATGGAGTCTTTCAGACAGGATTTTCCAAATGCTGGAATGCTATGGATACTTTGGGCGAGGTGTTTATAGTGTTACCTCCAGCTGGAATTATTTTTTAACCTTTTCTAACATGGTCCTCATGTGTAACATCTACAGCTCTGTATTGTAGTGTGAGAAAAAGAACGGAGCACGTTTCTTTGTTTTGATTATCAGATCGTGGGGGTCTCTTTTGAAGTTGTTGGTGTGACATTTTACCCAAAGTACTTGGTTATTTTCACTTCCCTCATCTGTCATCTCTATATTCTGGTGCGTGCTGGATGAGGGGTGTTGGGAAAAGGGTGTTTTAAGCTGCATATGCCAAGGCTGGTCCAACTCCAGGAATCCCCTTGGGGGCAGTAAGGAACCGAGGGAGCCTTGGCTCCACTAGGAAGAAGTTTCTTCTTGGTGCAAGTTGCCCAGCATGAGGTTAAACCTGAGCAGAAAGGGCCATTGCCACTTTCTCCTGACTTGCATAGTTCTAGCAAGCCTCTGCCAGGAGCACATTGCTTTTTCCTCAGCCAGTAGAGCAAAAAGTCTTTAAACTTGCAGACAGTACAGTGATGGAAGGAGCATCAGGGATGTCTGCAGGAACTGATAAGTGTGTATGTATCTTTCCTGGACATTAAACTTCGTTTGCATATACATTGTAGCTGTGTAAGAGGTGGCAGAGCTGGCTTGCAAAAACCTGAGGTCAGAGTGACTTCCACACCTGCTGAGTTCTTAAAAAAAAATTAAAAGAGTGCTACAGAGCAGTTTGCTGATTCAGCGTGGCCTTACAGCTCCCGACCTTACCTTTCTATAAGAAAATAGTTTCATCTCAGTGTAGTAGTTGTGTCCTGCTATGTCCCAGATGAAAAATTGCATGCAGATTTTTTTTCCCCCCAAAACTAGAAATGGAGGCGAAACATTGGATTTTTTTTGTTTTGTTTTTTAAATCTACTTTATTTTGAAAATGTTAGCCTTTATTCACATGTGTGCTACTTTGAATAGCTATATAAATAACCTGGGGTTCCAGTTCAGCAGCATATAGTAAGTGTTGCTCATCTGTTCTGCTTTTTTGGGCAACAGTAAAGGAGGTGCCTACTGTAGTGTGTTTTGGTATGTCAGCTTCCTGATGTCTGAAAAGAATGCATGGAGGTCTTTTTACCCAAGATGAAACTTGTTTTTTTCATTTAGAGGCACACAGGCTTTATGTGAGAGATGAATATTCCAGCATTAAAGATTAATGTAACTTACTGCAGTGAGTATCATTGCTGGAGGAAAAGTGCTTTTCCACATGTTAATTAACTATTCACAGTTCACATGCCGTGAACTGGTCTCTTCAATGTTAACTTTGAGCTTCATTCTTTTGGATTATACAGCTGGTAAGACACTTTTCTCAAAAGTCTCTTTTAGCACCTGTCTAACAAAGCAACCCTGCTAGGAAAAACTGCAATGGGCTGTGCAAAAAGATTGTGTGTTCTGGAGCAGTGATTGGTATTAACAGACAGTGGTGCAAGGTTTGTGGTCTGATAGAACACATTCCTCAGCTAGCCAGGCTGCATAGCAAAGATTGCTCTTGGGAAAAGTCCCCGAATTCTTTGGCTCTTAGACAACAAAGTCATACCAGTGACATGGCATGTTGAACCTTTTGTAAGGGGGAAGGACTTGACATGAGTTTTGGTTTTGTTTTTCTTTAAATGCTGAGTAAAGTGCTGGAAAACTGAACTTCTGTGAACTATTTTTTTTTAACACTGTAGTTCTCTAAATTGAATGTTTACTTTTAAATTGTACTTGTAAACAAGGAGCAACAGAATAAAAGTCAAAATTTTATCAATGTCAAAACTTTTAAGTCTTAGAAATTTTCTGTTCTTCATGCAGTTTAGAGTGTGTGATAGCAACCATTGTGAAATCCTGATTTTAGTTTAAAAATGAACCTAAAATAGGTGTGGTTTTTGGTATGGTTGTTTTTTTTAGCAGTGCGGTCAGTGAAGAGGAGCATGCTGTCCTGAGAGGCAGCCCTCTTGGGGGAGTAAAATTATTAACGATGGAAATAGCTGAAAGAGATGTGGATTCAGTATTTTTTAATAGTGTAGATACAAAAAGGCACCAGTAGTGGTGTCTTATTTTAGGTTCAGTTGTTTTTTCCAAGTGCCAGTAAAACATTCGATGTTGTTTTAAGAGTGAAGCAGAGCAAGGGAGCACGTGAGAGGTGACTGTAGTACTTGGTGTTTTATTTGAGCATTCAGTACACCTCTGTGTACATGGAACTGTCCTTACTCATCCCTATATCTCAGTTTCTCTGCAGTCACCTTCCTTTCAGTGGCTTGGGAAGGAGGTCATTGGGAAGAGTTGGGAATCCTTTAGATTCCACGGAGAATGCATGGAGGTGTTAATGTAGCTCTGTGTGAATGTAGGTCTTAACGACAGGATTAAGAGCAGGCTTTGATTGGCAAGTACAAGGTATTTTACTTGTATTAAAAGCACAGATTATATCTCTGCTGAATCTGCTTTGAACCACTAAAGGTGATAAAGCAGTTCATCCTCGAGGTTGGTTGGAGCCTGATGCTTTAGATGCTAATAAGGATGATACTTGTAAGATCTTCTAAAAACCTTAAAAAACAGATAATGGTGTAGATGTTTCGGTTTTGTCCCTTAAAGCTTGCTATAGTTCAAAGAACCCAATGAAAATATATTAATCCCACATCATAATAGAATTGATATTTCTAGGGAGCTTCTGTGGCCTGCTGTAGACACAGGCTCAATCCTGTCTTTGTAAAGGAAGGAAACATTATTTGGTTTTTTATTAAATTTCAGTGTGTGGCAGTTTTGTACACTGTCGTCTATTTTTTCTTTCTTTTATTAAGACATAAGATATTTTAATTTAATTTATTTTGGTCTTCCTGTTGGTTCCTTAGTAGCTCTTAAACATTATTTCCGTATTTGTTGCTGAAATGGATGATTTTTATTATAAGGATAGCAGTCGTTTATCATGGGAAAAGGAAACTAATCCTTCATTTTTTTAAATTATAGGATTAAACGCTTCTGACTTTGCTAACATTGCAAATTTTCACTACAGAAAAGGTATCTGTTAAGCTTACAGCCCTTGTGGAAAGACATCAGTTTGCACTTTTAAGTCCATTTTATGCAGACTAATATGACCTTATCTGTAGGTGAGTTAAAGGTTATTGAAACGGAAAGCTTTCTTCATGTTTGCAACACGTTAAATACAGGAGCACTTCCGCTGACATTAATGTTGAGCGTATAATTGAGTGCTGTGCTGAATTAGGGTCTGATGTCATTTGGAATGTGCTGCAGGACTCTGTGTGTCTATTAATGCTCCTTAAGGAAAGGAGGAACTTAACGGGCCTGGAGCTGTAGGAGAAATCAAACCCAGCTAGGAGATTTTATTTTAAATTTGTGTCTTCAACAGCCAAGTTGTATAAATTTTTTCTTTTTTTTATTTTCTCATTTGAGAGTGTGTTTGCTTCTTGAGGACTTGGGGAATATCAGAGGGACATGGGTCAGCAGGACATGTGCTCATATTGCAGTGTCAGTTCTCTCAGTTCATCAAATCACACTCTGCAAATAAACATTTCAGTGGGACCAGATGCTTCTGGGTGCTCTGGAGCCTGTAGAGTTTTAGTGCACAGGTTGAAGGTGTACAACAGTGTTTAACATTTTGGGCAGATTCTTAAATCAAATTTCTTAATTTCAAATCTATTTGAAAGAACAGCAGATAGAAAACAAGCTACACTCACCAAATCTGAGTACCAATGTCATGTCCCAAGCTGTCCCTTCTACACTTGTTTGTACTGGAAGCTGTTGGAGATATTTGCTCAGGAAAATGAAAGTTGAAGAGAACATTCTAGTACTGTAGGAATGAGCTGAGCAGCGTTACACATTTAGGAGGAATCTTGATGTCATTTCATACTGTCTGAAGAGCTTTTGGTCCTACTAAAAGAATGGAAGGATAATTTCTGATTATTAATCTTTAGGATATGAAGTTGCTGCACTATCTGATGCAGCCATTTGGTTTTCATAAATAGTGTAATTCAATGGTTTTGAGAGTAACAAGTGGGTAAGAGGTGTTTTCCTAAGAGTAAAACAGGTTAAATTATGTGGATCTATGCAGCTGTATCCTTGGGAAGTTGTTACTCTGCAGATGTGTCTCCATTTGGATCTCCCTGTTGTTGCTTTGCTGTTGTGTAGTTCTGTGGACAGCTGCTGCAGTAGTGCATCAGTGGTCCCTTGAAACTGGTTTTTCAGAAAGATGAAGTAGGAGCTGGACATAGTTTTAAAACATAGTTCCCATCTGTTCCTTAGCTTGTTATATCATGAACTCATACCTTGCTAAAAGGTCACTGCAAACTTGCTGTGCTTGGGTTTTTCGGGCTGTTCAGGTGCTTTTGCTTCAAGTGTTTGTTCTGAATGGACATGTTTGGCCACTGTGGAAGGCTGATTCCTCTTCAGTGATTTCTTCAACTCTTACCTTAAACAGTAGGGTTTTTCCTGCCCCTTGCTGTCTTCAAAATACAGTGAGCACAAAACTTTGGAATGCTTTGGCTGATTAGCTGACTCCTGTGCAACTGGCTGAATTGCTGGTATTCTATTGATTGCATTACATCATTATAAAGATATTGTAAAACTTAATGGGAGTATTCTAAAACTTAACTTTTTTTTTTTTTTCCCCTCTCCATAGGCTCATAAGTCAGTGAACTTTGTTTCAACTCTGCTTCAGATCACTATGTCCGAGCAACTGGATTTACCAGTGAGACAGGCAGGCAAGTTTTCAAATATTTTTTTCATTGTATCTACTCTAATGGTGCATACACACAAGTACACATGCAGATACTGTTAAAGAATTCTAATGGTTTTAATGTCAAGCACTCAGAAGTTGGGAGTTGCTCAAATTACAGTCATCATGAGCTATTATCTGGCACCATAGACTGAGTAAGGAAGACAGAAAGAAAAGTTGTGTCTGGCTCTTGAATGATTCTTCCCCTTTATCTCTAGTGAACATTCCTGGAGAAAGCAGAATGGTTTATCATGCTGGTGCACTTGGTCCAAGGAGGTCATTTAAACTTGTAACTGTGAGCACTGATGTTTCTAAACATACTAAGTGGAAGAAAGCAAATGATGTCTTTTGGAACCCTTCTTATTTGCAAGTGAGCCATCAGTAAAATTGGATGTTGATTATTGACAGCACCTTAAAACTGCTCTAATTACTTGATAGAGGTTTTTAGTACAATATTTCAGTGGGTTTTCTGTCTGGTCAGGAGGGTGTGATCTGGATTGCTTATTGGGACCTTTCATGTAGCAGACTACTCTAACTTGTAGCCTAAACCTAGCTTGCATTTTTATCTTACTGCTTGGGGGTACCATTCAAATGATGATTCAAAAAGCTCATTGCTTTACAAATACAGCATGCAAAAAGAAGTTTGAAGAAAACCTCTGAAATTTCACCCTCCTCCACATAAGCCAATTAAACCCCAAAGCATCCTGTGGAGAGTGGGGATGGCTCATTCAAGGCCCAGCTTACAGACAGTGTGTGTCTGTGAGCATTAATATGCAAAGCAATTAATGATAAATCCCTCTGAGGGCTGGCTGAAGTCTCTATCACTTCAGTCTTGTGATAATCTGCTGAGTGTTTCTTGACCTCTGCAGACACTTTCAGAAGCCCCCTGGTTTCTGAATCTTCAAAAGGTGCATATGAAATTTAGGAAGAGAAGTTGATTTATGGACTTCTATGTAGAATTAGATTAACAGTGACTTTGTTACCAGTTTGCCATTTGAGATTTCCTGTTGCAAGTTGTAAGTACTTTTCTAAGTGCTGTGATTTATATTCTGCCACACAAGCAGTTTGGATTTGGTTGTCAAATGGAAAATGCAGGGTTTGTTCCAGGAGCCTGATAGCTACAAATTGCTGTAGCCCATAACCTGGGTATAAAGGAGCTCTGTTTCTCTTGCATTCCTTCCTGTATCACAAACTTAGATTTTTTTTGTTTTTTTGCTTACAAGGGGTGTTTTAGGTTGTCATTATATTGATCAGCTTTTCTTTTCCAGTTTTAATGAAAATATTGAGAAAATCATTATAATGGATTTTTCAGAAGTGTGTTGCTAAATAGTTCCACAACTACTTGCCTGAATCACAGATAAAAGCAATACCTTTAGTATTTTTATATGAAATGGGTGAAAGAGTATCAATTTAGTAAATTATTGGGTTAATAACTTGCATGGTTTATGTATTTTGATTCTCCTACTTAGGAAGGGCCAATGCTTTTGTAATTTTGGTTTGGTTTTGTTCCAGAAAATATTTGCTTGCAAGACGTGTGTTTGTTTTGTGCTTTGAATGGCTGTCAGCTGATTTGCCACTCTTGTTTCACAGGGGTTATCTACTTGAAAAATATGATAACCCAGTATTGGCCAGACCGTGAAAGTGCTCCAGGAGAGATCCCACCTTACTCCATCCCAGAAGAAGACAGACACTGTATCCGTGAGAACATTGTAGAAGCCATTATCCACTCTCCTGAGCTCATCAGGTGCAGAGTTTTAGCCTCTGCATGAATTCTCACTGTTGGGTTTCTTTATTTATTTTTCACCAGCCAAGATCACCCACGTGCTAAGCATCATTGTCACACACTGTGTATCCTAAACATAGAATTAATGTAAATGGAAAAACAGTTTTCAGCTTGTGTAGCATGTAGAAATTTAAAATTCTTTAAATGGAGAATATTAAGCAGAAACTACAGAACCTAAACCTTCTAAATAAAAAGAAATTCTTAAGTATGGACAGTATTTGCTGCTTCAATAGTACAATAATACTATTAAAATGACAGTGGTAATTTATTTAATTGTGCTTTTGATTTCCAGAGTACAGCTTACTACTTGTATTCACCACATTATCAAGTATGATTATCCAAGTCGCTGGACTGCAGTTGTGGAGAAAATTGGATTTTATCTCCAGTCTGACAATAGTGCTTGTTGGCTTGGAATTCTTCTCTGTCTCTATCAACTTGTGAAAAATTATGAGTAAGTTCTTTCTGGTCTTTCTCCATATAAACCAGCAGAATTTATATATTGGTGTCTATTGTTTGTACTGTGTGTGTATTGTAACCATGTAGAATTGTCTATGGGACTGCACAAAGGTGATGGAAAGGTAATCTTAGCAAGTATTTTTGACTACTTGCTATGCAAATGCTGGCTCATGTATCTTCTCTACTAAAAATTACAGAAATACTGCCTTCATTCAGAGTTTGAATTCAGAGAAAACGGAGTGTTTTAAAACCTTATTATAGTAGCTGTTTGTTATGGATTTATGGCAGTAAGAAAGTCTGCTCAAAATCATGTCTTTTGCAGAAATTTATTACTTAAATCAGGTTTAAACTTTTAAACAATTTGTACTCTAGTACTTGGTGACAGTAACCTCAGAAAAGTTTCAAAGTGTGTAACACTGGGAGCTCAGAATTAGTTAACTGACTTTGGTTGGTTAGAAAAAAGGACAATCCTGGAGTCAGAGAATTGTAGTAGTGGAACTGATGGAATCCACAACTTACTCTTTCAAAGAATTGGAATGCATAACATTTCTGTTTCAGGTTCTTGATTTAAAATGTTGCATGGAAAATTTTCCATCTAATTTAATGAATTTTACGTCAGTGTAAAACAGTGAATGTCACTTTCTCCAAAATACTTTTACAGGAATGCCATAAAGATCTTTGTAACCCCAAGTGGGAGTTTTCTTAGTGGCTGAAAATTGCAAGTCCTGCTAGGAAAGGAAAGCAAAAAATTTCTCACTTGATTTTTTCAGCTTAAACACCTTTAACCAAATATGCTGCGGAGATCTGTGAGCTGTAAATCAAGAAGTGTTCAGTGGTTCAGTGCTCAGTGAATGATGAGGATAGAAATCCATGTTTAGGGACCTGAGTGCAGCCACTGTGTGATAAGGTACACCAGGTGTGTCTGTAGTCTCAGCTGATCAAACACTTCAGCTGAGCCCAGGAACTGCTGCTGCTTGCTCAGCTTTCTGGTGGAGTCAACAAGGGTGAGTTTCATGTCACCAGTCATGTAGGAATGTGCACATTTCAGTGTGTTTCACCCAGTGCAGTGGGACACCAATCTGTGTCATGTTATGACTTTGATCAAGTTCTTACTGCCTGAGTTGTAGGAATATTTAAGGTTTGAATTTTTTTTTCTTAACATGGGACCTAAATATCTTGGAGCATTCCACTTTTTTTTTTAATCCCTTCAAATTCAGCCAGCAAGATCAAATAGCTGCTCTTTGCATAGTAGTTTTTTCTAGTCTTTTTCCTTTTTTTTGGTGAAAATTAGAAACTGAATTTTCCTGAGCAACATTTAATCTTAATGTTTGGGTTTCTGGTTCAGAAAATACATGAAAACTATTATTGAACAGGATTTTGGAGCTCATTGTTTTACAGAACATGCCATCTGGCAGTAGATTGAGTAGTCTTTTTCTTGTTATATTCTGAAAATTGCCACTGTTTAGGAAGCTGAGTATTGATATTTAATATTAGTGAAAAGTGTACAAAAAATGTTTGAAAAGCAAAGCATACCAAAGTTCAATCCTCTAACCCAGAAATCTCCCACAGAAGTCCAGAAGTCTGACAAGTATTGATTGCTGAATCAAGAAATAAATGTACAGTCATAAGATGATGTTTTACCTTGTTATTGTCATCACCAGCATAGATCCTGATCTGCTGTGATAACTCTTGAATCAATTAGGGTTTCTTGTGTCCAAGTTAAAATTTGGGGCAAAGATTTCAAAATGTAGCTTCGTTTCCTTTCAGGGATTTTGAGATGTTTGAGAGAGGAAGTGGAGCCTTGTTTTCAGCATGAGCAAGCTGGTGGGCTGTCCCCAGCATAGAAAATCTGAGGTTTTATCATAAAGGTGGTTGCCTGCTCATAGTCTGCCCCACAGCCTGGAATCCCACCTTCTCTATCAGATTGTTGGCTTTGGGCAAATTAAATGGTGAGATGTGAGAGCCAATCAGTGGCAGGCTGTGAGACTTCTCAGTTTGCTTTATCCAGTGTCAGTGAAAAAAATCTAGCTTCTGCAAATATTTTGATAAATTGTGAACTCTGATTAATGTATTTCTCATCTGTAACACTGTCTGGCTATGGCTTTATTTCCGATTCTGTCACAGGAACTGGCTAGGGTTTCTTTTTAAATCACAGGTTGTTAGGAGCTGTCATACAACCTACTTGTGCCTACACTGGGGCAAGGTGAGGTTTTTCAATTTAAAGCTCACTGAAAACTGGTTTTGTTCTTCTCTAAAGGTACAAGAAACCAGAGGAGCGGAGTCCCTTGATAGCTGCAATGCAACATTTTCTGCCAGTCCTGAAGGACAGCTTCATTCAGCTCTTGAATGATCCATCAGACCAGTCTGTCCTCATCCAGAAACAGATCTTCAAAATATTTTATGCCCTTGTCCAGGTAAAATACTTTGTATATACTTGAACAGTAATTTAAAGCATTATGTTTTTCCTTAAAATAGTGAATGACAGAATTATTACAGTATTAGATTACATCTGAATCATTTTCCATACTACTCAGCTCCATGAATCACAAGTTTCTGATTGTCTTGTGCTTTTACTTTTGAACAGTGCTATTCCTGGCTGCCATTAGATAAAAGTTCTACTCTAAGGTAGGGTGTTTGCTGGAAAACCAGAGAGAAAATCAGTTGTCTAAGGACAGACAGATTGTGGAGGCCAGCCTACAGAGAATTACCAGTGTAAATATAGCAGTTTGTAATGGAACTGCTGTTAAAAGCTTCAGAAATTTAAGTAGCATTTTGGCATTGCATAAGCACAGTGATTTGGAGCAAAGACCTCTAGCACCTTTGAGGATATTAAGAATATAGGTTAGATTGTGTTGAGTTTTTTAGCCTGGTTTTTGAGGTAAATTGGTAACCTTTCATAGTAGCTAAGTGTAGGCAAAGATCTGAAAGCTGAAATTCAAACTGTAAAAGTAAAATAAATTTATTATAAAGCAATTAAAAATCATTTCCCCCTTTTTTTTTTTTTAAATCAGTATACATTACCTTTGGAGTTGATAAATCAGCAAAACCTGACTGAGTGGATAGAAATCTTGAAGACTGTTGTCGATAGGGATGTACCAGCTGTAAGTGGCTTTTGGCTATTTATGTCTTTAAACTTAAGTATTTTTCTTTCATTAGAATGTTAACAGTTTACAGTTTAGTATTTTATTTCTGCATTCTTTCTTTCTCTACAGATGCCAAGAAAATAATAAATAAAGATTAGGCTAAATGGGGAGTTTTAAACAGACTAAACAAATTTTGAAAATATGTAGCTTGTATGCGAGTTCTGTTTTCCAATTATAGCAAAACTTATTTTGGCTTCTTGTTTCAAAAATTTATTGATCATTTAGGCATATTTAATGGGCTTTTTTTTTTTTAGATATCTTGTACTTCATACTTATATTAAGCTAGAAGTGCAAATGGCAAGATATACTATGTAGTTGCTCAAATTACATATAATTGGAACTCTTTGTGAATAATGGGTAAATAATGTCTTTTTTTTTCCTAAAGGAAACTCTTCAGGTTGATGAAGATGATAGACCTGAGTTGCCTTGGTGGAAATGCAAGAAGTGGGCTTTGCATATCTTAGCTAGGCTCTTTGAGAGGTATTTTCCCTTCCATTATTATTTTTAAAAATCCCCAAGCAAATATTCAAGTCAGTAATATTGCTGCACCCTTGAGTTTACATACCTGTTTCTAATTCTAGGTATGGAAGTCCTGGTAATGTTTCCAAGGAGTACAATGAGTTTGCTGAAGTTTTCCTGAAGGCCTTTGCTGTTGGTGTTCAGCAAGTAAGAAACACTGAGTGTGGGGGGAGTATTAGGATAAGTTTGGAGTTAGTACTGATTGCTCATTTCATTATTTGCTGAAAAGGTTTCTTGCTGTTATTCAGTTTTTTTTCAAGCACATTGGTATGGAAAGCAGTGATGTCTGTGGGCTAAAATAAAGAATGATAAAGAAATTATCCATTTGCCACATCACAATCCACTTTCCACTTAGAAGCCCTCAGATAAGCTTCAGACAAATGCTACCAATTTTTTCCTTTCTGAAAGAGATGGGTGTATGTGGTGTAGTTGACCTTCAGAACTACCTCTTAAACTCTGATACAGGGTTTTTTTGACTTCAAGTCTGTAAATGCTAAATTTTCAGCCTTCTGCAAAAGCCTGATCAAGCAGAGGCTCTTATAGACAGATAATTCTGATGTTCCCTATCCACTTTGTCCCTGTTTTGGGGTTGCCACTTGTGCTGTATTTTAGGGTCTGCTATATGCAAAGAATCTTTGGATTAATTAAAAACCTCAGGTATTTTTTTATAGAATTTTCTTGTGTTTGGTTCATAATACCTTTATTTTAAAGTGATTATGTTGTAAATGTAAATAGACTACTGACTTATGAAAATCTCACAGTGCAGAATGTTTTCTTCAAAGCCTTTGAAGAACAGTTCTTAGTTCAGTTTCAGTTCTCTTAATTTCTAATGAAATCAGAATTAATTGCAGGACTTTAAAAGAAGAAATGTAGGGAAAGTAGTTCATAAATCCATGCTTTTTGAAGGTTGGCCAAAGTATGGAAAACATTTTTCACATTGAGTGTGAGGCAATATATCCCAACATTCCCCTCAGGCAAGTGGTGTCAGCATTGCTTCCTGAAGTGCTCACCTGTCACCTCTAGGTGACATTACACAGATAATTATTCCATGTTCTTTAAGGCCTTACTGGTTGCTTTGCACTTCCAAGATAAAATTAACTTCTGACAAAAGGCTATGGCCAAAAGTAGTATTTGAAAAGATAATTTTAACAGTTTGACAAAATGCTTGTTTTTCTTTATATTCTCTTTGAATCAAGTTTGATCCTTACTGTTAGTGCAGCTAGGAAACTTAAGAATTCAAGTTTTTAAAGAAAACTGCTAAAAAAATCAATACTTTAGCATGCTTAGTTTGTTCCTAAACAATAATGTAACTTGTTTAGGAAGACAGACTGTATTAAGGTTCTGCCCTCCATTTTTCTGCAGAAGATAGATCTTGGGCCTCTGCTCAGGACATGGAATCTGTCAAATCAATGTGGAAGATTTTTGAGCAGGATGTGTTTCTTTACAGAAATTGGAAATCTATGAAATACTGGAGAAAACAAATTTGGATAATACATTTCATTGAGTTCCATCTACTCTCCAAAGTGTTTGCATCCTTTTAGTAAAGGAGTAATAGATAAATATAAGGCATGAGACAACAGATGGTTCAAGTATATACTTGAAGTGTACTTCAAGTATATATATATGTGTGTATATATATATATATACTGCTAATATTATTGTCATAATTACTTCACATTGATTAGCCCTCACCCCTCAAAAAAAAAATAATCCTGTACATTCAGCATTCACTTTAGCTAAACTTTCTTAGTTTGTCCAAACCAGGCTGAGCTGCCTAGCTGGAATACCCTGAATTTACTCCTTGTGTTAGCAGCTGTTTTGCTCAAGACACTTCTTGTGAGCCAGAACTAAGCCCTGGCTGGACACTGCTGCCTTGTAGTTCCTTGGCACTGTTAGAGAATTTTATTTTATTTCCCCTAGAGGTGTCCATTCTGTTTTCCTCACTGCAGTTCTTAAACATTTTCTTAATTTTTTTTATATCTTTACCTATTACATCTGAATTATAAAACTACATGCATCTTCCTGGATAGTCCTCAAAACAGCTGCAAGTTTGAACTTTTGCTCTGTTCTTTTCTATCCTAACTCAATACCTACTGCCACCAAAACCTTGTACTCAGATGTTGTTACCAACCAGTAAATTCTCTCTAAATCCTGAAGGTTTTTAAACATGAGCAGTTCAAACTTTGGGAACTGATAAAGCCATCTAGAGCATAAAACTGTTTGTAAAGCAGTGAATATTTTGATGAATGAGTGTGTCCTCTTTAAACTGAAGTGCAAGGCAATTCCTTCAGGAAAAACACTTCAGTGTTTGTGTAATAAATGGTATCAGCAGCATTCATTTTCAAAATAATGAATCTTGTTTTCCCCAGATTTTTATTTTGGTAATATTACAGATTGATAGATATCTTTCCAGCCCCTTTGGGTTTGGATTTTTTAAAAAATGCTTCTTTTGTGTGAAGACTTAGATGAAACTCTGGAAATGGGATTTGCCATTTCTCTCCAGTTAGTGATGCTGCTTCTGAAGGTGCAGTGTTTCCACTGACCTGGGTTGGGCTACAGGGAATTCCCTTTGCATTACCCATGCAAAACTCTCCTGTGAGCTGTAATTTAATTACTTATTTGTGGAGAGCCGTGGACTAGAACACAGGTGGATCCCTGTGAGTAGTTCTGGACCCAGTTCAGACAAGAATTGAGGGCAGAAAGCCAAAGGGAATGACTGATGGATCACTCCACACACACACATTGCTCACACGGCTGTGTGGCTATGAGATCAGTAGACTGTGAGTGTAGAGTGTTCTGATCCAGTGGCTGGGTGTGAATTTCTGCCCCCAAAGAGTGAAGAAGGAATAATAAACCTCAGAGGGCAAGGCCCCCTGGGGTGTGTTGGTGGTGAATTAGCATGTATGGTTTGTTATTAAAGGATGGTATTTTTAAAGGATGGTATTTTTAAAAGATGTACAAGCACCCAATATGAGCTGCAAATTGTCTTACAAAATTAACAATGACATTTGGTAGAAGGCTTAGTCAGTACCCATTTCAGCCTAATGAATAAATGGGGGTTTTGTTCAGTTTTGAGGGGTTCTCATGTAGGCTTGTGAGGGAGGGTGGAATTGTGGTGAAGAGGGTCTGTGCTCAGTATAAGCTATTGATGAGATCTGATTTCTCTAGGTGCTGCTGAAGGTGCTGTATCAATACAAGGAAAAGCAGTACATGGCTCCTAGAGTTCTGCAGCAAACGCTGAATTACATCAATCAAGGAGTGTCTCATGCAGTCACCTGGAAGAATCTGAAACCTCATATTCAAGTAAGCCATTTTTGGGGTTTAATACTTAAATGACTCAGAAGTCTTACATTACTACATGTAAGACTACATTAGTCAGTCTGCTGTACAGTGTTTCCAGCCTTGCTACAATTCACATTTTAGGGACTTCTGTTATAAATTGCTGGTGGAAAGAGTTTAAGCCAGTTAAGGTTATCCAGAAACATGAACAAAGCCAGCTAATTTATTGCTGTCTCTCCTTTGTGCTTTAATCTCTTAAGGTTTACAATCTAACACAGCAATACAACATATTTGCAGATGGTGTTAGCTGCTGAATTTGTGGCATTGAATCATCTCCACATGCTATTATTCAAAGCCAATCTAGTATCTTGTGTTGTAGCTCTGTCTAACCACAAAAGATGTGCTTTTTTGTAAAGTGCCACATAAATCCACTTAAAATCCAAGTAGTTTTAGCTACCTTTTATATGAGGAAGTGACAGTATGGAGAATCTGTAAAATACAGGACAGAATACAAAGATTGATTTAGTAGTGCTAAGCTGTTTTCAATCTCTTTTTTTATTCCAGGGAATCATCCAGGATGTTATTTTCCCATTGATGTGCTATACAGATGCTGATGAAGAGCTCTGGCAGGAAGATCCATATGAATATATCCGCATGAAATTTGGTGAGTGTTTGAAATCTACTCACGTTAAAAAAATATTTCATGTAAAGATGGGATTTTTATGGGGTGTTTTTGTGAAAACAGAGATGGCTTTAATCTTAAAAAAAAATAGAGAAACACAGTGTATTAACCAAATAATAGAAGTTATTAACTTAGACATATTGGTGGAAAGGAGAGAGGATACAACAGTCAGCAGTGACAGAGGTGTTTGTACACTTGTAAAAGCATTTCATTTTTGCTGTTACAAAGTTTTCATTACAAGTCAAACAGTCCTGGTCTTGCTAACAACAACTAGGTAAATGTATTGTCATTTAAAGGTTATGCCTTACAACAGCTACAACCCTATTTCAGGCCCTGGATTCCTTAGGGAATTTCCCTAAGGGGAATTACCCATTGCACAGTTCAGAGCAGATTTACCCCAGTGGTACTCCACGTTATGGAGTAAGCCTGGCATTCCAGACTTGTCCCATTTCACCTCCTATGCTCTGCTACTTTCTTGGGGTTTACCTTAAGCCTGTGCAGTCCTCTGAGGCTGGGAACAAAAAAAATACTTCAGACTCCCTGAACAAATTCTTCCCTCCACTAGGAATGTTTATGTAGCTCGAAAAAGGAATCTTGAGGGGTTTGGGAATTTTTATCCCTCAGGTCAGAGGCACACCTGTAAACACTACAGGTATTACACAAGGCTCTGATAATCCTCTTCTGCAGAGAAATGAGAAACTGAGCATTTTTTTACTCAATTAATTCTGTGTGCTGGCCTGTAGAGCAAATAACATCCGTGTCAGAATCTGACTGTTGTGTCTGCTTCTACTGTTACAAAAGATTTATCTTAAAATTAAGAGATAGAGAACGTCAAGTGAGACGTGTAGAGGCAGTCATCATGAAAAACATGAAACATATGTGTCCAAGCACGTGTTACTCTTTGGTCTTGAAATATCTCTGGCAAGAAAGCATGATTAACCTGAAGGTTAATCTTTTTTTTATATTAAATACATTTGGATCATGAACTGTAGTAAGGGACCAGAATTTATAACTGTTACAATGTTATTTAACAGATGTATTTGAAGACTTCATTTCTCCAACAACTGCTGCTCAGACATTATTGTTTACATCATGTAGTAAAAGGAAAGAGGTAAGCTGTTCAAGGATTATACTGAAATACCACTAGCTAAATTCAGTTTATTGGCTGAAAGAGCTATTGATAAAAGTTTTACTTTTCTGCTCTCATATCATAGTATGCTAAAACTTGAAGTTTCAAATTTATTTTGCACTGGTCTATGATTTTTGTATTTGGAAATTCCCCTAGGAACCATTCTTGATAGAATATTGTATGTTTATAACAGACATAAAACTGCCCAAATTTCAGACTTGGAGCAGACTCTTAGGTACTGTAGCATTTCAGAGCACAGAGAATGGTACCCGGGATGATTGACTGGAATACTTTGACTAACCTTGCATGTAATCTAGGTCTTGCAGAAGACAATGGGCTTTTGTTATCAAATCCTCACGGAGCCAAATGCTGATCCTCGAAAGAAAGATGGTGCTTTACATATGATTGGTTCTTTGGCTGAAATTCTCCTAAAAGTAAGCAGAACAAATCCCGTGGTTCTTTTCATCCTTTTTTTTGCCCCTCCCATGCTTTCTCTAACATATAATGCCTTAGAAGAAATACACATAGCTCCGAGTTCACAAGATTGTGAATTGCTGCCAGGTTTTTTAAGCTGTTGAACTTAATTGTTTTGGGTTTAATGCTAGCTTAATTACTTAATTACCAAAGTTTTATAGGTCATATTCAAGTTCAGATTATTAAGTTTCTCTTAAGTTCTGTGCTTCTGGTGAAAATTACTACATCATTTCTGTGCTACACTTAATTACATTCCCTTTTTTGTGGAAGGCAGGGAAAAATGCATCCAGGGAGAGGCTGTCTATTTAATGAACTCATTTTTATGGATAGAAGAGAGGAAATAAAATGAGATTAGTGATGTTGCTCAGTTAAAATGGTAGGAAAATAGATGCATGGCATGGACTTGTGTTTGTACCACAGCTCTAAGCAGTTTTTACTTTTGATGCCAATGTGCTGCCAATTGAAAGGTGTCTCTTGGGGTCAAAAAATGGTTGGGGAAAAGTGTCACTATTATGACTGAAAAATTTTAAAATACATGTAGGATCAGGATCCAAGTTTAATCACTAATACAGGAGATCATTGTTGCATAATTGACTTAAAAAAGGTGCAAGTTAAAAGTCTGAGGGTTTTTTCTCACTCTTCATGCTTTATCATGTATGACTTTTTTTACTGGGATAGAAATACATTTTTATATCAAGTTTTAAACTGATGTGTTTCCTTTAATATTTTGACAGAAAAAGATCTATAAGGATCAGATGGAATATATGTTGCAGAATCATGTGTTCCCTCTCTTCAGCAGTGAGCTGGGTTACATGAGAGCACGGGTAAGAAAGTGTGGCATTTACTGGTGAGATACACTGTCTGTTCCAACTGTGGAATTCAAAAATCTTCAGCTTCTTCCCTCTCACAGATGCTCTCCTTTCTGCACCTTTTTCATGACAATTGTACACTTACTCCAGGAATGAGTACCAGTTTTTACATGTGATCACAGATAGCCCAGTGTAGTTTTGCAATGGCTGCAGCGTTGTGTGCACAGTTTCCCGTCTGTGTCTGGTGGTAGGGTCTGTGTGTGTTTTGCACATAGACTGTACTGCTCACACAAAACCTGTGGCCAAAGATGAACCTGAGATCATAGTACTGGTCCAGTGATGTCTGCAGGACAGCCTCCCACTGACCAGCCTCCACACTCTCTAACATCTTCATCACTGAAAAGTCTTACAGTATCTTTATTCAACAGGAGTGGCACCTCAGATTCAATGATTTGTGTAGGTTATGGATATAGTTAGTTGTATAGTTGTATAGTTTTTGCAGGTTTTGCAGCTCTGAATTTCTTCAATGTCTTTTTTTTTTTTTTTCCCCAGGCTTGCTGGGTTCTTCATTATTTCTGTGAAGTCAAATTTAAAAGTGACCAGAATCTCCAGACAGCCTTAGAACTCACAAGACGGTGTCTGATAGATGATAGGGAAATGCCTGTGAAAGTGGAAGCTGCCATAGCTCTTCAAGTTCTCATCAGTAATCAAGAGAAAGGTAGGACCCCTTTCTTACAGCTACAGGAAGCTTTAATGGAATAGGTGTTAACTTTGGGATGTTCACTCTTCCCTGATGTTAATCTCCCTCTTGCAATTGTAATCATTTACTGTAACTTTCCAGCTAGAAAAGCTTAAATTAAAAAAAAAATACAGTAAATTGCATTTTAACATTATAAGACATTATGATTGTTAAAACATGGTAAACAAGAGCTTCATGGTACAGTAAATCCAGTTTTATAGCACCTAATAATTGAATCAGAAATACAGGGGCAATATATCTTGGCATATATTCGTTCATGTTAAAATTTATTTAAAGGAAAAAAATAAAGGCTGTCTTGATCCAGGCAGGTTTTACATGGCTTAGTATTCCTGAAGCTGGCATAAAAGCCACAAAGCATACATAAATTACGTATTTAATACTTCAGATAATTTGACAAAGGTGTAAATGTACCCATTCCCATTCAATTAACATTTGCATTGATCAGTAATCTTGCATTTTATGAATTCAGACCACAGAGCTCTGGTTTTCATACTTAAATATTGATCTTCTTGTTACATGTTATTAAAATTTGTTCTGAATGGTAGGATTGCTATAATGATTTATACTACCCATGGTTTTGGCATGTTAATACTGAAGCACTAAATAAAGTTCTTTGAGGTTGAGGTTCTTACACTGATCTGTGGTTTTCTAAGAATGTTAATTCAAACATTCCACCTGTTTTACAGCTAAAGAATATATTACTCCATTCATTAGACCTGTAATGCAAGCTTTGCTTCATATTATAAGAGAGACTGAAAATGATGATCTTACTAATGTGATTCAGAAGATGATCTGTGAATATAGTGAAGAAGTTACCCCAATTGCAGTAGAAATGACACAGCATTTGGTGAGACTTTACGGTGGCTTGGGAAGATGTTTAATATGGGAAAGATTGGTATTTAAAATTGATAGTTGAGTTTGACCATCAATTAACAGCTGTTGTTACTCCAGTCTGTTTAAGTGCATTGATACAAGTAATTTTCTTCTACATGTAGACAGTTTTTCACCAGAAAGTGGCTTACACTGAGTGGAAATTTCTCAGAACAATTCTAGAAATGTTTGCAAAATCTTTGCATATTTCCTCCTGATAGTGGTAATAATGAAATTGGTAGCACTTATTAGGTAGTCTCTAAAATGTCACTTAGGTTGGCTGTTTTAAAATATTAAATTAAATAGTAGACTTTAAATGAAAAGTTTGGTGTGAAAATAAATTTGAATCTGCAGGAGGAATTCAGAGCTTGAATGGCCATACCTAGCAAGTTGTATTAATGGCTGCAAAAGCAGAGGTCAGCTCACTGCTTCCCTATTAAAAGCCTTTGGAGTTAAAATGGAATTGTTAGCATGTCCTCTCTGGGAATGCCTGCCAAGTGTTCTCTTCTAGTTCAGCTGCTGAGGAAACCTTGTGTCAGAAGAACTTACCAAGGGAGAATGTATTCTTGTGCATGGGACAATTGTCATTTATGTATTCACGAGCAGATAAAGGGTGACAGCTCCAATGGCTTAACATTCAAATTTTATCATCCTGAAAAGCAATTCTGGAGCAGAGCAGTCACCTGCTATTATTTGTACATGTCTTCTCAGCAGAAGTCTTTCTGAAATTGTGTAGAATGCCAGACTTTCACAATTTCATGACATTTTTATGGTTGTTCTGCTGTTACGTGCAGGCAATGACATTTAACCAGGTGATCCAGACTGGTCCAGATGAAGAGGGCAGTGATGACAAAGCAGTGACAGCAATGGGAATCTTGAATACTATCGATACACTTCTCAGTGTAGTTGAAGATCACAAGGAAGTAAGTAAAAATTACTTTAAAGCTGATATGTATGGTCTAAGAAGACTGCCTTTTATAGTTGCAGTGTTCCTGGCATTGTTACCTGAAAAACTGTCCTTTTGTCCAAAAAGATACTAAAACAGAAGATAGTGAAGTACTTGCTATGTGGACACGTTGTAACAGAGTGGGTCACTTTTCTAATGCAGTGCATGCAGTAATAGAGCATAAATGTTGCCACAGTATTTCCCATAAGAATTCAGCTTCTTGTTCAAATAGTAGAAACAATGTGTCTGTAGCAGGTGGAATTCTGTCAGCTCAGTTGGAAACACACATCTGATTTGATGAGGTCTGCCCTTCAGACAAAACAGATAAAGCTTCCCATAGCTCCAAACATTGACTCTGCTGACTGGGTTTGCTCTCTGTGACAGAATCGCTGTGGGTAAATACAGCTCTTGTGGCTGTGCTCTGAGATGGGGGTTTCACCTGCCTCATCTGTCCTGGAGAATTTTCCTTTGGGATTAAAACTTTTGTCAGTTTTGGTGTACTGAATGGAGTCACTTCTGTCCAGAGTACAGCCAATTCAAAAGATGCTATTTCTGATTAAAATCTTTCTTGACAAGGTTAGCTATGGTCTTTTAATAAATAAATTATAGTTTTTAGTGACTTAAGGGTTTGGTAATGAACTGTAGGGCTCTGAAGACTTCACTAAAGAAGCAGCATCATACAAATTCCCAAGGGCACACAATTATTTAGTGCTGCCACACAATAAACCAAGGACCAGCTCAGCTCATTTACTTGTTGCTAGAGCAGCTCATCAAGCTTTTCACGTACTTGTTTTTGTTAGCAAATCTTTGCCTTCTAAATTAAAAGTCTGTGTAACGATATACCAGTCCTGAGGAACTCAGCTGGAAAATGTTGACCAGTAAACATTTGTATTTAGAGACATCTCACACAGGATGGCCAGTGTTCCAAGAGATAAGGTATTTAGTAGATTAGTTTCAAATCCTGTTCTGCTTAGCTAAGACCAGAAACTCTGCCTTTACTTGTCCCTGTGCAAGTGAGTGCCCTCAACAGGTTAATGACTGTTTTGTTAGCTGTTCCATGGACTAATATGTAGTAATTGGGAACACTCACTGAATCTACATGTTGGACTACTGGACCAGCATTTAGACTGATGTTTTCTATACCATATGAACATCCTAAGCTAGGTTTGGGAAGTGGTTTGGTATTTGGGATGAATTTTTATTTTTTATTTTTATTTATTTTCTGGAACCGGAAATCTCTCCTGTGATTTCCACTGTATACTCTTTTGATATATATATATTTGCTTACAGTGTTTCAATGGGACTGACCTGGTGCATAGGGTTAGTCAGGCTTTTGTTCTTAATGGATACCATATTATGGGATTCTTCCAACACTCAAAAAACACCTCGTGTTGAAAGCTATCTCACAAATCCTTAGCTGAGTGCTGCTCTTACACATTTAGTACTCTAAAATGTGAGACCTTTCTAATCGTTCTTAAAAACTATATTACATATATGGGAACTGCTTTTACAAATTTTAAAATGTTTAATTTCAACTCTGAAATACTGAAAATAGTCATTACCTGTCATTTTAATTTTAAAATTTTTTTCAGATTACCCAGCAGCTGGAAGGGATCTGTTTGCAAGTGATTGGAACAGTTTTGCAGCAGCATGTATTAGGTATCTGTACTTCTGCTGGCTTACTTTTAAAAGTGCATGGGATTGGCATGATACTTACCCAGATTCTGTTTGTTTTAGAATTCTACGAGGAGATATTTTCCTTGGCTCATAGTCTGACCTGCCAACAGGTTTCTGCACAAATGTGGCAGCTTCTTCCTCTTGTGTTTGAAGTCTTCCAGCAGGATGGGTTTGATTATTTTACTGGTAAGTAATATAAATCAATCACATGGTTCCTTGGATGCAATTTCAGCCATACAGCGAGTTGCATCATGACTGAAATGTTAGGAAAACACTCAAGTGAGGTTACACTTGAAGTATTTTTATTTTGCTGTTGCTGCTACCAGACTTGTTTTTCTAAGGCACCTATGACTTGCACACACTTATCTTGGCAAACATTAAGCAAGAACTGTAACTATTAATACACAGATTTCAACCTGATTTTAATAGCACGCAGATGATACCTAACTGTGATCATCCTTCTTTTTAATACAGATATGATGCCTCTCTTGCATAATTATGTTACTGTTGATACAGATACACTTCTGTCAGACACAAAATATCTTGAAATGATCTACAGTATGTGCAAGAAGGTGAGTAGGTTCCTGTGTGGTAACAAAACCTGCCATCTCTGAAGAAGTAACAGTGTTAAACTGGGTACTTTTTTCCACAGCAGCTTTTGACATCTGCTCTTTAAAGCATTTTGCTATCTACTCTAAGATTCCCCAAACTATTAAGTTATTGCAGAGAAATTTAAAGAGATTGCATCAAAATTTCAGATATGCTTTTGGCAGAAGGGAAAAATAAATCACACACAACAAAAGCAGAATAAACAAAGCAGGTTTGGTGCAATATACTTTTGTGCTTATGGGCATGCAAGACAGATTGCAAAAGGTAGGTGGATTCTTTATCTGGGATTTGTAGCCTCACCATGGCCAGGATACATGTGCTGTATGTGTGCTGAAGGTCTGACACCTGTTAGCTAAATAAATGGTGTAGGGATAAAGGGACAGGAATAGGAAATTCTTTTCCCAAGTTTGTGCCACATCAGTGGTGAAAGCTGGGAGCAGAATGCAGCTGGTCTGACTCAGTCCAGATACATATGGTCAGGGTCTCTGTATTCTGTTTTGCATTTTTGGGCTTTCTTTGTCCAGTCAAAATGTGAAATATACAGCTTTCCAGAGTGTTAGCACCATGTGAGGAAAGGAATACTTTTTCATAAGATGTGTGTTAAAGTTTTATCATCTCTAATAGTATGTGGGGATTTCAGTTTTCCACTCCTGGTTATGGGGTGTGGTGTCTATATAAGAGCTTTGGTGAGCTGTCAGCTGTGCTGCCTGTGGTATTTCCTGAGTAATTCTTTTGAAGATGTTTAAATATTACAGTGAATAATTATTTTAGTATTCTATAAATACTAGTGAATAATTCTTGCCAGCTTTCTTTGAAGAAGTTGCAACCAGGCCAATTGGAGTGTTTGTAATTTCTTGGAATGTTGTGTATAAAATTAGCCTGTCACAACCACTTAGTGATTGGTGTTAGCTGAGCACAGTGAATTTTGAACACAAGTTTTAGGTATTGCATGGTCTTCTACTGGATATCCCATTTTTGTAAATAAAACTTCTACAAAGTTCAGTACATTAATGCATAAGACAAGTTTTTCTTTTATGTATGGAAATAACCCTTGGCAAAATGGCAGCTGATGCTTTTCCAGTAACTGTGGAAGGCTCAGCATCCATAGAGATCTTGAATATTTGTACATGCAGGTTAGTTTTGCCCACTTCCCACAGTTTTCCATCTCTGGTTGTCACACTGAGCCTTTGCTGTGGATCTGGCTGCTTCACTGATGGCTGTTTATGCTGGCATTGTTAAAAGGGGGTAAATTCATACCAGCTTTTCAAAGCAAAGCAGGAATATAGAGAATATTCCTTAAGGGGATACACCACCAGTAATGTTTGTGTTTCAGGTCCTTACAGGAGTTGCTGGAGAAGATGCAGAATGTCATGCAGCAAAGCTGTTAGAAGTAATTATTCTTCAGTGTAAAGGGCGTGGCATTGATCAGGTTGGTAACAACTTTGGTGGCTAAAACTTTTAAAATACTTTCATGTGTAATATGAATTGATTATGTATTGAGATGAGTTTTGTTATGAGCAATTCATGTGGTTACTCATTGACAGCACTACAGAGAGTTCCTGCATACTTTGGCTCCAGAATTTAGGACACTGCAAAACTTGATGTTTTCATGAGTCTGGAAGAGTGCTACCTCAGGAGCATCTTGGTTCTAAAAAGTCAATTAATTGTCTTCTAAGTTAATTCTAGTGAATATTTAATGAAAATTATTCTATCTCAATATAGAATTATTTCAAAGCTCATAGCTTTGAAATAATGAGGAATGAAAATGAAGTTCTTAGAATCCAAGTCAGTGTAATAGAGGGACCAGAGACTTCATTATGCACATATGGCACTTGGAATTTGGGAGATGAATAAGTTGATTTTTCTGGACTTCCTAGTGTACACATTTTCTCTATTTTCCATTTTTAAGACACAAGACTATAGAACCAGCAGTCACATTTGCTGTGCAGGATGTCACAAAATCCATGTGATTAAATATTTCCATATTTTCATCTTTATATCTGACTTCTGCTGTCAATTAAAAATGACTCAATTTTATGCCATCTGTGTTTATGTGCCACGCTGTTGCAGTACAGAAGGACAAGTTTTATTTTTGATCACTGAGTGTGTAATGTTCTCACTGTCCAGTGCATACCCTTGTTTGTGGAAGCTGCCTTGGAGAGACTGACCAGAGAAGTGAAAACCAGTGAATTGAGAACCATGTGCCTCCAGGTTGCCATAGCTGCTTTGTATTACAATCCTCATTTACTATTAAACACGTTGGAAAATCTTCGTTTCCCCAATAATGTGGAGCCTGTCACCAATCACTTCATAACTCAGTGGCTTAATGATGTGGACTGTTTCCTGGGGTGAGTGTTTGTACTTCTGGAGATGATTCTCTGTGATACACCTGTGTATGACCTGCTTGGAAATCACAACAAAACTTGCAACTCTTCTACTCTTCTGTTTTGTAGACTTCATGACAGAAAGATGTGCGTGCTTGGCTTGTGTGCTCTCATTGATCTGGAGCAAATACCACAGGTTTTAAATCAAGTTGCTGGGCAGATCCTGCCAGCTTTTATCCTTTTATTTAATGGATTGAAAAGAGCATATGCCTGTCATGCAGAGCATGAAAATGACAGTGATGATGATGATGAAGCTGAAGAAGATGAGGAAACAGGTATGGAGATGGAACCTTTGATGTTATTTTGTATGTTTCATTTTTTTCTGATGGAGATACTGAGTTCCTTTGTGGAATTCTTCTGAGTACCCTAATTCCAAAAATGAAGCTCTGCAGTAAACACTGGACATCTTTTGACAACTTTTAAGTATATCTGACTTACTTTCCACCCCCTCTTAAAAACTGACTTCCAGGGCTGAGTTAAATGAGCTCCCCCCTTTCCAGCCTGCAATGTATTGTTACTGCTTCCACTGCCTGTTTTATCTAATTAGCCACATTTCTAAAGAATTGTTCTTGCTATTCTCAAGATAAACCTTTTTTTGTTCATAATTAACTCAGAGGAGCTGGGGAGTGATGAAGATGACATTGATGAAGATGGTCAAGAATATCTAGAAATTCTAGCAAAACAGGCAGGTGAAGATGGAGATGATGAAGACTGGGAAGAAGATGATGCTGAAGAGACTGCTTTGGAAGGCTATTCCACAATTATTGATGATGAAGACAACCCTATTGATGAATATCAGATATTTAAAACAATTTTTCAGAGTAAGTAACTGTATATCTTTTCCTGGCCAACAAGTTACATTTCAACTTTAGTGTACACTGTTGTGAACTAGAACCTGTTCAAAACTTCCCAACAGTTTTTCCAATACGTGCTTTGAACCATTTCTTTCTTTGTAAAGGAGATGCCATCATTAAACTTTCAGAGCAGAGGGAGATGCTTGAATGAATTTACAGTGGTAGGGAGGAGGTCAGAAGCTGTACTAGTGTTTAAATGTCTTGAATTATGTAACCATAACAGAATATTAATCTGATTAAAATGGCAGTGAGTGAGTAAGGTTTGAGTTCTAGAACACTTTAATCCACACTTTTCTTTCTGCTGCAGCAATTCAGAACCGTAACCCTGTGTGGTACCAGGCTTTGACACAGGGCCTGAACGAAGAACAAAGGAAGCAGCTGCAGGACATAGCAACCCTGGCAGATCAGCGGCGGGCAGCACACGGTATTTGCACCCCTTCATCCCAATAATGCCTCCTTTTGCTCTGGGGGTACTCAAGAAGCATCATACAGAAATGGCCTAGAATTCAAGCCTGATAATGTCTCCTGCAAAATAGGGTTGTTTGAAATCTCTTAAAATTGTCAGGTCACAAAGCCTCGATGCACAAACTGGGTGACAATATACAGGTGGGAGGAATGGTAGAAGCACTTGGGGAGGTGGCCAAGGAAATAAAAGCATATTTATTCTAATTGCTTGGATTTGAAAACAATTAATTTGATTACCTGAAGGCAGATGAACTCCAGATATGTTAACAAACACATCAAGTGGCGATAAATTCTTTACTGAGATGTGATGCAGTCCAGCTGGGATAGACAAGGGTTCTGTGGGTAGGAGAATACTAAATTATGAATGTAGTACCATCTGTAAAGCCACATCATTAAGCCTATTAAATATTACAGATAATACACATTTTTAAATCTGTAAAAAGTTTTTATTTTTTTTTACAAGTTTTCCCTTCCGAGTGAAAGCCAATATATATCACACTCTAAAGTCGAGACTGAATGTTGAGGGAGCAGCCCAGACTCATATCCTCTGTCTTAGTGAGCAATTGCTACAGATGTTTCAAAACAGAAATTCATAAATTTTTCAATAAAAAGATTGGTAGTAAGAACACACATTTAATAAGTGGTTTCTGACAGCCTAAATCACCTCACAAAACTTGTTTGTACTCAGACTGATCCCAGTTTAATGGTTATAAAATACAGTTTCACTGTGACCTCTGTCAAGTAATAGACAATAAATTACATAATTATGTACTTCTGCATTTTATGGAGACAAAAAAGTTAGAGGTGTCTGTTTATTTGTTTGCTTTGTGCTGTTTTTTCAGAGAAGTTGTGAAGTTTAACCAGATCCTTATGGGAAATTTTTGCCTACTATCAGAGCACACTGATACTACATTTAGGCCATTTACCACACATGGGGACATCCTGTTTAAAAGATTTGAACTACAGTTGTCCCTTATTAATTAACGTAGCTTAGAAGAATTTCTGTAAGCTGAGACATATATGTTCTGTGGAGCTGTGAGGGATTCACCCCCCATGCTCCAGAGAAACAGCCAAAATGCAGATTTGCTAGATAATATGAGCTGTCCTGTATTCCCAGAGAGATTGCAACTGTTGTATTTAGGAGAAAGCTCTAAGACCAACATAAGGCATTCATAAAGGGCAGTTACCTTGGCCTGGGAATAATACAAACCACCTTCTGCACTATCTAGATTGTAGTAAAGGTACAACCTAAATTACCAACCTGATTTTCAGTTGTCCATTTATTAGAGCTTGTAAAAACCTGTTTTACCATAAAACCTGTCCTACAGCAGTGTTTGAAGGCTGGTAAAACCAGACACCTTAACTATCACTGATAGTTACAGTGATGGATATGTGGACCTCAGATGTCTAAAGATCTTAAAGTTTGGTTGAAAATAAAAAGTGATCAGCTTGGTAGTTTTCTCCCAGAATTATGTTTTGTGGTCTAGTAATTAAAAGTCCAAATTACCTGCTTGAGTAGCAGCATGTGTAAAAAGGCTTTTTCTGGTGCTTCCATGGTGTTTTCTGCTTATATTGTTGAATTGAGGTAGGAACACTGAAAATTTAGGCAATATCTATGTAGTGCTTTTTTGCACACGTGCTCTTGTTACTGATTTGACTGCAAAGCCTGTTGATGTTAACCAGAAGGAATTGTGTGCCTGTTACCAAGTTTATAAGTACAGCATTCATTCAGACCCTCTTTCTAAACTACAGTCATGTCCAAAAGCTAAAGTGTGAGCTTTCTAAAGTACTAATTCATGTAAGTGTGGTGATAACAATATTGAGAACTTAAAATAAGTAAATAATCAGCCCATCTGCTCTTTGGGGCCTAGCACATTTCCACTTGTGCATGCTGATTCCTTTGCTGGGTAACCCCAGGTTAAACCTGTATCTCTGAGAGACTCAGAGTGGTCAGTCACAGAATCTTGGTCTGTCTCCTCCCCTACACACACACTAAAACTTTTGTTTTGTTTTGTTTTGTTTTAGAATCCAAAATGATTGAAAAGCATGGAGGATACAAATTCAATGCTCCAGTTGTGCCAACTTCATTTAATTTTGGAGGCCCTGCCCCAGGAATGAATTGAATTATCACTTTTCCTGCTACTGTGTGATTGTAGTGAAGAGCTTGTGTTCCTCCCAATAGTGGTTCCAGAACTGGTTCATGTTATCTACAACTCACTCTAAACTAATTTATAAATAGATTGGACAAAAGCCCCAGAAGTGGGACCTGATTATACGACCTGATACTGGAAAGCATACCAGAGGTTTTTTTGAAGATAGGAAGAATCTGAATTTAAAGCTTCAAATGACACACTTTGGAGATCGGAAATCAAGAGGGGATGTCATGAAGGCAGCTTTTCTTTTTCTGAGGAAAATAAACCAGACATGGGCTGCAGGACTATTTAAAATGTCTCATTTACAGTACAAGCTAGAAGGCAGACTTAATTTTTACACCTGTGGCAGTATGAGTATTTGCCCAGTTTCTTTCCCTTTTATCCCTACTACTGGGTGTCTGTTCTTTTAATGTAAATAAGATAAGGTAATCAGATAGCCTTACTTAATCTTCATCATTTCCATTTATCAAGATTGTTCATATGTAGAATATTGGACACTTAATGTAGCACTACATAACTGATAAATCTGTAAATGAATTAGCACTTTCATATTGAAACAAGCCTGCTAGCCTATGTACAAAAATAGCAAAATGTTTGCTGTTTATAAAAATAAAAAAATAAGGGATGTATTGGGGAAAATCATTTCAAGTTATTAATTTAAAATGAACTAGCAGTTTTGTACCTGGTGACTTTGTGGTGCAGTCACCTCTGGTTGTGACTTGAATTCGGATATGTAAAAAGGGGTTAGTGATATTTCATTGCTGCTAAAGAAAAAATAGCAACACCCTCCGTGTCCTTTGTTTTTTTTAAAGATCTCACTGTACAAGCTAGAAAATTGAACAAATGTGTACTGTAAGCACAAAGAAAAGTTATCCTCTCTAAAGCAGGTAAAGGAGATGTCAAGTTCTTAAGGTCAATTGAAGTGTATGGGTGAAACATCTACATATGCAATCTATTAAAAACAACAGTGTCATTGGCTGATCTGGGCTATGGTATATAAATGCAATTTTCCCCCTCCCAGTTGTGCAAAACATTTTTTTTCCAGCTCATGGTAGTGCAGGTGCACTACTCCTGCATTTCATTCCCCCTCTTTTTGCACTTACAGCATTAGTGTGTGCTGTTGTCTGCCTAATCCAGACAGTGTATTTGAAGTTTTGCCAATCTTTCAGTTTTGAAGCCACAATTTTCTTCCTTCAAAGTTGCTATAGTAACTAGTATTTTAGCTAGAGAGGCAAAATACAGTTCCCTCTGGGACCACTATCAAAACCACTGTATGAAGAAGCCAGCAGGGAGAGGCTGTGAATGGGTTGGCTTAAATGCCCCCTTTTTCTTTTTTAAAAGCAAAATCCATTGGCGTTTGATCTTGCCTTGAGATCATTGGTGTCAGGTCTTTTAAATCAAATGTTTGGGTTTTTTTTTTTTTTCTTTAGGCTGTTTTTATATAAAAATGTCACCTGCTGTTACAATTGATATTAAACAAGCTACCTTAATTTAATGTAAGCCTCCAAAATTTAAATACAGGTTAAAAATAAACTGAGTTTTTATCTGTAAAAATGAAATGCACATATATATATATTATGATACTCAAAATGCAGTCTTCAGAAAATTGGTCTGTGTGGTGTGGTTTTTTGCATCAGCAGAGTAGCAGGATTTGGTGGTGCTTTGGGGTTTCCTTGCTGAGCTGCCCAGCCCCACACTCTGCCTTCCACTGGTGCTGGCACTTCCCAGGCAGCAGGAGGGGTTTCCAACCTCTCCACTCTGGCAAATGCTTCCCCACACCTGGGGGGCCAAGGTGGGACACAGAGCCCTACCCCAGTACCCATGGGACACTTGAAATGCAAAGCACCTGAGGTGAAATAACTAATGAAGGCTTGGATGGGAATATCCATCCTGGTGGTGGTGTGAGAGCCAGGGCAGCTCCTGTGCATCTTTAGGGGATGCACAGAGCAGACCTTACCTGGGGCTTTGTGACCTTAACTCATGGGCATGTCCAGGTGAGCTCTGACCCCAGGGAATCTCTAGACAGGGTTTTATTTTTGTAGATAAAGCTGACCAGTGTACTTCCAGCATGCCTTCTGTGCATTCCTTGGGAACACCCAGCTTGACAAATCATTTCTGAACATCTGCTTGTTTGGGTATCTGCTTACCTTCGTATACATCCTAAAACTGTATGAGAACCTTTGAGGACAGATGAGCCATTCTGAGCCTCGTGGCAGAAGACATGACAGCAGCAGTGAGAAGGCTTCATGTATAAAGCAGATGACAAAAAAGTAAGGGGAAATCACCAATTTTAGTGCCATTGTCAGTTCTGGAACAATTATATTTTTCAAGTCACGGGAAGAATTTTATCTTGGTGTGAGGAATACAGTCTTACTTCAAGGGTGCTTTTATGTGTCACTAGACGGTTAGCAAGGAGCATCTTTTTTAAGAATGGATCTAGAAGTTTGCTTTCCTTTGCTCCAAGTAATGTATTTATATAAATTGCAAAACAATTTTGCATTGTTGTTGGTGGTGATAGCGCATTTTGTGATGCAATATATCAATTTCAGTGATACACTTATGTCAAATTAAAAACTGATCTTCCTCCTAGGACTTGCACTTATCCATTCCATTTTCAAGGATAATGCAACTCTAAAGGAAGAGCTGGGAAATTTAAAGCCTCTGTTTTTTTCTATTATGGAAGATCTCCTTGGATTAATAAACATCTAAAGCAAATCCTTATCTTCACTTATTTCAGTGTGGTGTTTTGAATGTAGCTGTATCCTTACAGCAGAGTCCTGCTCGAGTTGCACAGCTCTCAGGTTGGTATTTCTCTCTCCAAAATATTTCTCCAAACAAATGTTAGGCACAACCAGAGCTCTCTTCAACTGTGTTAAATAGAAAAACTAGGCAGTTTTTAAAAATGCTGACATAATGGGTTAATTAAATTTTTTTTTATCACTGTCTTCAACAAATTATTCATATGTGTCAGCATAGTACAGCAAAGCTCTGTTCCAGTCTCCTATAGCCTAGGACTGTTACTGCAAGATTTACCAAGTCTGCAGTGGAGTAATTACTGATTACCTGCCAATAAACATGCAGGTGATCTTAATTAATTATGCCTAGTAATGGACACCTGGTGAGCTTTATTGGTTGATTTTTTTTCTCTGTGGAAGCTTCTACATGTCCAGAATGAGCCACCTGGAAAAGCTTTGCTGCTGATTATCAGTTACTTTGCAAGCAATACATAGCTTTATCTTAAATGGTGTGGCACTGGTTTGTGTATTTCTGCTTTTTTAGCAAACTGTTGGTGCTGGAAACATAAAGCACTACAGAATGGGAAACAGACTGTAGTATTTTACAGATATGTTAATAAAAATGTTGATTCTGGAAAGATAAAGCACTTCAGAATGGGAAATAGAAATTGTAGTATTTTACAGAGATGCTAATAAATAATCTCTTAAGGGGAGTTGGCAAATCAGAAATAGAATTTTGTCTTGGGTATCTCCCTGCTGCTGTACCTTGACCTAAACTGATGACTGCAGCTTGTACTTGGTTTAAAATTAGGAAACAGTAAATTAAGAGAGAAAATCTAGTGGCTATTAGGCCCGTTTGGAGTAAGAATTTTTTAGGCATTTTGTAAAACTGCAATGATTTTGGACTGTAAGAATTGCGACCTATTATTTTGGAAAAAACGTAAATATTCTTACGTTTCTCATGTTCAGAAAGACGCAGTAAGTCCATCAGAGCTGGGCATACTGTCCCATCAATGGGGATAATTCGCGTCAACAGGGTTTTCTGAAAAATAACCTATGGAGTTAACCTTAACACGCTTTGCTTGCCTCAGACTTGGAGCTGTTGGACTATTTATTATACGCTTCCATACCTAAAAGATGAAATACTCCCAAGCAGAGCTTTAAGCACAGCGTCCTTCTCCGCCACAGGCGGGCTGGAATGGCAGCCGGAGATAATGCGGCAGAGGCCGTGAAGGGAAGGGCACAGCGCTCACTATCCCCGGCCCGGCCATGAGGCCATGCGGGGTCCAAGGGAGCGCGGAGGGCCCCGGCCGA
>VXBI01009510.1:843724-887858 GCA_013397375.1 Toxostoma redivivum
TTTTATTTTTTTTCCTTTTTTACACAACACTTATTTTTTGTTGCTGTTCCATTTTCAAAGCGGTGTTTGCACGCTGTGGGGCGCGGAGCGGCGTGGAGCCGGGCCCGCGCAGGCTCCGGCTCGGAGCCCGCCGCTGCTGCCCGAGCCGCGGGGCTGCGGCGCGGCCTGGCCGCGCTCTCCCGGGAGAGGGCCCTGCCTCCGACCGGCCTCCTCAAACACGGCTGCCTTACAGCATCTCGCTCACCTCGCCAAAATGCAAAAGCGTTTTAACCTTTTCTTTCTTTTCCTCATTTTTTTTTTTTAATCGTTGCTCTTGCCGTTCATTTTTTTTCTCTAAAAATTCTTAATAGCACGGGATAATGAGAAGCTGCTCCTCTAGAAAAATGGCCTTCAGTAATGCAAAGATTTTTATTTTATTTTCTGATGAGGCCTTATTTGTGGTGCTTTTTCATCCAGATAAAATGACTTGACTTACGTGCAAGTTGAAATTTTTTGTTAAAAGACTGCGGTTGAGCAGCTCTACTTAAGTTTTAAATTTTTAAGGTTTCATTTTGAACTATGAGAGAATTACTTTTGCCATCATATGCAGAGTGATACTAGTATTTGTAAGGAATGTTATTTCTAGTCCAGTGACACAGGAACTGCAACTTTACAGTCTTTCAAAGCAAACATTTTTTCTTGTTTAATTGAAATTGTGCATCAAATGTTGTCTATCAGCTGTGTCTGCAGACTACATACCAGCTATTTCTGTTGTAGCTTCTAGGTGATGGTACCTGAAAAATGAATTAGTTTGTCCTTAGCTAGCATTTTGTTAATTGTTAGCTTTTTGCGTTAGCCATACAGCTTTAGAATGGCAGAGTACGATGTAGCCGTGTTTTCATGGCTTGTTTCTTTGTATTTCTGCATTAATGCCTTGAGCTTTCAAGCTGTGTTTGTGTCAAAAGCGATTTGTATCATTGCAGAAAAGGAAGCTCAGGAATATGTCGTCAAATAATAGATGATTGCTTTGGTATTGGATTGCAGCTTAAATGAGATGTAAAAATAAACATTTTAAGAGTTTTGAGAAGTGTATTTCGAATTGATTTAATAGTTTACTTAAACTGTTATCGTAATTAATATTTAATTTATAGTACCCTATCTGAGGATGAGTAACTTTGCTTTATATTACAGGCTAAAACAAAGTAAATATTTAAAATAGTGTTAAAGGTACTATAGGTAGAAAGTCATACTGACTTCACTGTCTTCATTCTTGGGTAACTTTTGATGCTTTTCTCAGAGGTGAGAGGCACAGTGATGAATAGTCCCTGGTAAAGGGTGCCAAATTAGGCTGTAAATTAGGGTTTTTATTTAGAATATCTCCAGTTGTGTGCTGCTTCAGCTCAGTGGACATTTTGCTATCCTGTACTGTCCAAAGGGAATTGTCAGGAGTTTGAGCAGTGGCCAGCTCCAGGTGCTGGCTGCTGCCACAGACTGCTCTCCTGCAGCTCTGTGGATGCGCACAGGGATAAGGCTTTACTTTGGTCGGGATGGCTTCGTTTACCCCACAGGATGTTGGTCTTCCCTTGCTATTGCACGTGAGTCTTCGCCTAAGAGTTTTGGATTAACACATGCTCGGCTTAGGCGGAGTCTTTGAGAAGCGCTGTTACATTTTGAGGAGTCGTTAGCAGGCACCTGTGAAGCCAATTGTTTTCCAAAGGGCTTGGCTGAATTTGGATGGGTTTCTACACACACAGATAATCAGGGCAATTCTTCCAGCTTCAGACCTTACAATGGCCAGAATGCAAATATTCATGAGGAGGGTGGGACCCGTCTTGGTGCTCTTGTAGTTACTCTTTTCCTTTCTGCATTTTGACTTGTACCTGTTTCCTGGGCCATCCTCGTGATTTGTGATTCCCGTGATATCTTCTGTAACTCCTGCAGCCTCTGACATGTATGTACACAGCAGCACCCCAGGCCAGCCTTTCCTTGCCACTCACCCACTTTTTTTCTTCTCTTGTGTTGCTGCTACATCTCTTGCACATCCCTGCAGCTCGCCCTACGGTGCTTTTTTGCTCAGCATTAATTGGGGGTAGCTTGGTTTATTATCTCCTCAGTGCAAGGGAATCAGTGCACCCAGTAAAGACAGCGTGAACTGGACAGTTTATTCCTGTGGCTTGTGTCACAAAAATCCCAAAAGATGGGAGAAAGGTTTTTGCTTAGCTTATGGATCTCTAAGATACACTGTGATCCAAACCGATGGATCCTCTTCTTGAACCCAAGAGTTCAGCTCTGAAGTGCAGATTCCTGTACCTTGAGGTGTGCATAGCTCTTGTTCTGAGCGGGGAGTGAGGGGGCTGAGCCAGGTGTCTCTCTGTGGAGGGGAAGGAAGCCTTGTGACCCATCTCACACTGGGGTTTATGGGGTTTTGCCTGTATCAAAGTGGAACTTGATCTGCTCTTAGTTGTAGTTACTTAAGGGAATATGGTTTTCCTTCTCTCCCTGTGTACCAGGGATCATTGATCAGTTGCTCAAAACCAAAATTGAACTAAATTAGTAAGCCCTTCCAGTGACTTCATCTGCTAAAATGTTCTGGGCTACATGGCTGTTTTTTAATTGTATAGTGGGATTGTACTTTGCTCCACCAAGATAACATTTGTTAAATAAATGAAATTTTCAGTATTGAAGGGAATTTACAGTTCCAGCAGATTTTGCAATTTGCAGTGTTGACATGGGAGTTACATTTAAAACTACGGAATGCTTACCTCGGTCTGTATTTTACTGTCTGCAGAATGTTTCACTTGTATACACTTAAGCAGAAATTTACCTGGTTAATACTCTTGTACTTCATTTCTGATGACAGATTTTTCTAGATTTGGAAGATGGGTCTGTATTTGCAAGTTAGTTGGTTTGCTCATATTTTAAGTATACTTACACATAGCTAACATGGTGCTGCACAGAGTTGTAAGGATGTATTTTGATGTACTGTGTTTCAAGTCTTGTTTGTAATCTGGCTTTGGCAATCCTGCAGGCTGCCCCTTTAGTTCCTGAAATACAAGCCTGTGCTAAAGCACTGCCATTAACTGTCATGGCTAATGCTGATACATCTGTAAGGTACTTACCAGATTGCTAATTAACTCATAGCCACACTAAACAACCCACTCAAAATTCCTCTTTTTGTTGGCAGTCTCAGTGGATTTGCAGGATTTGAAAGGATGGCCAGGATGCCGGTTTTTTGGTGATGTAAATAAGAGACTTTTGTGATTGCTTGACAGTTAAAAAGTTAGAAGTCTGTTTGGCATTGAAGTAAAACAACAATAGAAATAGTAGGTCTCAGTTTCTTTCAGATTTTTAGCCCTTAAGTATTCAGCTAATCACCAGATGTTCCCAGTTTTATTTAAAACACTGGTATAACTGGAGGTTTGATGATATAAGGGATAAGTAGACCCATTAAGTGCTTCAGAAGTTAACTGTATATATTTTTTAGAGTCAGTAGGCATCACTGCTCATTTCTAGGACTGACTTAGTTGTGACATGCATCAGCTGGATGCCTTCTGCATACATATTTTAGCTATATGTATATACACTTGCTGGTAAAAACCAAACAAAAGCCAGTAGTTTTAAAAACACACTGATCCATGTATTAGGTGCTTTAAATCTGTTTCCCTTCACATTTCCAGAGTGAAAATCCATTTGGAATGAAGTGCTTTATCTCACTATCATGTGCTGTAAAATTGCTTTAATTTTGGGTTTTTTCATCTTTGTTAATAATGTTCTACATTTTTTCAGTAAATCAGTTGACTTGCCATTCAGCTTTTTTTCTGAGTGCAGATTATTTACCCGAACTTTTAAAACACAAGTAATTTATTACCAGTCAGTCTGCAATGAAGAAATGGGTTTGAGGTTCTTTAGAAAGGAAGGTATGCCTGAGCCCTGATAATACAGTTTTGGCCTGGAGAGAAGAAATATATCCTAACTTTGAACAGGAAATGCCACCTGTGCTGAGAGGAATTGATGGGCAGTTTTGGTAGGGCGTTCCACAGCTGAATTTGCAGTAGGTCTGCAGGGCATTCTGTGCACACAGCAGCATTCCTAATGATGCAGGGCTGTTTCAGGCACGCTGGAATTTGGTGTTTGGGACAAATTATATAGGTGGCCCTTCCTCAAGCCAGACTGCTGCTGCTGGGTACTATTACTACTACTGCTAATAATAACTGAGTCATTGGCATGTTGCTTATTGACCAGCTGCATTAATTTGTTTTTCTGTACTTCATTAATATAAAAATTTTGGAATCCTGGTGTCTGTATCTCTGCAAGCAGTCCTGCATGGATCTCAATTGCTTGTCAGCTTCCATGCAGGATTTTTGGAATTGGCTCTGTCAGAAGACTCCCAAATGTGTTTCAGACCTCTGGCTCAGGAAGCTGTGCTGCTGGAATAGCGCACCCAAGGCAGATGTGCTCATGGGTCACATCTGGGTGTTTGCTGTGAGATGCTTGTCCAGAGCTGCAGCAGGAGTTCAGCTTCTGTCAGCACTGCTGGCAGCTCCTGTGCTGATGGAACTACTCTGGCTTCCTTTCATTAATCAGTAATTTCTTCTCTAATATATTAAAGAAATGTGTGAAGTTAGAAGTCATATTTGGGATCAGCCTGAGTATTCTCTACACGTGTAGGACTTGGTGGGTGGCTTTCTGAATCTCCCCGTGTTTAAATGCCATACCTTTGAAAATAATAGCAACCTTTGCCTTCCCACACTGTGAAAATATACACATACACACAATCTCACTAGTTAAAGTAATGATTTGTAAATATTCTTTATTTGCACTAGTTAATCCAACTATTTTAATGTATCTATAAAATGCAGGGATTGCTATCTGGCAGTATTTCTAACATTCAGAATTTGTAGGTGGGATTTGCAATATAAACTGTATGGAAGTGACTTTTGGGGGAAAAAGACTGCTGGAACATGAAGTAGTTTTGTCAGGCTAAATGTGGTTCCCACTGCTCACACTGAAGTCAGACAGATGTGTGGTTAAGGCAAATTTGGTCTTGCGTTTATTTTTCATTTCTGAAAAAATACCAAACACTGTGGCAGTGAATTAGTCTTGAACTGTATTATTATTAGGATGTAACTCTTGTGGAACAGACAAGTTGAATACTGTAAAAAGAATAAAAAGGAGCCTTGAGTTTGACTGCTTCAGGGTGTGTATGTCATGCTTGTGCAGTTGACAGTGCTCTCACTCTTGGTCAGGTTTTTCTGCAGGACCAGACTTAGAGCCTGTGGTTTATCATTCACAACTCTTCTTTACCACATAGGAAATTAGAAAGTGATTATGTGATTTGCTATTTAATTACCTGACTCCAGCTGATCTTACTAGATTCTGTCGGAGAGGTTTTTGTTCTGTATTTCGGTCTTGTTTCCATTCTATACTGTGGATGATTGATGTGGTGGAAATTGCTGTTTAATTATGTTTTGCCTTTACAAGAGACTGGAGAAAATACAGTAAAAGAAATTGAGATTATGTGAGAAAGCACACAGCAATTTAGAAGTGCCCAACATTTAGTTGTTATTCACTGAAAGTCAGTCTGACTGACAACAGCACAAACCCAAATTTTTCAGTGCAATGGAGTCCTGGAAAAGGTAAGGGTTGTTCACGAAGAAGGAAATCCACGTCTACTGAAATGTTTGAGCAAAGCACCCAGAGGATCTAGATTTAATTTCTGACCCTGTTACAGATTTCTGCTTAATACTGGAAAATATTATCACGTAGCTACGTAGGGGAGCAGAAGTAAAATTGTAAAAAGAGTCTGAATTCTCCTGTGTCTTACTGAGCTTAAAGATGACAAATGATTTATGTAATTAGTGGGGGAAGAAACACTAGAAGTCCTCTTGGGTTGTCTGAAAAAATTTTGTATGGAATAGTCAGTTTTCCAGTCTGTCAGACTTTTCTTTATTTTTTCACTCAGACTGAAAAGGCTGTAACGCATGTGAATTATCAACTGAAGGGTATTTAACCAGATTGTTAATTGTAGGTACTAATTTTGAGTTTTCACACATTTGTTACTCAGACTAGTTTTGTGAAACTACTGATACTTGCAATCATATCAGGTGCTAAGGACCTTAAGGTAGGCAGTATTTAATTCAGAAAAAAATTGTGTTGCACTGCAGACATACTTGAATTGATTTTAGGATCCAGCTTTGTCAAACGTGGGAATACAGTTTTCTAAAATTCCTTAATGAAGGTTTCACTATTGTGAGGCTATGTATTATTTGCCATATTACCCTTCTTGATTGGTTTTTATTTGCTGTTTTTTATAAGCTTTATAAAATCACAATGTTTTTGTACATTATTTAGAAGTGTATTAAAAATAAAAGTGATGTTTCTTTTCAAATGAAATAAATGCATATTTTTTCAAACTTCTCAGTGCTGTCTGCATGAAGGGAGTGAACAATCACAAACTTGCTGAATGTTTGGAGTAGCTTTTTTCCTGTCATTCTTTCCCAGTTTTTTTGCACATTCTAAGTTTGTATTTTATAACAGTAAGTTTTCTTCCATGACTGCTATTACAAACCTTATTCCATTTCCTATTAATCATCCTCTAAGCATCATCATAGTGTTTCTAAGGAGTTTCTGCTGCTGTCACTGCAGGATTTTTTTCCTTTGTCCAGCAATCCACTGGCACAGTTATTCTTTAAATGATGAATTCCTGCTATTTTCCAGCCACACTGGGCTCTCTCTCAGCTGCTGGAATTCCCAAGTGGCCCAAACCCCCTTTCTGCTCCAGAGCAGCCATGCCCTCTGCCAGCTCTTCCCTTGCTTTTCAGTTGCCTGGATCCTACCTGCTTGAGTCTTTGTTTTTAGTGGAGATTCCTGTTTCCAGTTTTTAGATTGAGTTTACATGAAAATCTTTGTTCTGACATTGCATCTTTTCTCCAGAACAAGTGATAGCACCCAGAAAATTCTATTTGTTTGAGTGTTAGTGGAGGGAAAAGTACAGGAGATGCTCTCCAGATAGGCAACTTGATGAACTCTTAATGAAAAATCTTTTTTTTAACCATCCTTTCCCCCCTCACATGCCTTTGGTTTCCAAGTGTTGAGAATTTAATGTGTACCTGAGAATACTTTTTTCTGTTCAGGTAATTTGCAAGGGGTGGTGGTTTATTTTGTTTTGTTTTTTTAATAAGAGCTTGTACCTCTATGCCCTGCTGGATGGCTGCTTAAGGTATCAGTGTTAGAGGGGGGTGACTGCCTGTGGTCAGACACTCTTTTCAGTTCAGAGATTTTCTCTTTCAGGCTGATTTTTTTGAGAGAAGTGTTTTAACCATCTAAAAGAATGGTAAGATTTTTCTCTGCATGGATACCACAGACATGTTTTGGTGACTAATCATTTCAGGAATGCAGGATACGTTACTGTCCGTGTGAAAGTCTGTCCAAATCTCGTCATTGATGTGCCTTTGAAAATTGACAGTTGCAACTTGCGTATGATCTGTGAAGATTTGCAAGAGTTCACAAAGTCAAGTCTCAAGTTTTCACTTCAGTGAGTACTTCGTGACTGAGCCTGTACTTGTCTTTGCTGTAAGACAGCTCTTGAGATGAAGCAGAATCCACGTGTGTCAATCTTGCCCCACCCCAGGGTTCCTGGCTTTTCCTAAAAATGGATTTTTAAGTAATGAAAGGAAATCTCCTAGATTTTTACTGACAGACCTCCCGGCAGACAGAAGATGTAAAGAAGAAAGCTTACTGATGTAAATGCAGAGGAATAAAAGCAATGATGTGGATTAGGGAAAGAAGGTGGTGAGATTCAGATTAAAAAAATGATGGAGACAAATTTGATGGAAGCTGAGGAGAAAACAGAAGAGAGTGACTAAAGTAGAGGCTCGGAAGAGATTTGAGTTTGAAAACCAACTGGTTTTAAAAAAGCAAATTTAAAAATGTTAGAGTAGCTTTAGAGGGTGGATGATACACACAAGGTGATGCTATTGTTAATGTCTGTTATTGAAATGAATATCAGAGAGCAGGTGAGGTTGGAAGGACTTTCAGAAGTTTTCAAGTTCAGGCTCAGTCAAGGCAAGTCTCATTTCCCCAGCTTGCCCAGGGCTGTGTCAAGCTGCTCTGAACCTCTACAAGGAATGGGAGTCCATACCCGTCTTGGCCATTTGTTCCTGTATTTGACTACTCTTACCAATGATGCTGTAGCATCATTTTCTGATAGATTGACCCTTTTCTGTGCAACACAGGCCAGCTCTACATCTTTCCTGCATCTTTCCAGCCCTGTCTGGCTAGTCAGAGTTCTCCAGTGGGGAGAAAGAGGAGAAGGGGACAGCAGCACAAACGCTTTTCGGGGTGCAGCAGGGTGACAGAGCAAAGCTGCTGTGTCCCTGCAGAGGGAGTGGAAGCTGGGGGTGGTGTTTGGGAGGACCCCATGCTCCAGCCTCTTGTGGGGGATGAATCTCCAAGGTGAGTCTGAACATGAGCTGCTGACACAGAGGCAGGAAGGTGCTGTGAGGGGGTCATGGAACAGACCAGCAGCAAGAGAAGACTGGGGGGCTAATTGCAGAAGGAGTTGGTGTGGGCATGAAGTGTTTGATATTATTCTGACAAGAAGGGAATGGGATTATATCTGGGAAGAGGCATGTCCTGGAAATTTGGTGTCATGATAGGACTGAAGAAGAAAATGGATACTTCAAGGAGAAAGGATGGAGCTGGGGATAAGGAACTTAGTGGAAGGACAGAGGATTGAGAGAAGGATATGTTGGAAGTGACCATTGTTTCTCCCAATTCCAGCTCCTTTCAGACTTCATTGCTGCTGAGTTCTTGTGTGAGATTGTATGATTGTCCAGATCCTCTGGAATAGAGGCAAGTTGTAGACATTGTTCTGTGTGCAACAGTTCCCTTTAGTGAATTTTGTGTGTGAGAGTTGATAGCCATGATACAGTAACAAACACTGAAACAATTTAAATTGTGTAAACTGTTGCTCCTGCAGTTCTTGAATTATTCTGGCATTAGATTTAAATTCCTTCCAAAGTAGCTACTCATGCCTTAAGCAATTAGTTCTGCTCTGCAGCTGTCTGCATGGACTGGCTCCCTCGCTGCTGCCCAAAGGTGGGAGAAGAGCCATGACTTCTGGAGGAAGGCAGATGATATTTATTAAAAGTGCTGAGGTTCTGAACAGTTACTTTGTCCAGAGAAGGTAGTACTCCTCAAGTAGACCCGAGGTGCAGTCTGCTGAAATTGTTTCACTTTCAAGTCAACACCTGTGGCTGTGGAGCCTTTCTCCTCTGCTCTCTGAAATGTTGTAGCCGTTTTGCAGCTTCCATGAGGTGTCCTAAAAACTGAGTGCATGGAAATTGCTGACAATACAGACCTCTGTTAGCAGTCAGGACAGCCAGCCTCTGGGTGCCACTAGCATATTACACCAGAATTAGTGAATTTAACTTGCTACAAGGTGGCAGTAGTTCCAGAAAAGCAGCCCTTGCAAACTGGGCTGGATAAAGCTCCTTTTGCTGCTAGGTTTTTTATTTGTTTATTTGTTTTCAAACGACAACAGTTTTCTGATCCTATTTGCAGCATAGTACATGAATGCAGGGCTGCTTTGTTTCTGTGCCTGTGCAGACTGAGTCTGTAGGTGCATCATGATTGATTTTTGGTTTGTGAGCAAACTGCTTTCTAAGTAAAAGTTTTCTGCCTATTTTGAGATGGGGGGATGATAAATAAGTAGTAGGAGAAGTTGTTACTTTTTCAAACTCACAGTCATGGATATGGCAGAGGAAGAAGTTGAACTCAGAATCGCATACAATTCCTTGTCTCTTAAATTATAATATCCAAACAAACTTTCCTATTTCATTTTCTTCAGAGACAACTATATAAATGCAGTTTAGTCTGGTTGGCTTCTCCTTTTCTTGTCTATTACATCTCTTTTAGAGGCCTCATTTTCTGTAAAAGCTTCTTTTCCTGAAAAGGATGCTGGGAAGACTTACCTGTCTTCTCTTGGGTCTTATAAAAATCCCCTCATGCTCATTTTGAACAATATTTTTGTTTCTGTCTTAATTTTATCTTTTTGATGCTGGTTGTTCAAGGTTCAAATTCTTTATCACAAGGCAATATTTTAATTTCCTTAATGTTCTGGAGAGAAATTATGGACATGAATCTTGGAAAGCATCTCTTACAGAATTATGCACTGATCATTAGCAATGTTTTGGCATTTTTGTATGATTTTCAATGTAATGTATGAAATAAGCAGGAGGCTTAAAACTTTGCCAAAGGTACCCTTGCTTTCCACTTCCTTTATTAAGCTCTATCTGTACCATTAACTGGAAATAAGAAACTTAGCCTGCAGCTCTAGGAAAAAGTCTGGCTCACTGTATACACTTGCATGTATTTGAAAAATACTTCTTGGGTGTAATTTTCAACTACTAAATTAGTGTGGCAACCTTTTTAAATACTGTAGGCACACTGGAATACCTGCATGGTCTGATTTTGTGCTCCTTTTTCCTTAGTTTTGAGAGAAGTACAATTTTCTCAGTGGTCTTTGAGACTGTTGATAAATTGCTTATTCAAGAGCAGATTTCTGGACTGTAGAGGTAAAAATAGTTAAATATATTTCTAAAAGTAATCATAAAAAAATCAAACCCCCTAGATTATTCTTCTCAGCCTTGAATTATAAGCCAGCAGGTCATAGAAGCACACTAGGATTAAAAGCTGTGATGTGATCTCCTATATTAAAACATGTCTGGGTAAAAATGTGAGTATGCAAGGGATGGCTCTGTCTGGTTCTGTGAGATACAGCAGTCACTCCCTGATCACTGTCCTTGTGTCTAATTAACAAATTTTATCATGGGGTACTTCATTATTTTAAAGGACAGATTGTTTTGTTTGGTTGGTTTTTTGTTTAAATAGAAACCTTTCTGGAAAATCTAGGGAAGTAGGTGAATTGTTCAATTAGACTTTTGCAGTGTGTCATTGTTTTTAAACCTCTTACTAGCACTGGAGAAATCTTTGATTTATACAGATAAAGCCCTGCTGTTGTCATGGGTGACTATGGGTGAATTGTCAGCTTTATTTCAATTCTGGGGACAAATAGATATCATTACCTGTACTATCATTACCACCTTTATTCTTTGTACATTGGTTAAATAATTTATATTTAACTGAAATTTGCATGTTGTTGATGAACTTTATATTAATAACTGCCACCAGAAATCCTTAACATCTAAGCTAATTGAGGTAGTAATACTTACCTATTTTAGATAACTTTTATTCCTTCAAAGTATTTTCCAGATAAATCAATAATTTTTTGCATTTATTTTATGCAAAACATAACATAAAATATTTGTAGCAGCTGTAAAATAATCACATTAAACTGGGATTATGTAGTACTGGTTCTATATTTCAATTTTCTGTTTTTTGAATGCTTTCTTCCTAGGTAGACAATGTTATTAGCTCAGATAAATCGAGACTCTCAGGGAATGACAGAGTTTTCTGGAGGAGGAATGGAGGCCCAGCACGTGACTCTGTGTCTAACAGAAGCTGTAGCTGTGCAAGGTGAACCTTCAGGTTAAAATACCTCTACATTATATTATGTCTTTTCTTTTTGAAACTCAGATAAAACACTAAAACTCATGTTGTGTACTCTGAATTCAAAGTCCAGCAGAAAACAGTTAACCAAGATTGATTAAATTCACTAATTTAATTCTGTCTGGAAATTATATTTTAATTAAGATAAAGAAGAGTAAATGTGCCAAAAATATATGAAATATAAAATCTGGCTTTATTCTCTGTATAGTCTTACTGTATTATACTATGTAAATTCAGTTGATATCTAAGTATCTATTTAGCAAGTTGAGTTTTAAAATAATGACTTGAAATTGGCTTAAACTTGATGTTTCCTGACAACTTTGCTATGATTTTACATGATTACAAGCTCTCTCCTAAACCTGCATTTTAATCTAAATAGTTTTGCGTGTATTAATGACAAGTAGTGTTGTACAGAACAAAATTATCAATGCAATTATGCATGTCATTATTTCACTGTTGGGCCTGATCCTGATGATTTAATTTATAGTTCTCCTAAAACTTCAGCTTTGTATTCAGTTATTTATTCAGTGACATTGTATTTTTATTAGTTAAGGAAAATGACATTTAGCTGTCATGTTTACTGAGCAAAATCTTGAATATTTGACCCTAATAAATGTCCCAGGCTCAGAAACCAGAAATCAAGTAAGAACTGCTTGCTCTTCTTATTGTCAAACCAATATGCTTAGAGGGGATGTAATAATTTATGGAGGTCTTTGAGATTTCTAGGGTTCCATGCTGGTTTTAGTGAAGGTGAACTTTTTTCNATATATATATATATCTTTATATGATATCTGGTTCAAACCCAGATATCAACATTCTGCCTAACAAACAGGACAGCAGACCTTTCTGTTTTTTTAATCCCTGAATTTTAAATGCTCTGTACAGTCACAATTGTGCTTTCTATTTACCAAACATTTCTTGTTGATATTTTACTTATATGTTAATCTAGAAAGTATCAACTATGTATTAAAACTGTGATTTGTTGCATAATTAGAATTCTTAAAAATATTCTGTGTATTTCAGANGGTAAAAATAGTTAAATATATTTCTAAAAGTAATCATAAAAAAATCAAACCCCCTAGATTATTCTTCTCAGCCTTGAATTATAAGCCAGCAGGTCATAGAAGCACACTAGGATTAAAAGCTGTGATGTGATCTCCTATATTAAAACATGTCTGGGTAAAAATGTGAGTATGCAAGGGATGGCTCTGTCTGGTTCTGTGAGATACAGCAGTCACTCCCTGATCACTGTCCTTGTGTCTAATTAACAAATTTTATCATGGGGTACTTCATTATTTTAAAGGACAGATTGTTTTGTTTGGTTGGTTTTTTGTTTAAATAGAAACCTTTCTGGAAAATCTAGGGAAGTAGGTGAATTGTTCAATTAGACTTTTGCAGTGTGTCATTGTTTTTAAACCTCTTACTAGCACTGGAGAAATCTTTGATTTATACAGATAAAGCCCTGCTGTTGTCATGGGTGACTATGGGTGAATTGTCAGCTTTATTTCAATTCTGGGGACAAATAGATATCATTACCTGTACTATCATTACCACCTTTATTCTTTGTACATTGGTTAAATAATTTATATTTAACTGAAATTTGCATGTTGTTGATGAACTTTATATTAATAACTGCCACCAGAAATCCTTAACATCTAAGCTAATTGAGGTAGTAATACTTACCTATTTTAGATAACTTTTATTCCTTCAAAGTATTTTCCAGATAAATCAATAATTTTTTGCATTTATTTTATGCAAAACATAACATAAAATATTTGTAGCAGCTGTAAAATAATCACATTAAACTGGGATTATGTAGTACTGGTTCTATATTTCAATTTTCTGTTTTTTGAATGCTTTCTTCCTAGGTAGACAATGTTATTAGCTCAGATAAATCGAGACTCTCAGGGAATGACAGAGTTTTCTGGAGGAGGAATGGAGGCCCAGCACGTGACTCTGTGTCTAACAGAAGCTGTAGCTGTGCAAGGTGAACCTTCAGGTTAAAATACCTCTACATTATATTATGTCTTTTCTTTTTGAAACTCAGATAAAACACTAAAACTCATGTTGTGTACTCTGAATTCAAAGTCCAGCAGAAAACAGTTAACCAAGATTGATTAAATTCACTAATTTAATTCTGTCTGGAAATTATATTTTAATTAAGATAAAGAAGAGTAAATGTGCCAAAAATATATGAAATATAAAATCTGGCTTTATTCTCTGTATAGTCTTACTGTATTATACTATGTAAATTCAGTTGATATCTAAGTATCTATTTAGCAAGTTGAGTTTTAAAATAATGACTTGAAATTGGCTTAAACTTGATGTTTCCTGACAACTTTGCTATGATTTTACATGATTACAAGCTCTCTCCTAAACCTGCATTTTAATCTAAATAGTTTTGCGTGTATTAATGACAAGTAGTGTTGTACAGAACAAAATTATCAATGCAATTATGCATGTCATTATTTCACTGTTGGGCCTGATCCTGATGATTTAATTTATAGTTCTCCTAAAACTTCAGCTTTGTATTCAGTTATTTATTCAGTGACATTGTATTTTTATTAGTTAAGGAAAATGACATTTAGCTGTCATGTTTACTGAGCAAAATCTTGAATATTTGACCCTAATAAATGTCCCAGGCTCAGAAACCAGAAATCAAGTAAGAACTGCTTGCTCTTCTTATTGTCAAACCAATATGCTTAGAGGGGATGTAATAATTTATGGAGGTCTTTGAGATTTCTAGGGTTCCATGCTGGTTTTAGTGAAGGTGAACTTTTTTCCCTGCTAGATGGTGACAACTTGGAAAACATGGAAGGTGTAAGTTTGCAAGCAGTTACCCTGGCTGATGGCTCCACTGCTTACATACAGCACAATTCTAAAGGTAGGAGAGCACTGCAGAGTGATGGCTCTTCAAGTGCCATTCCCCTTTCTAACCCTCTCCTTGCATTGTAAAGTCAGGCAAAATCTGTACAGTGTTTCCTAAGTTCCAATTCCTGTTGGAAATTTCGGTAATACTATAAAATAAATGTTTTGGATTTGGTACTAATAAGATGCAAAAATGAAATTTGGAATATAATTCAAACAAAAGTGAAGAGATCTTTATATNTCAGATGGTAAATTAATGGATGGCCAAGTGATTCAATTAGAAGATGGTTCTGCTGCTTATGTTCAACATGTACCTATGCCTAAAAGCAGTGAGTGCATTAATACAAGAAATATGTTATAAAATAATGTATTATTTATTATTATTTATTATGATGATGATGAATATTGATATTAAGTAATTAACAGTAATGATAATAGCTTGATTTCTTATTTTAATGGAAATTGTCATGAAGAGATCCTTGGTATTTTGTAATGCTGGGTATTTAGTGTTTGATCTTTCCTCCTGATGGATTCTTTGAACTCTTGCTGAAGTGCTGTAATTCTTTTTTCTGAGCAGGGGAGAGCCTGCGCCTGGAGGATGGACAAGCGGTTCAGCTGGAAGATGGAACTACAGCATTTATTCATCACACCTCAAAAGGTAACTGTTGTGTCAAGTGGGGTTTATTACATCAGTGCTCAGCTGAACTTCAGCAGTGTAAAATAGGATACCTCTAAAATTACCATCTTAATGGGACTCCCAGTGTGAATTACTTGTTGCTTTAACTTTGACATCTGAAAACTGTTGAGATGTTGCTGTTCTTTACTTGGGCCTCATGTAGCAGTTATAAATGTAATTAAACCCGGTGTATTCACTGTTTATTTAGACCAGGATCACATTAAAGTGAGTATATACCTTTAAGGTAGTAGGGCAGAAAATGTGACAGCTGATAGTCAAGAATGGAAATGTAGTTATTCCAGATGACAGCTTATGTTTCTGCAGAAGATGATTACACTAGTCTTGGAAACAGCACCACTTCTCTAGAAAAAGTGATCAAGTATATATTTTAAGTCTGTTTAAACCAGTGTGACAATTACATTTTACAACCAACAATAGTAAGAGGAAAGAATGTAATACAGAATTTTTTTGTTAAAAATAGTTTTATATTTTATTTTTTATATTTTTATTATTCTCTTCTTAAAGTGTGGGATCTAAAATCTGAAGTAATGATATCAGTAGATTTCTTATATTATTTTAATTTTATTATAAGTGGATTTGAAATGGAAAGCATATTCGTGTTCCTGATCTCCTTTGTAAATAAAGCTAGATCAATATAAATTTTTTGGTACTTTTGTAATTGTAGAAATAAAACTATGGGAGGTGTTGTCTTGAAAACAAATACTTGTGTTAATCATAGTATTATTTTAAATGTTTCTATTTCTCATATACTAGTAGTTCTATTTCCCATATATTTCATGTGTGTGCATTGCTGCTCCTTTCAGAATCCTAACACTTTGCAATATCACTCCTCAGACAGTTATGACCAGAGTGCCCTGCAAGCTGTGCAGCTGGAGGATGGAACCACTGCCTACATCCACCACACAGTGCAGATGCCCCAGTCAGACACCATTTTAGCCATCCAGGCTGATGGCACAGTGGCAGGACTGCACACAGGAGATGCTGCCATCGACCCAGACACCATCAGTGCTTTGGAGCAGTATGCAGCCAAGGTATCTGCAAGGCAATTCCTCTATCCTTCATGTTTTAATGTACTGCACAACATAGCTGGCACCACAAGCCAATTGTCATTTAAGAAATAAAATTATAACTGAGCGAGTGTCAGGCTCCTAGAAGAGAGAACACCAAATTGTCATGACAGTGCTTCACTGTCATGAGCAGCTCTGGTGTGTAGTGTTGCATAAAAAGGAGAAAAGATTGAACACTGAACTGGAGTCAGATTTGGAAAGCAGTTTAGACAGCATTGCAAAGGAGTCTTTTGAAAGGACACTGTTTGGAAAGAAGGACAAAGTCAAATTATTCTTGTTCAGGCACTGTTGCTGGATTAATTTTTTTTTCCTGAATGGGAAGAGTATGGCCTGGTGTACTGAGCAAGGACAACACATGGTAGGAAGTGTAGAAAAGACAATTAGACTGTTACTGGGTTCAGAAAAAAACTTCTTTGATCCCTATTTTCAATAGTAAAAATGCAGTAGGATGCACAAAATTCATGTTGTTCATTTTATTGGACTTCTGTGAAGCCTGATGTGGGTATGGTAATGGGTGATGCAACTTCCATGACTCTGCAGTTAAGCAGTGTCCCAGTTACTGGATAATTGCCATCAGTGCTTGTATTGCTCTGGAAAAGAGCAGACTATATTTTAAAGTCTGTCCTCTTAATGTCACCAGGAGTTGTCAAAATTTGGGAGGCCAGCTGGGATAATTAAATTGCTTATTCACTACTCTTTTCATTATGGTTCTGTCTGTTAGAATTGAGTGCTCCTGAGGCAGGCAGTCAAATTGTGTTGTGATGCTATGTTTTAGCATTTCATAAAAAAAAGGTAATTTGATGTTAGTTGAACTGTAATCACAAGCTTCTACACATTCCACAGGTACTATTTCATTTATATTAAATCAGTCACAACTTTGCCCTTCTTAAACACTAGCTGTATTAATCATAATTTCTGATAAGTTTCTGTTTTGAGAAGGTGAAGAAGAAACAGAAGAAATGCAAATAAATTTGCATTTTCATCCTATTTAACTCAGTGTGGGTTTTTTAATTCTGTAATGTGAATTTGTTTTCTGTAGTGCACTTGTGTGTTTGTTTAGGAAAATTTGTTTTCTTTAAGCTTTTATCTCAGAACCTTATTTTGAATGGCACTGCTGGAACCTTTAGGGGACAGTGAGTAGAAGTGAGTTTCTAAGCAGTGCACCTGGTTTATGTAAAAAACCAAAAAATAGCTCAGTGGTCAGAACCCTGGATCTCTCTTAAAAGGAGAAATGTGGTTTTATGATTATTCTCCATGTCCATGCACACTTCATAGTAAGGCAAGGTACACTTTTCATAGCTGGTGTTACAGACACTTTTGAAAAAGGTACAGGAAGATATTAAATACACATGGTAAGTACATGATAGGATTTTATAAAATGGGTTCAAGAAGATTGAAAATACTTTTTCAAACAGCTCCAGGTTAAGTACTGCTTGTAGGATATTGTGTACACTAATATGTCCTTGGATTTAAGGAGTAATTAGATAAATTCATAGAAGAAAAATGTGTCCATGGCTATTAGGTAGAAACACGTGACCTCTGGTTCAAGAAGTTCATAAACCACAAATTGCTTGGAGGTTGGCAGAATATTATGGGGAGTGCATCACTGCATGCTTGGCCTGTTGGTTTAGTGCTCTCCAGCATCTGCTACTGGCTGCTGTTGGAAATTAAATGGTGCAGTTTGACTCAATGTAGGTCTTCTTGTGTTTTCATTTGAAGCCAGACTAAATCTTTCTTTAGCATAAAAGAGTATTTTAGGAGAAGCTCAAAGATCTTCCCTGGAACCCTTCTAGAATTCTTTAAGTACTGCAAAAGTGAAGTTTAAAGTTGGGTGTTTTTTTGTTTGGCTCTTTTCAGGCTTTCTTTTTGAAGCTTAAAGGGCAAAGAAAAAAAAGGTGAATTTGGAGAGTGGTGGTTCTTTGTTTCCTTGTCCTGTGCAACAGGCAGAAGCAGGTCAATATAGAATATAAGAGAGTTCATACAAATTGATCCAAGCAGACTACCCAGAAGCTCACTGGAAGTGGTGGAACATGCATATTTTTCATTGTCCCTCACTTCTTCAGGCATAATACTGCTTTCCACAACATGCAAAGCACATGCAGATTTAACTAGAGTCATCTAATTTTGGCCTGAGTCAATGCCACCATCCTCCCAAAGCAATCAAGGAGAAAAGGTCATAGCTCTTAGTGAAGTCAGGATAGCTGATGAAATTGTGAAGAGGTTACAACACATTTTTCTTCCTTAAGCTGCTTTCCTGTGCTATGACAGCTGCTGGCAAAGTACAGTAACTGGGATTTGTGCATGCCTCAACACATACACACCATTCTGTTTGGATCATTTGTTTCCAAAAGTTGATCAAGTTCTAATTTTATGTCAGCAGTTCTTTTCTCTACCAACAACAGGAAGTTTAGGATGAAGTGATTTAAGTCTCCTTTCTGTGCAGGTTCTCCCTCCTGCCTTTAAAAATTCTGAGGGAGAAGGTCCCAAAATAGCTATTGTTTCCCTCTGAAAAAAAAAACCCAAAAATTACCTGCTTTCTGACATTCTTTTTAATCTTTTCATAAAATAAATTTGCCTCTGCTTGGTCACTTTCCTTATTACTGTTTTAGCTCCAAGTTCCCAAAAGTATTGCTCATAATTGTCTAATTTAGAGACAGAGAGAGTATGAAAACCTCTTGTGGGATGAGTTCATGGCAGGGTGCAAGCAAACTGCTGGGGGCTGCTGCTTTGGGCAGGATACTTGACACAAGCACCAATGTTCTCAGGGGCCTGCTGTGGCTCTTGGGTGAAAGGCAGGAGCAGCCCAGGGGAGGGAGGGTTCCTGCCAGGAAGAATAAAATCACTTAGACTAGGCTTAAGTGCATCAGTCTTAGCCTTGAATATAATGGATGCAGAGATGCCTGTGCTTAATACAGAGACAATTAAGGGGAAACTATGCAAAATACACTTTAATTTTTTATGTAGTGACTGCTAACATCCTGTTGAGCTGCTGCTTGTGAGAGAGTTTGGGGTGTTTTTTTTTAAACTGGGTAATTACATTTTTATTTAAATAAAAATTTCACATTAGCATCTAACAGTCTTTCAAATATTTTTATGAGCATTACCTTTCTCCTCCTGGAGACTGTTTTTCAAAACAAACCTATGTAGCAATACCCACATCCTTGCTTAGCTGTAATTTGACTGGTTCAAATTGAGATGTAACACATTGTCTTAGGTATTTTGATTCAAAAAGCAGTTGTGTTGTTTGATACAAGTACATCCTGCTTAACAAGGAGTGAGAGAGATATCTTTATTATAAAAGAAGTAAATGAGGATTTTTTGCCAGAACTCAATATTGTTAAATTTATTGATTTGTTGTAATACTTTTGTGAGTCTATTAATTTAACATCCTTAGTTCTGCAGTCTTTCCTAGCCTGTTATAAAACAATTTTGCCATGCTCACTTAGCCTGTTCTGTAATGCAGGTGCTGCAAGTGGTGATTTTTATGTGAACTGATGTTCTATGGGATAACCTTGTTCCAAGAGGGAGCTAGAGAGCCATGAAATAATAAACCCCCAGGAGCTGTCTGTAACCCTCTGTTTCTCAGATGAATCAAAGTAACCTGTAAATGTTTTTCCCATTTCAACTTTGTTTTTCAGGTGTCTATTGATGGAAATGACAGTGTTAGTAGCACAGGAATTATAGGTGAAAATGAACAAGATAAAAAAATGCAGGTATGTGCTTAATACAAAATAATTAAATATATTTATTTCTTTTGTCTTTTCTGCCCAGCAAGGTGCATGAGAGGCAGCCCTGGAGCCATGAATTAGGATTTGCTTCTGTCCTTCAGAAGTTGTAGATTTCAAACTGTACAGATAGATTCTATTATGTCACTCTGTACAAGATCCTGTCACAAGAGTTTTAAAAAAAATCTTCTAATACTTACTGTTTTCTAGGGGAGTTTCCCATTAAAAGGTAATTTAAAATTATGTTGGCTTTCTAAGATTTTTCAAACTGGCCTGAGTATTTAATCAATAAAAGTGTAAGTATTTCAGAAGTTTTTTTCCAGAGAAGGAGCTGACTTTTGATTGTATTTGAAGCAGAAAAATGCTGTCCCAGTTAATGTATTTCTTGTAGGATCCATATTGTTAGTACATAGAAATGTAAAAAACTCTAAATGTGAAAAGATTAATCCGAGAGTTCAAAGGGTAATGGAAAATACAGGTGCAACTTACTAAATCTCAAGCTTTTCTCCCTGGGGTCCATAAAATTATGCAGGGTGAATGGTACTTGGCATTATAATATATTTTATTAAAGGGAAAGACAAAGAAAATTGTATTCTGGGCTTCAAATATACAACTAAAACAATACTAAAACCTCTATATCCTCATTTTCAGATGACAAAATCAAAAATGGAAAAGTCATTACATTGAGAATGGGGCAAACCTTTTCTCCTTTTTGCTTAATTTGAGAAATAATGAAGTAGACAAGGAGGAAAAATGTCTTCTTCCAAGATCAAAATACATTATCTGTGAAAGGAATAATTACAGGTTCACCTCTTACAGTTAGCTCAAATTTTCTGTTTTTAATCTTTTACAAGTTAGATCCCACAAGATTTAAAGCTGCAGACACTTCACTTTTACCTGTGTGGCATGACTGTGGAAGGAAAGAATTACTAATACTTGCACTATTTTCTGTATTGGACCATGTTCCAGAAAATGAAATTAAGAAATTCAGAGGGTTTGCACACTTGCAGGTTGGAATAGGGATACAACTCAAATGAAAGGCAAAATTCAAGGAAGAGTCAGATAAAATCTTTGTTGGTTTTACCTGAAGTAAGAGCCTATTAAGCAAAATTACCTGTAATCAGTATCCACCTAAATATTGATTTTGGTCTCAGCCCCAAAGCAAACTGAATGTGGACATGGTTTTATCTTATTACATGTATGACAACATATGTGCAATATGGAAATGTGCCAATCTTATGGAGGATTATGTGTTCCAAACAAATGAAGATCTGATATTTCAAAAAGGTAGTGAGGCTTAGTCTCAAATTCTGGCCCTTATAAGGTGACTACAGTTGGCCTTCAGTTGAAGGGGCCCAAACCTATCAATTATATATGAAAATATAAATCATTCTTATATCTTGATTAAGTAGATACCTACTTGTAACTCATTCTGGATTTGTATGTATTAATATATAATATATAAAATAGTCTCATATTCAGATGTAGAATTAAATAGGTGTATATTTATAAATTTTAAGTCCACAGGGAGCAGAACAGATGTCACACTGCTAAGCAGTCACTCAGACTTGCCCATGGTTAGTTAGATGTTTCAGCAAAGAAAAAAAGCATCAAACCTCTTTGTGATTTCTGCAGGGGAAAACAAAAGACCCTGTGTGCCCAAATGGATATCTCACTATTTCCTTTCAAACCTGTCATCCCATCTGTTCATAATGCACACTTTGGTTATATGATTCTGCTTTTATATGTGCAATAGAAAAATCTGATCCAAGATCTTTGTTTTACTCCTCTGTTACCTCTCTGAACTCAGGATGCACTGGTGATCTCTCAAAAACAGGGGGTTTTAAATTCTGTTTATTTATTCATTCTGTTTAAAAGTATTTGAAATACACAGTTCCTATCAGTAAGTTCCATGTTATTAGAAAGATGTTTCCTCCCCAGTTTTTGTTTCCATCTTAATATTGGTAAGATTATGGCTGGTTATTTCCTTGCAGATATCAGCACATTATTTTTTGAATTGTTTTCATTTTCCTTTAAACTTTGGCATACTTGAGCTTTATGACAGAACTTAGCAAGCATATACATATTTTTATATGCTAGAACAACAAAGAAATAGTAGGAGGTTTACTGATAGAAAAAAAAACTTAGTGCTTCAGTGCAGGTGCACAACCAAGCATGTTCTTCATGATCCTTAATGTATTGAAGTGATTTCTATGATTCATCCTGTCATAGGTTAAACAATAGTATCAGTAATGGGTTTCCTGATCCAGGAGGTTGTTTTTCTCTGTGGTTCTAGAGAAGATTTACTGAAGTGATGGAGTTGAACATTTCACCTGATTAAAAATTTTGTTTGAACTTTGCTCCTTTAAAGTCTTATGAACAGCCTGAAGGTAATGGGTTATTCCATCCTCTCTGAAGAATCTGTAGGAAAGGTGTTAGCAGTCAAATTTGTGATTTCTCTGAAAGAGGAAATAAAGGTGTGTGTGCTGTTGCAGGGCTGCAGTCTCCCTGGTGGGAGGGCTCAGCTGACTGGAGTGGTGGTGATGGATCCAGGCTTTTAAAAGGGCCAGGTGGGGAAGGAGAGCAGCAGGACTGCACAGGGCTTTGGGATGGGACATGGCTCAGACAGTGTGGGTGCTGAGCTGCTGACTGTCTGCCACAAGGTCATGATGAGGAAGAAGATGGACAGCTGGAAGGAGCCTTGTTCACAGGCCCACATCCTCATGAGCAATTCTAGCATCCTCAGTACCTGCCAGAAGGGCACCACAACAGGACATGTGAGGAGCATTCTGGAGTCCAGGGATGTTCTGGAGCAGGTTACTGGCCCAAGGGAGGCACTTGGCAGAGCCTCAGTTACCAAGAGTTATTTGGGAATGTGAATGTTGGGAGCAGACTTGAGGAGTGTCCATTCTTAGAGATACTCAGAGCCCTTTTGGATATGGCTGTGAGCAATCTGCTGCAGCTGACACTGTTCTATGCTGAGAGCATTGTCTCCTTATCCATCTTGTGGAATGTTCTTTTGTCAGTTTGGAATAGAATTGGATCTGTAACAAAAGGGAGGTGATTTAAAAGGACAGACCATATAAAATGGCCACGATTGCTTTGCATGGAGTTGTATCCAAGTGCTGATGTCTGGGCTTCTGCCTCTGTGTCAGTCTGTAGGAATGTTTCTTACATGTCAGTGGATGCAGGAGCCTCTACCAGGGCTTTCTGTTGCCTCCTGAAGCTGTGCTGTTTATTTCCTCTTGTCATGCTAGAAGGGAGAGTAGAACCTAGCTCACAATGCTCTGATTAGCTTGATCAAAAGACATGCATGGCAGACCAAGTATAAAATGCTTTCCTTCATTTTCAAAAAGTGCTCATTCTAAGGACATTTAATTATTGTTTGGCCTTTCCATGAACTTGTATTTGAAGGTGGTCTGATTTATAACTAACTTCCCTTGGGAGCAGCTCTAGCACTTCAGATACAATCTCAGACTTGTCTACTAATTTGGTCATTTTACCATTGTACTTATATTTTAAATTATTTTCCTTTGTTATTTGACTAAATATTCAAGCTTTTGAATTTGCTAGGTACAAGTAAATATGTGTTACTGTTTCCATCATGATTTTCAATTATTTATTTTTAGTTTATTTACTGAGGACTCAGAAATACATAGCAAAACAAAGAGAAACAAAAGAAACCTGTCAGAATCAACTCTGGCTTAATAGCAAAATAAAGTGTGTAAATTCTCTGATCCATTTTGATTATTGCTTTTCTTAGTATGTGGTTGGAATTTTTAAATTTTTTTTTGTCTTTCACTTAAGATTGTCTTGCAAGGACATGGAACAAGAGTGACTGCAAAATCTCAACAGACTGGAGAGAAAGCCTTTCGCTGTGATTATGATGGCTGTGGAAAACTGTACACAACAGCTCACCATCTTAAGGTGATGAGATGTAAAATGTGCATTGCTACTTTGTAGATATGATTTTTTTTTTTAAAGATTATGTGGTTAAAAGTAATAGAAATTGAGAGAGAGCCAGTTGCAATGGGGCTGTTTTGTGAAATGTTTATTGGATTGATATATATTATGTTGTATATTATTGTAGTTCACTTGGTGTTCTGGGATCATGTTCAACTGCTATATTGCCAGCATGTTGAGGTTGTTTCCACCAGCAGTGTCACAGAAATTCTGGAATCCAGCATTCACTTTATTAACTTTACATGTATGCATGATCATGCAAAAATTCCACTTTTCTGAAATATTTCAAAGCAATATTTCAAAGCAAGACTCTTCAAAACTAACATTCAAAGTGAAAAGCTGGAACATCTTTTCTTCCCAGATGGCAACTTCTTAATTCTCTTCTTTTTTTAAATTAAGTAAAGGAATTACTGAAATGGTGAATGGTGTGGGGCTGCTCACATTGCAGCTGAGGCTGGCACAATCCTTGCTGATGAGGTAACCTCCTCACAGTGCTGCTTTGTGTGTCTGCAGCAGTCACTGAGAGCTTGGCTTCATGAGTCACTTGCTAAAGTGATGTCCTTGATGTAGAGGTTTCATGCAATGTAAGAGCATCATTGGAAGCATTGAGTGGAGTAAAAAATCAGATAGAGGGTGGCCTCTGAGGCATATTTGCCTCCTGTCTTTAATATAGTGCATGATGGCAACTCTGCATGAATTTACAGAAGGGTTTTGTGCCAAACTGACTGGCAGGATCAGGTCAGACTTTGGAAAGAGACATCTTTAGTTTTAGGGAAAATGTTGTTAACCATATTTCAGTATTTTTTCATCACTGATACAAACAGACACTTCAATGTGAATCTTAGTAAGATAAATAAAATATGTTGGCTTTAAGAATGAACTGTTTCTGTGCTGAAGTAACCAGATACAACATTTCATTAAGTCACTGTGTTGGATGTCAACAGGTGCATGAAAGGTCTCACACAGGAGACAGACCATACCAGTGTGAACATCCTGGATGTGGCAAAGCCTTTGCAACAGGTAATCTTTTCCAGACTAGCTCCTCCTGCTTGTTAGTGTTTGTCTGTGAATAAAGTAAGTTTTTAATATTGCCTTTTTTTGACTGCTAAGTTGGTTGAGACAACTGAGAAAAAAGTCATCTTTTCAGCTAGTGAAATTCAGGTTCATTGAATGAAATGGCTGTTTCAGGCTTCTTTAGTTATTATCTTTTCAGGGAAGTGCTGAAAGAAAATCTTGGTTAAATGCTCATTGCAAAATAATTTATAGAGGGCCTGATCCAAAGTTTACTTCAGACTGGTAGAGATTTTGATGATGATGAGTTCCTAAAAGTAATCTTAAAGAGAATGAATGTCTATGACTGCTCTTGGTTAGCACCTGTATATGTGATTTTACTGCTGACTTTGTTAATGGTTATTGCTTTTCCTATGAGCAAATAAATAAATGTAATTTTTATGACAGTAGTGGGAAGAGATAAAAACTAGATGGAATCCATCAATGGCTTCCTCAGAAGGCAGAATAAATATTTGTCCACATTATAATAATTGTAGTTTGTCCTTCTGAAGGGAAGGAGAAACCTTATGGAAATGTGTTTTCTTCAAAAATAAAGCATCCAAGAATTCCTGAACTGTTATTCAGAGTTCTCCTGCTCTGTGGGGTAGAACAAAGAGCTTGTGAAGAATGAAAGTAAATTTTACTGATCCACATTGCTGATGGGAATGCAAGCAGAGCTTTTGCTGGTGATGGTTTCTGAGGAGCCTGCTTTGATGCTGTGCTAACACCCTTTGTGATGCAGGGTATGGGTTAAAGAGTCACGTGAGGACACACACTGGGGAGAAGCCGTACCGGTGCACGGAGGAGAACTGCACCAAGTCCTTCAAGACTTCTGGGGACCTGCAGAAGCACATCCGCACCCACACAGGTACCGGCAGCACACGCTCCTCTTCTGGTCCTTCACCCGGCTGGAGTTTTAGTTTGTCCTCTCTCCTCATTGTGTGACTTGTACTGACAGAATCAGCCTGTGTACATTCTCTTTCTGAGGCTCATTTACTGCAAACCCAGCATGCTTTGCTTGGGAGAAGTGCTTAAGCATTCACACTGCAACTGCAAATGCCCTAATTTATAGCAGTGCATCACTTACATTATCACTGAGTCTCATTGCCTGTACAGTTTCATCTGCAGCTGTAACAGAGCAAAGGGCTTTTCCTCAGTAATCTGTTTGGCCTTTTAGAAATGGCTTCAGTGTTCCTCAGTTTTGGTGCTTTAATATAACTCCCATGCCAGCTTCATGAAGGTTGATATTCTGAGCTTGATATCCCCATTTCCCATCTCTTCTTCCAGCTGGAAAACAAAACTATTACAGAAAACCAACTGTTACTAAAACTTGCAAAGGCACAAAATAAAATCTTACATTTTGTCTAAAACCATTAAATTGAAAGCCAAACCACAAATTCTAGACAGCACACACTGCACTCTGCAAAACTCTGTGGGTGCACACATGTGTAAGCAAGTTTGCACAATGTCTCCTTTGTGCCTGTGATCTTCCAAAAAAAAAAGAAAAACAACCCTTAAATGTAGGAAGAATGATCTACCACTTGCTAACCTATTCCATTAAATATATTTATGTCTCTGCTAGAACATGGACAAGCTTTTCCACTGCACTGTTTGAATCTTTGTGAGAAAAGAAATAGGGATTTGGACTTTTTTCAAATTAAAAGTACTAATAATATGGAGGTGGGATGTAAATATAGGCAATAAAAATTGTAAAAACTGAGGATTACATCAAGGTATTTCTGCTTTTTTGGAGTTCCATCCACAAAAAGATTCTGTTGGGGTTAGTGCTATCTTGATTTTTAAACATCAAGGTGAACACATATCATCTCAGTTCTAGAAGAGAACTGTTGATATGCACTGCATCAAGTACAGACTATGAACTGAAAGATTTCTGTAGCACAGACAACTTTATTAGCTGTGGACTGTTTTCTTTCCTTTGTTTTGGCCACAGAAGTTGTGTGGTAATTCAATCTCTGTGTCAGCAATTGAGACTAAAGATTTGAGCCAGCCCTATGTAACCTACCCACCTAAACAGTGTTAGTAATAGCATCATAATCTCCCAGCAGACCAGGAGCCAGTGGTGTCTTATTTGATATTTATGAGTGTTTTCAGGAAGCTGAAGAAGGAGAGGAAGATTGCAGCAGCTGCTTTGTGCAGGTGGATGGAGCAGTGTGAGCTCATGCCTTGTGCAAGCTGCAGCTCCGGGCTCTCCCATGGCTCACCAACCTTCCCCTTCCTTTAGTGGCTACAGCAGGGTCGGCAATTTCTTCATTTTCTACCTGTTTTAACCACAAGTGGCTCTTCCCCCTCTGTGAGTAGAGTCAAGTCTCTCTTCCAGTGCCATCAAATGCTTGCCTCGGCTCTCTCCATGGCTTCCCCAGACACACACAGCCCTGGGATGAGAAAAGCTGCTGGGGATGGTCCCTCGTGCTGCAGTGGGGTAGAGCTTCAAGGCTTTGCATTTGTGGAGTTGGAATTCTCTGTCCCCTTGAAACAGGTCGCTTTGCTAGGAGGGACATTAGAATTTGAAAAGGCCCCTTCAGGGACCGGTCTGGTGACATTCCTGTGGGCATTATTGGAGAGGGATGTGTTTGGTTTCCAGTGCAGGGTCTGTTGCTGGGTGGGGTTGGCTCTGCTGCTTTCAGACGTGTTTGGGGTCCTGACTGAAGCCAGGATTAGGGGAGCCATGGAAACACAACACTGAGGCGTAAGGGGAGTACACACTGCCTTGGCAGGAAACTGGAAAACCTTCCCAAAACAGCTGCCCCAAGGAGGGAATAGTAATTTCCTCTGCCAAGGAGTGAAGTGCTTTGGAGTTTTGTGGTATTATTGTCTATCAGGACTTGTTCTTTTGTTGTTAAGTACCTATTGTTGTATCTGTAGGGGTGTTCTGCTCTCTCTTGCTCTCAGATTCTGCTCTTAGGTAAGCAGCACAGTGTGTGGAATGTACTTGGCTCTAGAAGTGGGAAATTGCATTAGGACAGTCTGTCAGTGGCTTGAACATCTCCAAATTTAACTCCCTTTGCTCTCCTTCTCCTGGTGCTTTGATAGATCTGAGAGGTCAGGGTTCTTGCAGTATTATTGGTTGGCCTTGTCTGCTGTTCACAGTGAAATGCTTTGGTGCAGTGATGTAAGTTATTGTCCTTAAAGTTACTCTAAAAGAACCTGATATTTGTATTTGTGATTTGGTTTGGTCTGGGGGTTTGAAACTAGAGTTTTATGGCTGCTTCTCTATAGAAAGTTTGTTCTTTTTTAAGGTTAAATGCTTTCTACGACAAGTTTTACTAATCCATGGTTATATGTTAAATCATGAAGGTATTTTTTTCATTTGAAGAATTAACAATTGTCAAATGTCAATGATATGATACACTTGGTTTGGATAATGTATGTATGAATTGGGGAGGTTGTTAAATAGTTGTTCGATTATGGGCAGTGTGGAAGCTAATCCAAGCAACTGAGTCTGTTCTATACATGTTAAAGTATTAATCTAAATGCTTCATAATTTAGCTTACAGGTCTGATTTTCCTGAATTTTATTCGTTTTGGCTAAACTAAAACACAGTGGCATGTTCATGGTATTTCTGACTGAGGATCTCAAAGATAAAATTAGGTAGCTTTAGATTCCTACACTCACGTCTAAGTGTAATTGAGGATTTTCATTCTTTTGTAACCCTTTTGTGTATACCTTTTCTTGTCTTCTTTTTCAGGTGAAAGGCCTTTTAAGTGTCCCTTTGAAGGATGTGGCAGGTCATTCACAACCTCTAATATTAGAAAGGTTCATATCAGGACACATACAGGCGAAAGGCCTTATTACTGTACAGAGCCAGGATGTGGGAGAGCTTTTGCCAGTGCAACTAATTATAAGAATCATGTGAGAATACACACAGGTACATGAGACATTTATTGTATTTGGAAGTGGAATCTGCCTGGGAGAGGTTGTGTCATTCTTGTGATCAGTGTTTTGGTGGGTTAATTGGGTATAGTCATGTTTATATGTCTTGGCTTGGTAATTGTTTGGGCCTCCTCTCCCCTCAGCTGAGGATATTTAAGCAGTTAGATTTCCCACCTTGCTGTCAAGGCAGAATAATTTTGGTTTGGATACCAATTTTTTTAAACTGGACATTTGGCTGGATCCTTATTATGATTGTGAGGCTTGCCTCCCTTGTGAGGTGTTTCTTAAATAAATACCAGTAAAGGACAAGTCTGAGCTTAACGTTGGCTCACTGTTATGAGTCACCCTTTCATCACAGCTGTGTTTTCCTTGCTGCTTAAACTGTGATCAAAACTTCCTTTTTTATAGACTGGATGTGAAAATACTTATCTAACTTGATTTTCAAAGTTAGTGAGCAGAAATAACGGGCACAAATTTGAAGATTCTAAAATGTAAAAGCCAGTGATAGCCTATCAGCTTGGTAACATATATTTTATAGGAATACAGGCAAGCCTCATAGAGGGATGTTTTGTATCTCAGTTTATATTTTTTAGTTTACAATGTAATTTGGACACCTGTTTCATTTTTTTTAAATGGAAAGTTTCTGTATGAAACCATAATTGTTTATACACATGCTTCCTATGGATTTCCTCAGAGCTTTCAATAGTCAAAAGTGATACGAGTCAATCAATATATCTGAACTTGGGGGGAAACTATGGGGCTTCCAGTAATAAAAGAACAAAATTCTCAGCACGATGACAAACTGAAATTGCAGCTTTCAGCCTGTATCATTCTGCCTTTATCAGAAGGATGTTTTAGATGGAATGATAGGGAGAAAATGGGCCCAATTTGTACTGGCAGTAATTCTTAAAAAAAAAAATGTAAGAAATTGCATTGATAAACTTTGTGAGGCTGAGCTTCTCTGTTGCCTTTGAAATTAAAGTATGATTGGTAATGAAGGTTTGTCCCTAAATATTATATACTGACAATTTTTCCTGTGCATCCTGAATAAACTTCTCTTCATACCTTTTGTTTTCCTGTGCAGGGGAGAAACCCTATGTCTGTACAGTTCCTGGCTGTGACAAACGTTTCACAGAGTATTCCAGTTTATACAAACATCATGTTGTACATACTCATTCCAAACCATACAACTGCAATCACTGCGGGAAGACCTACAAGCAGATCTCCACCCTTGCTATGCACAAAAGGACAGCACACAACGACACAGAGCCCATTGAGGAAGAACAAGAGGCTTTCTTTGAGCCACCTCCAGGTTAGAATTGCAGCCTTTGAACTCTAGTTTAAAAAAAAAAAAAAAAAAGGGCTGGATGGTATTTTGCTGGGGGATTTTGATAGCCAGCAAAATTAAAGCATAGGTTAAAAGTTAAAGTACTTAAAAAAAAGATATCTTAATTTCTCTGTAAGACTTTTTAAGGTGGTAGGCGACTTGTAAACAGAAATTGCATGGTAATTGGCCAGATAAGAAACTCATTTATAGCAGTCATGGGGTTAAGAGAGAGAAATTTGAGTTCCAGTCTCAGCAAACCTGCTAAAAACATGAATGTGGTGAAGGGACCAGAGAGACTCTAAACTGATTACAACTTACTGGATTTCTGTTAGGGATTTTTCAGAGAGTGTATATATATATATATATATACACACATATAACACCATGGCTGGTGACAATCTTTTGTGTGGGAGTAAAGGCTCTGCCTTGAGGAAAATAAATTGTTTTTGCAGCACAGTGATATGGGCTGGATTTGCTGTGGTTTAGAGCATTTTCTGTAAACTTTCCTAGAGGAAGAGGGGCTGCTGTGCTGCAGTACTCCTCAGAGTATGCTGTTCATGGTATCCTGAGTATTGAATCCTATGACTGTAAAGGATCATACTGAAGAAAATACTGTGACAGGATAAACACTTGTAAAATTGTGATTTTTAAATGTGCCTGAAGATTGGGAATATCTGCACAAACTGTTTTGGTTAGAAAAGTTGTTTTGCTACGTGTTTGTGGGAAACTGCACTGAATGCCTCAAGCAGACCTGCTATAGCTTAATTCCTTCCTTTAAAGGAATGATAACATTCATTTGCTGAGGTTAAACATTTATCAAGATAAAGAACTGACTCAAATCTTCACACAAAGGCATCACTATGTTCTTCTGCATGTTTGTTAATTAATAACTTTAAAAAAAGAAAATCCAGTTGTGTTTGCATAGAGAGATTAACATGTAATGAATATATTAGAAATGTTTACCACAATTTTAATATTTGCTTACAAACTAAATGTGTATGTAGTACTTATGAGTCTTTAGACTCATTGCTAGAAGATTATACCCTGTGTTCCCAAAATAAGACTTTCTGACTTGCTTCTGCTATCTGTCCTTCTTTTAGTTTTCTCATCTTTCCACTAAATTTTTCTGTTGGAGTGTTTAAAACCTTCAGACAAGACTGGGACTTAATCCTTGTCATTTGCTCTCCTGGGAGCATTTAGAGTATGTAAAGTATCCTCTTACCTTCTTTGTATCCAATAGGTCAAGGTGAAGATGTGCTCAAAGGCTCCCAGATCACCTATGTGACAGGTGTGGAGGGAGAAGATGTCATTTCTGCACAGGTTGCTACAGTTACTCAGTCAGGATTAGGCCAACAAGTAGCACTAATATCCCAGGATGGAACCCAACATGTAAGTAACCACAGTGTTCAAGGGCTCACAAAACCATGCTGGGAATTGAGGCACAGGTTTGTAGCTTCTGAAATCACATGGGATTCTTGATAAATGTTTGTGGGTTTCTTAAGGGAAGAAGCTTCTTTGGAGCTGTGTCAGGATGTGTTTAGGGTTGTGCCTCCTGTGAAATATCTATGTGAAACTACACATTCTGACACATAAGACTGTATTAATACAAAGGCAGGGGATTGGTCTCTCCTTGTTACCCTTGTCACTCTGGAAAGGGCTGTTTTAGCAGCTGTTATATATACAGCCTGATTCTGAGGTTTCTCACAATTCCCAGATTATGCTTTTAATATCTGATGGCCATCTTCACTGTCTTGTCTGCACTCACTTTGGGGGGTTGAGGGGTGGGAAGTCTTTTCAGTCCAGGTGCTTCCTTTACAAGCAGTTTGGTTGGTAGTGTGCAGTTTCTAACATAAACTAAAGGATAAGGGATCCTTTGATACTATTTTCCACTTCAACATTCCTATGGCTGGTTTTTTTTGAGGTTTTCCATGGATACATATTTTTAAGGATTTCGTATGAAATAGATTTGGAAGGGGATTTCAACACAACTCTCTTGATTCACTGTGGCAGTAAATTGAAGGCTTTTGGGAAAAAATTTCTGTATCAGCTGGCAGGGCAGCTGAAACACCAGTAACAAATGAAAGATATATTCTGAATTCGGACTGAAATAAAATATCCAAGGGGCCTGTTATATTGCCAGCTCTGGCCATTGCAGCAGTACTAAATAAGTGGCATTCTTGCCCTCTAAAATGAAGGCCTGCAGAAGCCTTGACATAGGATTCTTACATATAAATTGTCTTTCAGCTTGACTTCAGTTCTGGGATTTATTACCTTGTAAATCAAACATCAAATTATATCTGATGCCCTAATTAAATCTAATGCCCTAATGCATGTATACTGGAGACATCAGTAATTTATATAATTAATTTGTTATGGATTGTTTATTTGTGGCTTAAATTCTAAGCCCTCATTGACCTCTTTAGTGTTTCCATCAAGATCAAAGTATGTCAGGTGGTACAGCCTTGAATCCCATTGACCTCTGTGTAAGACACATGCATAGATAATCTATGATGCTGTTATTTGGGATAGTTTCTGATTAACATGGAATTGTAGGCTCTGGGATTAAGTACACAGCCTCTCTCTACTACAGAGAGCCAGGTTCTTTTCTGTGAACAGGTGAGTGTATCAGAAGGGTCACGAGCTGGCAGGTCCCAGCCATGAGGCAGATGGGTGAGGGCTGTGGCTGGAGCAGCAGCCAGGCCCTGCCCTGGCTCAGGAGCTGCTGTGTGTTGCAGGTGAACATCTCGCAGGCAGACATGCAGGCCATCGGCAACACCATCACCATGGTGACACAGGATGGCACCACCATCACCGTCCCTGCCCACGACGCCGTCATCTCCTCGGCAGGAACGCACTCGGTGGCCATGGTCACTGCAGAGGGCACCGAGGGGCAGCAGGTGAGGCACACACACTGCTCACCTGGCCATGTCCCTTCAGGGGCTGCCATCAAACGGGCCCTGGGCCATCCCCCTTCTGTCAGTGATGCAGATTTATCTCAGCAAAGCACTTTCCAGCACCTGGCCTTGTATATGCCTGATGTGTTCCACTCTAGTGCTGTACCTCAGCAGATGGTGGAATGTTTGAGAAACAAGTGGGCACCAAGAAAAAGAGCTGAGGTACCACTCCAATGATTCATTTAGGTGTCTGTAAAGTAAGACCTAGAAATACCAAGCATTTTTCCCCAAAGTCACATAGTAAATGAGTGGCAGAACTAAGAATAGAATCTAGTATGGTTCTATGGGACTAATTTATTTGGCAGATGGGAAACATTTGTCTAAGTATTTATCTGTGGGTTGCTTTTTAATGTACAGATAAAACAGCTAACTTTTTAGTACAAATACAATGTTATATTTAAGTTAAAATGCATTCTACTGTTCTAAAATTGCACCACGTGAAAATGAAGATAGTTGTTAATCTCTGTGTAGTCACAGGTCTGTAGGTGCATTTATTGAATGCAGCAGTCCTGAGGATGTTTATATTTTAAGAGCTAATAGATAATTTGTAGAACACAATTATGGCAGCTTTTCTTTTGCACAATACCATAATGCTCATGAGCGATCCCAGCTTTGAATGTGACTGTGAAGGCAGTGGTGGCACGAGGTGAGGAGCAGGAGCAGATCTGCCAGGCAGGTGATTGTGTCCCTTTGTCCTCAAGGTTGCAATTGTGGCCCAAGACTTAGCAGCGTTCCACAGTGCCTCCTCAGAAATGGGACACCAGCAGCACGGACACCATCTAGTGACTACAGAAACCAGACCTGTCACGTTGTTGGCTACATCCAATGGAACACAAATTGCAGTACAGGTAAGATGAGGATAATTTTTTTTACCTAGTCAGGTAATAAAATGATTTGAATAAGTAGGTTTCCCTGAAAAAAGAAAAAACAGCTCACAATCATATGGTCTCACATTTAAAATAATATATAGGGTTAGGCAGAGGAATAAACAGCATCTGATTTTCCAAATCTATCTGTAGAACTCCAAAAAAAGGGGAAGGCCAAACTTCAGGCTTCAGGTCAACTGAGTTGTTTATGAACTCACAGGTTTCTCACAGGTGAAAAAGTACTTTTGATCATCCTTCAGCTTTACATATAGGCTTAACATATAAAGCCAAACTCTCAAGGATACATTTCTATGAACTTATAAAATTAGCATTAGTTCTTATTTGAACCTTGAAATGCTAATAACAAAATAGTGCAGTTATATAGGAAAATTAATAATCAGAAATTTCTGGAAATAGTGACCTTCTGTTATGTGCCAAACCAGCACAGTACAAACAGTCTCTGTAAATAGTTACTCACATTGTTCAAATACTGTCAGGAAAAGGTAATTTCTAGGTATGAAAGAGCTCTTAGGAGCTCAGATTGAAAGGAATTGTATTAATATCCTCGAGTAGAAACGAGAGATTGTTACTTTACCCTTTGTTAAATGGAAAGTAGCAAGTCAGATGCTGTTGAAAGTTGAGAAGCTCTGAATTCTGAACTCTTCTCTTTTGAGCTAAGTTGGCACTAATCAAAACTGCCTGTAAGAGAAACCAGGTCAGAAGGCAATTGTTTGCATGAGAGCAAGAAAAAAGTAACTTGCACCCTCAGCAGTGGGTCCTTTGAATAAAAGGAAAACAGGCACTCTCTGCACAGGCCCCTCTTCTGTTACCAGCAATGGGACATTAACTTAAGTCTCTTTACATTAATTAAACTTAAAATACACAAATAGAAGAGATAGAATTCAAAATTAAACTGCTATTTGTTATTCCTGAGGGTTTGATTGACTTTCCTTTTGTACTTTGATAGTAACAAATTAATCCATTTGGTTTCTAAGTACTGGTAAAGCCAGTAGCCTTATAGTCCCATTGAAGCCCTAAGTAGGTGAAAATAGAGGTCTTGATTTTAGTGGATCCAGAATGTGATATGCAGTGACTGTAAAAATAACAAGGGATACTTAGAATTGTCCCATTAGGTCAAACAGTTTGGTTTTACCTTTCACACTCTGATGTGTTTCTACTGAGCCAATAGGTAATGGCCAGCTTTACATTTTTTTCTAAAGCTGAGATTGTCTTCAGTATTCCCATTAACATATTATAAAACTCCATGGATTCCTTCCCAAAATTATGTCAAGTTGTCTTTATTCAGGGTTGGTTATCTTGCTTCTGGTAGTACCAGATAATTTCCTCTCTAAACTAACTGTAGAATCAAGCAGTGTCATCACAACAGCTTTTTTATGCAGTTGGGATTCTGCTATAAATTTACACTTTTTCTGTAAATTAATGTAATGGGGTGTTCCAAAGAGCTGACTTTCTAGAGTCAGAGTTAAGAAAAATGAAGATGTGTGTTTTCTTTACCAGTGATAAAATGTAATGCAACAGCCACTGTGACTTCTGCAAGCCTTGTCTGAGCTTTGTAATAGCTGCCAAGTAAAATATCATTTACTTTGTGGGTCATGAAGTGTGTTTATCATGCAGCAGTTCTTTGAAGCACATATATTTGGTAGTTACATAGAAACCCAGTGTAATCTCCTATCAGCAGCTATCTTAATTGTGATGCTGATTAGATAGCTGCTGGTGTATATTACCCAGGAGAGGTGTGACAATACTGATCACACTGAAGTATTGTTTGATATCTAGACCTGTGCTTTCAGACCTTTTTTGATGCATTTATTATCCAAGTGTAACAGTTTGGATTTCTTTCTGTTTGAATGTGTTTGTTTCAGCTTGGAGAACAACAGTCTCTGGAAGAAGCCATTAGAATAGCCTCCAGAATACAGCAGGGAGAAACGCCAGGGATTGATGATTAACTTCTAAAACTGCTACCAGAACAATAGAGTGAAAGGTATTTTATTTTCAACCAACAAAGGTCCATGCCAGCAACAGCTCATAAAAACTTTGAAGTCCCCCACTCACTGATACTGTGTACACATTTTATGCAAGAGTGAAGAACATTTTCTAAGTTTTGTGTACATAACCCTTGGAATGGACTGACATCATCTACTTCCAACCGTTGCGTTCAGGAATATGGAATTAGGATTATATAGTAAACTTCCTTGTTATCTTTCATCAGATTTCAGACTGGTCTACAAGCAAGTAAAAAATAGAAGTATTGGAATTAATTTTTAATGTCATGTACAAATAATGAAGGCATTACTGAAGATTTCAGCTGTTTAAATAACCATTTCAGGAACCCTTACAAGTAATAAAGGCAACAAAGCCTTTTTAAATTGCATTCCATTAATGGAAAAGTCTTGGATTTTGAGCCTACTACTGTAAATCTTCGTATTTTGATTTGTTTCATACAGATTTGAATACTCTTTAGATTATCTGCCCGATCTCATTCATTGTAAATACAGACTGTTAATGCTGGAAGTGCTAATTATATTATCTTTAAATTGGATTATGTACAAAGAACTGGTTGTTCAATATTAAAGAAAGTAAATCTAATGATTTTGTTTCTTTACATATTTTACTGAAGATGTTACTCTCAAATTATTATGCAATAAAGTATAGCAAGATTGTATTGTTTAGATAGGATGATATTGTCGTGTGACGTCTTGTTTTACTTCTTACTGAGACTGAAGTTCAAATTATTTATTTACGGCCTTGTATAAATTTTTCCAAAGTTTATTTATCATAAACTTAATTTTTTGACATTAATTTTGATCGTAATTCACTGTAGTGTATTAAGCAAATGCTGGTAATAGTTATTTTAGACATTCTAAAACACTACAAGAGTGATTTTCACTAAAAGGTGAAGTTACCCATTTTCAAGAGAACTATTTTCAATTGGTGCATTTGCAGCAAAAGTACAAGTACTAATAGTCTATTTTCAACAGTTCTGAGTGCCTGCTGCTACCATTCAGTACCTAGGATGTGCTGATAATCAGTGCTTTTGAAAATCAGGACACAACTTACTAGAAAAAAGGGATTAATGATGATGTAAGTACAGTGCTCCTCTCCAACTATCATTCTGTAAAGGAAAAAATCCAATGTAGATATGTCGATAAAACACAGCAAAATGTAACTTTCAATTTTTTTTTATATGAAGAAGTGTTTTTACTCTTGTCTTGTTAGCAAGCTGGTTAAGCAAGTTAAAAATTTTTGGCTTCCTGTAAGATTCAGTGCTCATTTTAGATTAGTGTCAAGAGCACTTCTGAAACTGAAGCCTCACCTTTTGCCTTCTCAAGGGAAGGACTGAACAGCCTCTGGACAAACTTTATTAAGGACTCCCAAGTATTGTGAGGTGCAATCCCACATGAAAAAATAAAATCCATACTAAGTACCTTGAGGTATTTGACCTCAGAAAGGCCAAGTTTGAATAGAATGAGCCAATTTATTGTGAATTACTATGTCAGTGTGGGCTGCAGCCTTTTATGTTTTCTACACAGAAGCCAGCTGTAAAGTGCAGTGAGAGAATACAGTACTGGGGGGTAGATGGGGACAAAGCAAAGGCTATTCTCTGCATAAATTACAAAGTAAAACTTGAAACATTTAGGTTGTCTGTAACTTTTGTATAGGATTGAGGTTGCTTGCTCACTTAGGTGCCAGTTTTCCTGAAATGTTGTAAATCTTTGATATCCCATGGAGATAAATGTACTATGCAAGGAGGATTAATTGCCTGTCAACTAGATCAGTTTCTTAGTACTTATCACCTTTTAGAAATTAAAGTTGTATCATTTGATGTGAATGTTCAAGGTATTTTTTTTTTTCTTAAATTTCATTGCTAATAGTTTCTGGAAACTGTGGCTGGAAAGGTGGCTTTGACTTAGCAAAGAAATAACTTCAGTTCTTACTTCTTCTGATTTCCCAGGACATTTCCTGACCACTGTACAAATGTGAGTATTTCTCTTTCATACAAGTTGGTTTGCTGCAAGGTGTTCATTCACAACCAGCTCAGTCAGGAAAACTGTAGCATTTTTTAAATTATTGCTGTGACTCTTACCTTACCAGTTACTCTTGCAAAACTCCAGGTCAAAGGTGGTGCTTCCATGTTTTGCTAGGTACCTCTACAGAGGAAGACTTTCTGAATAAATAAGATAGAGTGACTTAGACTGCTTAGTGTTTAAAGAAAAGCTGAGGTGATTGTGTACCTTAGCTGCCTTCATAACAGACTCATCTTCTGCATGGAGAGACCTTGGTGGTTTTTTGTTCAGCCAGGGGTGGAAGGAGCTGTTTTGGTAGCTGATGCTGCATGTTTGCATTGGGAGGTCCTGGAGTGGAGTTTAGACAGGACAAGATCAGGCTAGATAGATAGGAAAACTGCAAAAAGGATTTCAGGAGGAGGAAGAAGATGCCGGGACTGGGTGTTTGGCAATAGAAATCTCTGTACTTCACTCCAGATCGTACCCCTCTTTGGCACATAGAAAGAAGTAACTGGTAAAAGATGAGTCCTGTAAAGTAAATCAGCTCAGTCTATCACTGCCTCTTAGAGACTGACTCCTACATTTCCCAGTCATGATTTTTCTCTTCTATTTCAATTCCGGGCCCATACGGATTCTCCCCATAAAGGAATGAGCCCGAAGTCTTTCCAGAAACCTCGCAGTCAACTTTTCCCTGTTAAATATTTATCCAGTTTTTCCCTATGGTGGGCTTTGCTTTACTGCAGTAAAGTAGTGCTATCTTCTGATAGTAAAAGAGGTGATTATTTTCGGTGCTCCAGGCTGATGACCTCTTGTGCCAGACACACTCTGCATAACAACAGGACGGCTTTTACCCTAAAGGGCTAATGGTTTTCATAAGAGTAAATCCTGCTGTAAACAGCCCTCATCCCTGCTGGTGTGATTAACCCAGCTCAGCTGACCGATACCGCAGATCCTGGGTGTGAGACAGGCACGTGGTGTCTGCTCAGCCCAAGGGCAGGACGGCTCACTGGGATGGCTGACCCTCCTAAACTTTGCTCCAGCTCCTGACCCTCCTCACCCCTCGAATACTGCTGGCATTTGTCTCACTGGCTGCTCTGGTTTCTGCCAGGATTGTGCTGTAGCAGAGAAATCCCTCTGCATTGCTGTGCTCTTCCCAGTGCACTCAGGGAGCCTTCCCCAGGGACAGGGAGCCATTTAATCGGTGTTCAGCAACCAAGGAAAGATGGTGTGGAGTAAGGATCTGATCGAAAATGTTTCTGAATCTGGCAACTCCAGCTCTACGGCTCTTGAGATTTGTCAGACTCTACACCTTAAGCTGACCAAGATGCAGAAGTGCCCCATAACAAACCTATTCTGTTCACTCTGAGTTAGTCATTGAATGAAAACAAATGTTCTGTGTTATTTTCAAACAGCACAGGTGAAATGTCGTTATTATTTGGGTGGCATGCAAACTGATTTTCTTAAGCAGTAAGGTTTTGAGAGACTGGAAATGACAGGTAACTTGTCCTGTTCAGCTATTAACTTAAGGAGTTAAAGCTTTAAAGATGTATTTATTCAGCATGCATCATTTTTTGTCTTGAAAAAATGGAAATTGCCTTGTCTTTGCAGATGCATAAAATCAAACTCTAGCCCCTTGTTTATAACGAAGTGCTCCTACTTTTTTATTTGCAAAGTATATATTTGAACACCATTTTCCCAAAAGTATCCTGTGCTCTATGGATAAAAACCTTCTAAGGCATAGACACCTTTGACAACAAAACAAAAATCAAGAGCCATTTTCAGTTCTTTTGTTTGAGGTAGTAAACTGCACTCAAACTGAGGCAGAGAAGGATTTTTCCTTGCTGTGTTATGTGTATTGTAAAATACCCCATCAGTTTGGCATTCCTTTGATTCTATTTTTCATTCTGCTGGTGCAGTTTACTTGGCCAGAGGAAAATCCAACAATCTCATTAGGCCATCACCATTAGCACTAAGTGGCTGACACCTTACCCTATCAGGAACAGGCTGATACCAGACTTTCTAACTGAGGGTTATATTCAAAGCAGACTTTAATTATCCCAATAAACATAACAAGCTTATATCAATTATCTAATAAACATTGAAGCCTGTATCAACAAGTCAGCACTTGGTCCTACACAGTCTGTGTATTTATCTCCTTAAATCCAATCCATCTCAGGTTCTGAAACAATATGAGATTTTCTTTGGGTTATTACTGTTCTGTTTAATTATTTGCAGCATTTTGCTCACAGGAATGACAAACCATTTACACTTTCAGGGCACAAATAACTGTGTGGAACATTTACTGTAAGTAAAAAGTATCTTAGGTGGTTGTCAAAACCCCCCCAGTGTTTTACCCTTTCTTAGGTTCAAATCCATCATCAGTCTTTAGGTTTTAGGTTAATTGGCTGCTGATTTTTACTTACTTTTCAAGAGACTTTTGGACTCTCCATCGTGTTACTGCTTGGTTCTGTAGAATTTGCTGAGAGATTCCTAAACAGGCATCTGAGTGAGGCAAGACAAGGGAAAGATGCTGACTTCCCAGCATCTGGCAGGTCTGCTGGCACACAACAGAAACTCCCCACAGGGATGTAAAAACCTCCTGGAGACACAACAATAATCCAAAGCTACATCTCCAGTGGGGTTTTTGCCTTGGTGTAGGGCTAATTGACATTTGAATATAGGTTGTAATGACTGAAAAATCAGAAAGTGCAAGAATGGTTTGTGGGACAGACAAGATTAGCTGCTTTTTAAACAGAAACATTCAAGACAGTAAGAGACAACTTTTTTTTAAATCTTTTTATCACCTAAAAATGTTTGTAAAATGTCTTACCTTAAATGATGTACATAAGAGATTATTAAAAGAAGAGTAGTAGATTTGAAAAAAGGCACAGTACCACTTTTATGGTTTTGCATGTTCCCTGAAGGAGAAAAAGGAAACAAGTTAATGATAGAGGTAAATTAGTAGTGTAGTGACTACTTAGTTTCTCTGCATTAGACATTGTGAGGTTTTTAGTTGCTGGTACAAAATCTTTCTATTTTGCTAATTTTAATTTGGCCTCAACAGAGGAATGGGACATGGCATCAGTCATGGCAATCATTCTGTCTCTTCCACTTTTCAGATGTTTTGGAGGAAATTTCTTACCTGAATACAACTCTCAGGAACAGATTGTTTTGCCATTTTCTTGTTAAGCAGATTTACAAGCGAAAAAGGGAGTCACTGAAAAGTGTCATGAGTGTATGCTCTCACAGTAATGGAAAATTGCTGAATTGTATGTGACTGCTTGGCACAACCTGTACTTTTTACATCTACTTTGTACATTTTAACTTCTGAGTACTTTCAGATCTTCCCTGAAATTCTGAGATTTTGGATCCAGAAGCTCTTCTTTACTTTGTGGAAACTGTGGTGCTGTCAAATTCCCCTTTCTATTCTCTCTACCTTGTTCTCTTGCTGTTATTATTTAGAGTTGTTATTTATTCTGGGTGAATAAATCCCTGAGAAATGTCCACTCTGCCTGCAGGCTATAGACTAAAAAGAGAACAAGGACGGGCAGCATCAGCTTTTGGCATGTCTTTGGATATACAAAGTCCATTTTTGATGGGAAACTCATTTAACTCTGGACCTTGTAATTGAAGAGAAAGAGGTTGCCAGCTAACAGCAGCTGTTAGCAGCACAACCCCAGATAAAATAATCTTTAAGCTGCTCACCTTAAGGTTGTCAGTGGTCCAGACACAACATCTCCCAGTTGGCACATTCCCATTGGGACCTGTTGTCCCTGTATATGCCAAGCCTTGTGTGAGCACTGGAATGCCATCACTGGCACTGGTGATAAGCACACTGGTCCCTGGGTACCTGCTGGAAGCCAAGATAAAAGCTGGGAAAACAGCAAAGATCTCTCTCTGCTCTCAGTTCTCCACCAACGGCCTTGGCACAGGTGGCTGTAGTGTTTCTGTTTTTCATAAAAGCAACTTGACCTTCTTCCCCTTCTGCTCTTTCACTCCATTTACACCTCTCATGGTAACTCTCATAACGAGGTGAATTATGCTGGCTGATGTAGAATGGGTTTCAGCCAGATTTTGGCAGAACTCCTCCAATTTGATGGAAGTGGTTTTGCAGGATTCCAGATGAGCTTGCAAGTGCAGGAATCCTGACAAGATGGCAATGCCACTTCTCTGGCAGTTCTGACAGCCAGACAAATTGGCCATTGTTCTATTTCTTCCCCATTCATCATTATTTGACTTCCCCTTCTACCCACAGAAGTTGGAAACCATGGTTTCCTTGAGCTTGAAAACTCCTAGTTAAAAGCAGCTGTTTGCCTCTGAGTGTGCACTGCTCCAGATAAACATTTCTAGTAGCAAAATCTTCAGTGCACCTTAAAAACAAGTATTATAAAAAGGAAAAGAAGCCAATTTTGCAAATATCTATCCTGAAAACCGTTAAACCACTCAAAATTGTAGGAATATCAGTCAGGCACTGCCTAGACATCAGTTTGTGTGCTGTTACATCTACTGGAAGAACCAAGGCTTGAGTCTCCAGGATTGTAGCAGTACAAAGGTTCAATTTAATCAGCTTCAGAGAATTTGGGATGATTTGGCTCGGAGAGTGTGGCTCAGTGGAAGCCTGCAGAGCTCCTTACTCAGCTTCCTCCTCCTGTGGTGATGTCCATTGCTCAGGTGCTCTCTGGGAGGGAATTGGCTCTGTGGGGTTCTTTAGCCAGGCTGCTTCTAGGGCTCCTCATAATAATTACAGGTGTCACAGGGACAGGGGACAGAGTTCCACACTCAGTATGGACAAAAGTCATCTCTTCAGCACAACTCTTCATGGTCCTGTCAGACTACAGCAAAGAGCAATGGTGCAAGGTCAGAGCCTGTGAACTCTGACATAGCAGCTGTGCATTTTGTTAGCTACATATTTATTCAGTACTTCCCTCACTTAATTGCTTTCAGATTGGAAATAAACTTTATTTTAAAATCATTGTGTTACTGTTGTTTCCTATTTCTCTATTCTTTTTTCCTTTCCTCTCCTGTCTTCTCTTCAGAAATACTTTCTTCTCTGTACAAACTCTGAGTTGTTCCATTTGATTTTGTCCCACTAAACTGTTCCAGTGATTAGTAATTCATTGGTTAAACTCAATTACAACAGGGCTTCTGACCTTAAGTTTGTCACTTGCTGTCACCTGTGTCTGTAGACTCCAGAAAGTGTGAGTTACATTAGGTTGAGTTTGGGAAGGAAACTGCAAGTTTTGACATTGCAGGGGTAGGGCGTTATTGAAAGCTTACAGTCTAAACTTTTTCAAAGAAAAGGAAACTTCATATATGACTGAAGCAAGCCACAGATAGTGGCTAGGAAGTTTTGAGTCACTTTATAAGAATTGCTTTGCATCTCCCTCTGTGGGCTCTGAATGGAGAAAGAGGTGGTGAGATTCTATTTTTAAATAGCCTTCTCCTACATCATCTGTTCTAAAACTTGAATGCTTCAGTTAGTACTTGCTATACAGGGCATGTAATTTATAAATATATATATTTTAATGGGATATTATTGTGATTCTAAATTATTGCACACCAAGTGCATTTATACTTGGCTTGATGTAGCCCTATCTCTGTTCCATTTTCATAGGTTATGTTGGCTACTTTCAGTTTTCTGAAACCTGTTCTCAGTTTTCTTCAAAATGCAAATGTCAAAACTTGTGTTCCCTGTGGCTCATCGGTGCTTGTCCTAAAACCAGGGCAGCTCTCTGCAAAGACACAGGCACTTTCAGTCAGAAGAGGTTGAAGAAGGAGGAATTGCCAGAAGTGAACAGAGGACACTGACATCCCTGCGGGTCCGAGGAGTGTGCCATGAGGATTTGTGTGGCGGGCAAGAGGCGAAGCGGTGGCAGCTGTAGGGGACACATGATGAACAGCACGCACCATCCGTGGCCTGTGCTGGACGGGACCGAGTCGGTCCGGAGCGTCCCCCAGGAGGAGCAGCCCGGGCTGCGCTGAGGCTCCGGCGCCGCTGCCCTTTAAACCACGTGCAGCGGCTTGGGAGCACAGGGATCTGTCTGCCTGCGCTTCATAAAGGAAAAACGCCTCCTTAACTGGCGCAGAACGTGCTGCTGTAATTATTATTGTGATCATTATTATTATTATTATTATATTAAAGACTATTTTT
>VXBI01009510.1:888658-925662 GCA_013397375.1 Toxostoma redivivum
CTCCCGACGGCACACGGGGCGAGCCGCCCACTTACGTGTTCGTCGTACAGAAACTTTGTTAAAGTTTTCGGAGGTAGGCAGTGCGAGCGTAGAGTATTAAATCTCCTGAAGTAAGTGCTTGAGTGGGCGTTGGTAGGGGTGTAGCCAAAAAGTTAAAGCTCGACTTGTCTCGGTGAGCTGGCACGCCCCAGGAGGAATTTCATCACGGGAAGAGAGATGAGACATCGGAATGCCCTGGGAGGCGGTGGAGTCACCGTGCCGGGGGGTGTTTAAGGAAAGGCTGTCCCTTCCCCACTCAGTGCCGGGGGCTGGCTGACTCGGCGGTGTTGGGTCCTAGGCTGGGCTCGGTGGTCTCGGAGCGCTTCTCCAGCCCGATGGGTTCTGTGATCCTGTCGTGGTGCCAGCGCTGGTTCAGCATCTGCACTCCTGCATCAAACGTGAAAGGCTGTTTGAGCAGTCGATGCTGTTAAACTGATGGAGTCCAAAGTTTAGAGGGAGAGATGGGTAGCTCTTAACTCTGTCAATAGCAGACTTTTGGAAGGCATTTCAACTCTTGAACTCGACGCTGTGTAAAATCCCGTATAGTGGATTTAAATCTAGTGATAATTGCCTTCCTTTCTTCATTACTTTTCATATAGCCCTTTAGAAGTAATCCTGGGATAATCCCCAGGGATAATCTCCCAGGGGTCTATAGACTATAGATGGAAAACAACTGACTTAAGGTGTGAGGAAGGCTTCCTTCTTAATTGGTTTTTTACAGCTTCCATCTCCAGTGAGGTTTCGCTGGTAAAAAATCAGTGGTACGAGTTTGTAAAAGGTAAAATTGGTGATGATTATACTTGTCAGGAGCAGATGCTTCAGAGATACAAAAGTTTTGTGGAATGTGATACTAAAAACAAATTCTTAACACAGTAGTTCAGTAGGATTCTTAAACTAGGTGCCCAAATTCAACATAGGTTATCTTTGGAGGAATCAGTTGGTTCAGCTATCCAGTGGAAGTACAGGAATGTGTCCTATGAAGCACAGGTACAAATCTAGTGCACATTTGAAGATTGCAATTGAGATTCCCATGTGCTCAGTATTCTTCCCTGTGGTGATTTAGGCTTTAGTCGTGTCAAATCTTTATTTTGTTGTTAGGATAAGGAGATGCTCCTGCCTGTGATCCAGTCATCAGCATCCTCACCAGGATGAAGGAGACTCAGGTGCAGACTTCCCAGTGTAACTGGGAGAGGTTTCATCATGTGCCTGGAAGATGTCTGGTCTGGCAAATTAGCACCCAGAAGATCAGTTTTGGGTATTTAACTGACAGTGCAGCCATGCTGTCAATTCTTGAACCATTTTTATAGGCTAAAAATGCACCAGTGCATCACTATTAAATGTTGCATTTGCTGATTTTTTTAAGATTATCACCTAAATCTGTAGAAACCAAAGATTATTTTGTGTCTGATCTGGCTTCCACATGACACAAGTGAAAATCATGGTGTACAGTTCAGGATTGTCCTTGAGTTTCATCGGTGTTCGTTTAATGTACAAAGATTTGTCCAAGAAGTTTAGGTGATGAAATTATTGAATACAGAAAAAGATTACTCTCATCATCATCTTTCCTATCTTTTAAAAATAATTTTAATACTTGTTTGCTTGAACTGTTTCTGCATAGAGTACAAAGCATAATAGTTTCTTAGAAATTCTTTTTGATGGAAATGCAGGTATTGAAACAATTGATGCTAACTTTAATTAGACAATACTGTAATGATGGCTTCAGGCATGACCTGACTTTTACAAGTCTAAGGCAATGTCAAGGCTATAAATGTTTTGTTTTGGTGGTTTGTTTTTTTTTTACGTACAGAGTTTGCTTTCAAAAGCACAAGGTTTAGGCTCCAGCTCAGTCAAACTTCGAGGGGGCTCATTGTTTATGAATGTTGGGAAATCAGAGAAGCAAGAAGAAGATTTTAGACAAACACCTCATGTGAACATCAATCCCTTCACTCCCGATTCCATGTTCCTGCACAACTCTGAAGGCAAATGTCGTAGGAGGAAGAGGATACACTGGAATGAGTGAGTGACTTGTAGCTTTCTTTGTTAAGTTTGTATTTAGAATTACTCTTGGCTGCAAAAATTTTGTTAGAAATCGCTTCTAAGAAAATATTTTTTCTTGCAGGTTGTTAGCAATGTATAATACAGCTCTTAAAGTATGTGCTTCAAGATGCATAATATCATAGAATAATCATTTAGCACTAGATCTTTTAATTACTGTACAGAGAGGATAGACTAGGCTGTGTCCTAGTCTTTTTCCACTCATGGAATGGGCCATGCACAGTCTTTTTTTTGAGGAGGAAAAAAATGCATTAAATACAAGTGTGAAACGTAAAGAAAGAAATGACAGAGGTATTGGCATGGCAGTTTTATGTGTTTGTGTGTACAAATGTCTAGTGTTCAATTAGCTAATTAAAATTAGTTAGAATAGGAGAAGTAGATCTCAGAAAAATTCAACAGCTTCTGGGCTTCAGTTTTAAGTTTACTTAAACCGTGTTATTTGTGGTGTGAATTTCAGCTCTTGTGGAGAGGACATGGAACCAAGTGATGGAGAGCCTGAAGAGGAAACCATGAGACCTGCTAAGGTACTTAATCTTTAAACCTTGATATGAATTTCAGCAGTTTGTGTATCTGCAGATCTAAATATTTCCCTTGGTTGTCTGTGCAGAGGATAACAATAACAGAAAGTAACATGAAGTCACGGTATGCAACCGAATTCCATGAATTGGAAAAGATTGGGTCTGGTGAATTTGGCTCTGTTTTTAAGTGTGTGAAGAGGCTGGATGGCTGCATCTATGCAATAAAACGCTCCAAGAAACCCTTGGCTGGCTCAGTGGATGAGTGAGTACTTCCTGCTCTTAAAACTTAGAGGTTTTCTCTTGGTGTTTCTTCTTCACATGGCTCTTTGTGTTGGTGTCTAGGGAAGGCATTTAAGAGGAAAGTATAAAATGAACATGAATTAAATATAAAATAGATACAATTTTTAAGCTACTTAATTTTTTTCTTGCCCACCCACCACCCAGGTACTGTGCAGTACTGGGGAGAAAAGGCTGATTGGCCTCTCTCCTGCCAGATGTTTGTCCCAGTGTTCTGTGTGGAAACAGATTGTTCTCTAAGTGAGAATAACACTTCTTGCAAAGGTGATTCTTGGAGAGATAAAAGGAAGGCACTATTCCCAACTGGGTCCTCATCCTTGTCAGCTTGAGTGCCATACAGATGAGTTAAGTCAGTTTGGGAGTATTTTTTGGCATTTGTGAATGAGCCTGTGATATGGAACTTCAATAGTGTGGGGAAGAGTTGTTCAAATAGTTTATATTATAAGTATTTGAACACACTATAGAACTCCACAGGTCTGGGTGGCACAAAATTGCATACCAAACTTAAAATTTAGAGAATGTTGAGTTCAGTCAAACCCTTGGCTTATGAGCACTTTTTTTTTCCCCTGAAACTTCAGTTTGCTATTGCTACTGGTTGGCAAGTATGTAATGGAAGTGTGGCTCCCACACAAAACTCTGATTTTTTTGATGTTCCACACATTAAGTCTTTTAGTATAACGTAAGTTATTTTTGCTGTTTGGACATAACTACAAATCCAGCTTAGGGTGCCACAGAATTGAATAGTAAGATTTTAATTAGAAATCCTTACTGTAATAAGAAATTGTACTAATTTCACCTCACAATACTCACATGTGGTGGTGTTTTTTGTGACTAACAGGCAGAATGCTTTGAGAGAGGTCTATGCACATGCAGTTCTGGGACAGCATTCTCATGTAGTGAGGTACTACTCTGCATGGGCAGAAGATGATCACATGCTTATACAGAATGAATATTGCAATGGTGAGTAAAGAAGGCACACAGATATCTACAAGCTCTTAACATTAGTTAGGAATTAATTACCCTACTCATAGCTCATGCTGTTTTTCTCTCAAGTGACTGATATTTCTTTCTGGAAAAGGCATATCAGATGGATGAAGCAAAAACTGTACAAAGTTGCAGACCAAGTCATGCAAGTTCGAGCATACTCAAAGTATCATGAGGTGTTCGTGAGCAGCAGAACTGTTCTTTCTTCTGTACAGTAGTACAAGCTGGAACAGAGTAAATTATTAGAGTTTCCATTAAAAAGGGAGATTAAACCTGATTTCTGAAGCATTTTGCTACTGTTGATGCCCTGACAGAGATTTGGAAGAGAGAGAGCGAGCCCTTTCCCTTATATTGACATCCTGTTAGTTTGTGTGACAACTACAGGAGAAAAGAATTTTAATATATTATTATATGGCTAAAAAGAGGATACAGCAGTATATTTAACATTACTGCATATTGCCAGCAAGTTCTTTGTGACACATTCACTTAATTTTGGGAGCTAGTTGTTGTTACTTTGTCAGCTGTTCTATGTAAAAAAATAACTTTTTTTTTAATGCTGTTTCAGGTGGCAGTTTAGCGGATGCCATAAGTGAAAATTACAGGAATATGCGTTACTTTACTGAACCAGAACTGAAGGACCTGCTGCTTCAAGTGGCTCGAGGTTTAAAGTACATTCATTCAATGTCCCTGGTACACATGGATATCAAACCTAGTAAGTTTGTAACTGCTTTACTCTCTGTTGACAACTTGCTCAGTTCATTTAATCTGCTGTAGAAAAATGAACTGTTAGCCACACCTTACTAACTGTAAATTCTTCCCTGAAGTTCTGAATAGGAGCACAAAGATGTCAGTTATAAAATTGGCCAGCAGACCTAAACTGTTGAGTTTATCTTGGGTCCTTTTTGTGTAATTGACTCTACTTGCATAACACTTGGCTGCCTTCCCAGCAGAGGGGCCACAGCAAGTCAGTTATAGATTCTCACTCTTTGAACAGGGTTTATATACAAATAAAACTTCTGCATGGCTAAAGCAAACTGTAGTGAAACTAGGTCAAGTAGAAATTGTACAGAAATGTTTCTTCTAACAATTTTGCTCTTTTTCAGGTAACATTTTTATATCTAGAACATCAGTCCCGAGTATAACTCTAGAGGAAGGTGATGATGATGACTGGTCATCTGATAGAGTCATATTTAAAATAGGTGAGAAACAGCACACTTGTGTGCAAAAGAAGTGTATCGTTTCATTGTCTTCTGAAAAGTAACATTTTTTTCCTCCTTGCAGGTGACCTGGGCCATGTAACTCGAGTCTCTAGTCCTCAGGTGGAAGAAGGTGACAGCCGTTTCCTGGCAAATGAAGTCCTACAAGAGGTAACTGTTCTATTTGTGGATAACAGTGATGTTAGGCCTGCCTGCTGTTTCCTTTAGGGAAAAAATGGTGAATTTATTTTTGATTTCTTTCTTTTCAAGAACTACACTCACTTGCCAAAAGCAGATATTTTTGCTCTGGCTCTGACTGTCGTCTGTGCTGCTGGGGCTGAGCCACTTCCAACTAATGGGGACCAATGGCATGAAATTCGGCAAGGAAAACTGCCCAGATTACCACAAGTGCTTTCTCAAGAATTACTCGACTTACTAAAAGTAAGAACTCCTGTTTTAGTGGCTTGCTGATGAGTGTAATTTATTGTCTTGCTGGCCTTAACAAGAATGCCTTATTTTCTTTTTTTCCCCAAGGTTATGATTCATCCTGACCCTGAGAAAAGGCCTTCAGCTGTGGCACTGGTGAAGCATTCAGTGCTTCTCTCTGCCGCCAGAAAGAGCGCGGAGCAGCTCCGGATAGAGCTGAACGCTGAGAAATTCAAGAACTCCCTCTTGCAGAAGTAAGTGGGTCCTTGGGTTCCTTCAACAGGACTTCATTTCTAGCAGGTTCTCACCTGAGTGAAGTGATGGTAAAACAGGAGTGTCCTTGTTTGTGGGTGAGACCCACAAATCTGTATGCATGTGCGTACCTGAGAGTACAAACTGGGTCATGGAACTTTAAAAGGAACTTTCTCCACAGAAAGAGCTGCTTGAACATGCTAAGGGAATCTCAACAGCACTATTAGTATTCAAGGCATACGAAATATTATGCTTTTAAACAAATGTTTCAGGACAGTGCACACTTTTGTGACAGGTATAGTGTAGCTTACATCTGTATGATTTGGGTCTGTGTTTTCCTAGGTCATTTGTACATTGAAATGTTGGAAAAATACTTAAATGACCTACTTTGAACTGAAATGAAGTAGCACATCAGGAATGTTATTGGACTAATTTGACCTGTACACAGCAGTGTTATTGGGTTACCAGGGAATCATTTGTGTCCAGAGGTCATCTTGTCCTACCCCTGGCTCAACACTCACTCTGAATTAAAGCTTGGAAGAAGAGATTCCCTTTAGGAAAGTCTGATTTCTGCTTAATTTCAGGGAAAGAGTTAGTAAGTTAATAAGCAGCCATCTGACTCTTTCACTACGATTATATTTGCATGTGTTATGTGTAATAGGCAGGCTTTTATGAGGAAATATAGAAAACTGATTTCTTTTTGAGTGGTTTGTCTTGAATGGAGATGTTGATTTCATGTTCAGGTTCACTCCATTGCTGCCTGCTTATCTTGCCACTACTAGTCTGACCACAGCCAGGTGTACTAGATTAGCTCTTTATCTTTATAATATTATCAATTACATAGAAAGAATAATCAGACAATTTGTGCAGGTTGCTAAAGGGCAGATTTGCTGGGGTAAATTGCTTGCTTGTATGAAGACAAAATATTTTTGCATCACTTAGAAGATTGGCAAAGCTAGTGTTTTGTGAAGACTCCTGACCTGGCAACAAGGGATACCTTCTTGTAAATCCAAGAATGATTTAAAAAGAACATTTAATCACAGTAATTTTTAATGTTGTGTGGCATAGTGCTCCATAAGATACTTCAGGTAGTCTGGGGGGAAAGGGAGTTTTTTTTTGTTTGTTTTGGGTTTGGTTTTTCATAAGTTTCTGCATTTGAACCATTTAAAATACCACTTTTGTGTGTAAGTCGTCTTCAGTGAAAAGAATCCTTTTAAGGCAGCTTAGCTTTTCGACTATATTGTCCTCTTCAGAGGAAGGAAGAATTCAAGATTTCTAGGCAAGAAGTCAAGAATTCTAGGGAAGAGTGGAAGCATATTGTAAAACTCAATTTCCTGGTAATGGTGTGGTGGTTGGGTGAGCACACTTGTGTGTATTTGTGACTGATGTTCACAAGGAAGAGGACTGAAAATCGGTTGCTTTCTTTCAGTCAACTGGCACAGTGATAATATGGGGGTGATTAGATGGGGCACAGGTGTTAATGAATAATACTTTGGTTTACAAGAATGGGAATTGCTTATTAAATTAAAACATGTAGCTTAAAACTGAATACACCTACACCAATATGCAGCAAGCTTGTAAAATTTAATTTTGCTTTGCAGCCAGATGTGAAGTACAATTATGAATACTAGCTCTTATAGTAGAGAAAATTCTTTAATGGATAGTTTGAGATAGGAAGAGAATATGGGGGAAGGCTGAGGCTTAGCCATATGTCAGTATTTGAAGAAAGGAGAAAAGCTGTGTATAGGGAAAACCTTTATAAAGATAGCTGTGCTCTTTAGTTGGACTGTTGTATTTTATCCAGATTTAAATTAAACTTTGTCCTCAGCCTGGGTGCTGGTAATTGTGTGAAATAGAACAGTTGGCAGAATGTTGCACAGGAGCACTGGCCTGTGCTGCCTTCAGTGACTCTGCCTCGCAGGCTCCCATTTTTGTTAGGCAAAAACCATGGAGGTGGTGATAAGCTTTTGATGTGGGTATGCAAAAGGGAAAGGATGCTTCCTGAGTTGTCTGTTGCCAGTTACCCACACCTGTGTTCTTCTAAGTCTCCCACAGAAAATCAGGTGTGGCTGAATATGCTTCCTTTGGGCAAGTCTCAGTAATGAACTCTGACTTAACACGTGCCTTGTGCTAGGAAGTAAAAGCACCCCACTGTGTCCTGGTAATTGGTGTTGAGCTGCCTGTAACAGGCTGGATTTTAGAATCTGAGTAGTGTGAATTTTTCAGCTCCTTCCCTTGCTTTTCAAAAGAAATCCTAGACAAGGATCCCACCTCTGCCCTCTGGTTGGAAACAGGTGGATGCGAATCCTAACGCTCTCAGCATGACCTAAAATTGACGCGAAGGCTTGAGCTGTGCCCTGCTGCCGCTGGTCTGCTGTCTGTGCCGTGCTGAGCCGTGTGCTGGGGGTGTGCTGGGGGTGACGGTGTCCCTGTGTTGCAGAGAGCTGAAGAAGGCCCAGCTGGCGAAGGCGGCGGCCGAGGAGCGGGCGCTGTTCACGGACAGGATGAGCACGAGGTCCACGACGCAGAACCGCCCGTCGCGGCTCATCGGCAAGAAGATGAACCGCTCCCTGAGCCTCACCATCTACTGAGCAGGCTGCTCCTCTGCCTGGTTTTAGTCCTGCCATCAGCATCACCAGTTTTACAGCTATTTACAGCTTCTGGGTTTTTCCTTGTACTCTGTGGCTGATTCTGTATTACCTATGGAGTGATGGACTCGGTTACTCTCCTGTCTGTAGAGGATCCTGGATGTTATTCCATAAGCCTTTCGGTTACACTGTTAGATGTTACGTTGTCCCAGGGTTAACCACTATAGTGGTGTGCTGCTTTGTAGTGTTACAGCTTTGTAAGAAGAAGCAATATCCCTAATCTTTTAAGAAGGAGGGAGGGGGCCTTATTTTGATAGTTAATTTTTTTCTTTTGGAGCAGAGGGGGAATAAATTTTAAAAGACAGGCTTTAAGGCCACCTACAGTCAGTGTACCTGATGTCAGGTAGACTTTTGTTGTGAATTTTATTTGTTTTTTCAACTGGGAGCACTTTGTAGGCATTGCATAAACCACAGCTTAGGAACCTGTGGAATTAAGTGCCATGTGGAACTGCTGCTATTTTTAGTTCAATGTCCTTGCTGTAAACTGTAGCATTAAAACAATCATTATTGTGTTTATAGGCTTCTTGTTAAAGCAATTAAGTGAAACAAATGTAAGCTGCATTTTTAGTGAAGGCAGCATTTTTCTCTCAAAGCTAGTGCATTGTGAAAAAATGCACCAACTTAATATTTTGGACTCTGTATTAGTGTAGTGCAATTGTTAATGTCTTTGCTATTGATGTTTTGTTCTTCTTTCTAATAAGGTTCTCTGAGTGTTCATATTTTCTTCAGTTGCCCATTCTTGAGGCTATTGTATGTTTTTTTTTTTTTTTTTTTTCTGTGTGTGTTTGAATACTTGTAAATAGTTGTTTAGTGTGTTCAGGTTGTTTTTCATTGTTTATGTACATAAGTTTGATCATGCTTATAGTGTACTATACAGAAACTGCAGTCTGGGATGCCAAGAGCTTAACTATTCAGTTTGAAGTTCCAAAATGTGGAACAGAATGTGGCCATGGAACCGGTGCTGATACTGAACCTAGGCTGACAGAAGAACTGTTCTGATTACTGGCTTGTCTCTTCATTCATTTTACTTAAAACAATGTTTCCCTTTTGTGCTCTATTTGTTCTTACTAGTGTTGAATTTGAATATTAAAGTTAAAAGTTTTGTTTGTTTAATGTCGTGTAACACTTATTTAACTTTGTAGTTACAGAAATAAAATACTGAGTTGGGAATATACTATGGCAAGTCCTGATGAAATCTGCTTCCCACTCATGCCTAATGCTTGTGATTCCTTCTCATGAGAGTGGGACTGAGTGAGATAGGACACTTGCTGATAGTTAGGAGAAGGATCCTAGTCCATGTGCTAGTGTCCATAGCAGTCTGTCTCTGCAGCCTCAGGAATGATGAAACCCATGGAAGAAGTGGAACCCATTAGTGATGGTGGAGGAATGGAAACTATGTGAAGAAATAGCTCGGTCTGAGGTAAGGGAAAAAATGCAGGAACTGCTGAGAATGGGAAGAGAGCTGCAGATTTAGAAGTTGGGAAGAAAACAGTGGGAGGAGTTGGAATATTTCAGGAATACAATAATGGCATGTTCTGTGGCATGGAGGCACATGTAAAGAAGAGAGACAGTAAAAAAAGGCTTAATAGATCCGTCTCTTGTGGAGGTTTTTACCTTTTATTAGAGCTGCAGGTGACTCAGAGAAGTTGTCTGAATTCTATGAACTCATAAAATTCAGCTTTGCAATTAGCAAAAAATAATCGAGTTCTCAGTTCTAGTCATATGACAGTGAATTTCAGAGTATTGGTTTAAGGTGTGTAAACAGTGATATTTTACTGAAAACTGAATATGCAGGACTGGAGTGACTTTGAATGTTTTAACTTTTTCCTATGTGCCAAGGACAGTATTTAAAAAGTTCTAAAGTAGTGTATGGGAGCAGTAAGAATCTCTAAATTTTATCTTGAGTTTTCATGAGCCTTTCTGATGTAGATGGTGAGGCAGTGAATCCTGGCTGCAACAACGGCTAGTGGGAAGGAGCAGAGAATTTGGGAAGTGTGTGTTGATGCATGAACATTCCCAACATCCAGTGATTCATAATTCAGATGTTTACTGAGTAAGAAGTGGTATCTATTTTTACTGACATTGAAGCAGGATTTTTTTTTTTAAATAGGAACAATCTTACACTAATTTTGGTAGTTTACAAATTATTGCAAAAACAAGACTTGGGCCAAACTTGTCTGTAGTTGAGCAAGTTGCCTGTGCAGGTGGAAGAAGAAGCTTCTCACCTCTTGCAAAAATGTAGAGTTGGATATTAGTTGAGATTCAGCCAAGCATGGTATAACAGGATGAGCTTCATCACTTGAATAGGAAAGCTTTATCTGAATTTAAGAAGTTTTATCTGAATTTAAGAAGCAAGCATTTGAGTTGGGTGACAAACATACCATATTTCTCCTGAATTCATTGAGCTTAAATTTCCAAAGTTTAACTATTTTGATCAGACTACATGACTTCATGAAGAACTCAAAGTTAATGTAAAAATACTTGAAAGCAGGTATTTCATATCCTACCTCCTCTAGACATTTGTCTACCTTTGTCTTCTCCATCTTCTCATGATGGACAACACTACCTGCTTGATCTTGCTCAGTCTTTCTGCATCTCCTGGCTGAAAACTGGGTGGTGTGATGGACTAAAGCTCCTGCAGACTCAGTTTCCTGTAAAGACATGACACCATTTAACACTGAGAAATTAATTTCAAGTATCAAGGACTGTTGACTGTTTGGTTAATTCATCTTGCAATTTAAACCGTTCCATTGTCTGTAGAAATACTGATGGGTTTGCAGGCTAAACCGTTGAATTGAATCATAAATGGTATACTTTAAAAAACACTGAATCACATCTGGTGTTCAAATACTACATGAAATTCTGTTTATGCCATTACTGTCAAAATACAATTGGAGGTAATTTTTCTATGTTTTTTTTTGATTGTTTTTGATAAGGTATCTACATAACAGTTGTCTAGGGTTTTTATAGTTTTTGTTGGGTTTATTTTTCAGTTTCCAAGTATCTTGTTACCTTATTAGCTGGAATGGATCTGAATTACTAAAATGTAGAACCTGCAATCTTACTGTCAAGTTGGCTTATTTTGGAAGTCACAGACAAGTTTTACCTCCACTTAGAACTGGAGTTAGGCACTGCTTGTATATTCCAAAGCAGGATTTCAGTGTCACAGCTTGCATTACTTTATAACATGGAAAAGTTTCATGACTAGAAGTATATTTAGGCAGCCTGTCCTTGCTGATCTGGAGCAGGGGAGCACCGTGTGTTTGACACCCTCCCAAAAGCTGGCCAGCTGGACCTTGCCTGTTTTGTAGTCTCCAGCAACACCTGCTGGACAAAATTAACTGTGCACTGAATGTTTGTCTTAGACGTGTTTGTGTGCTGGTCTGACACTCAACCCTGATTGCTAGAAGGTGCTGTCTTGTTCTGCAGCAGTGACTGAGCATTCTTGCCAGCAGCAGCTCAGGTAAGCATCCTTTAATTTGTCCATCCCTACTCACCCCTTTGGTTGTGTGGGCTTGGGAAAGACACCCTCATGATGTGTGTGTTTATGTGGTTTTATGTTTAAAAAACCTCTGTGTGTGCTACCTACAAATATCCCTGCTATAACTGGGCTTGAGGACCTGGGTCTGAAGGTGGCCAGCAGAGTCAAATCAGGGCTGTGGCCTGCTGAGCCCTCCCTCCCTCCAGTGAAGCCTGGAAGCCTCTGAGGGAGCGCTGCCAGGCTGACAGAAGGTTCTCAGCTCCAGAAACACAGCACAGAGAAAGCAGGAGGAAATTGGGCAGGACAGCTGTCAGGAAACAGAGGTCCTGCTTCTGTCTGAGAGCTGGAATTGGATGAAGATTCTATCTCCTCAAAGTATAATGGGATTGGGCTAGGGGAAAGGGAGGTGCCTCAAGGAGAGAATATTGCTGTGCCTAATTAAACAGGAAGCAATTTATTATTGTTTAACATGTTGCTCAGAGATCTGAGGTTGTGCACGCCTAAAAATGAACTTAAGATTCTGGATAGTCTTGAAAAAATGAAGCACTGGTTTCAAAGATCTTCCTTTTGCCAGTCATTTGACTGACTTGCAATACACAATATGAGCATTTAGCACAACATCTGAATTATCATGCTGGTCTAAACTGATTTCTGTTTGACTCATGATGAAAGCAGACTAAGTGGTCTGACTCTGATTAATGATTTTCTGTGTATCCCTCAGGTTTCTGACAGACAAGTGGGCTAATGAACATAAAACCTGCTGGTGTTGCTGAATTTACACACAGGAAGATTCTACGTGTTCAGCCTGTATCCTGATGGAGATCTTGTTCATCTATTGATTTACACACAGCAGAAGGCACCATAATGGAAGTACTTTAGGCAAAGTTTTTCAGGATAGGGACAGGGGTACAGGAGAACACCTGCTATTCCCAACTTTTAGCAGTCTCACCAACCTTAGGTGATGTTTCTGCCTCTGCAGCCCTTGCCTCTTTTCATTCTCATCTACTTAAGATGTTCAGGGCAGAATCTCACATATATTTGATCCATGCCTTAGCACACAGGATTTTAAACTCCTTTTGATTTTGTAGACATTGAGTCAAGGCTGGATTGATGGGCAAGGCCATTGTATAAGGTTCAACAAGGTGATGTGACAGGTCCTGCCCTTGGGTCACAAACAGACCCCAGGCAGCACTACAGGATTTGGGCAGAGGAACAGGATGTGGGGGTACTGGTCAACAGGGGCTGAACATGAGCCACAGTGTGCCCAGGTGGCCAAGGGCACCCTGGCTTGTGTCATAAGTAGTGTGGCTAGCAGAGCCAGGGCAGGGATTATCCCCTGGGCACTGGTGAGGCCTCAGCTCCAGTGCTGTGTCCAGTCCTGTGAGGAGCAGCTGAGGGAGCTGGGGGTGTTTAGCCTGGAGAAAAAGACCCCAGGGGAGACCTTATTGCTCTCTGCAACTGCTTAAAAGGAGGCTGTAACCAGGTGGGGATGTCTCTTGTCCCAGGTAACAGTGGTAGACAAGAGGACATGGCCTTAAGCTGCTCCAGAGGAGGTTTAGATGGGACATCAGGAAAAATTTCTTCACTGAAAAGGTTGTTAGGCATTGGAACAGGCTGCCCAGGGAAGTGGTGGAACCACCACCCCTGGAAGTCAAAAAACATATGGATGTGGCACTGAGGGTAATGGTTTAGTGGTGAACATGGCAGTGTTGGGTTAACAGGGGTCTCAATGACACTGGAGGTCTTTTCCACCTTAAAGATTCTATGATTCTGACTGTCTTCTATATTAACCTGCTTAAATGGCTTTTTCCATTGGCTCTTTCTCTTTCCAGTTTCCATCCCAAAAGATGGTATGAGGTGGTTACTGCAGCACACACAGGACTGAATTTCCTCCTCCTCTCTGCAGTTATGGTGTCTGAGGTGTTTTATTCTCTATGGTGAATCCTGTACCTTGGTGAGAAATACCTTATCAGCTGAAAGAGTAGAATAAAATGTGTGTTGCCAGGGAGGAACTGAAAGGTAACCTGATGTTTTACCCCTATATTATGTTTGTTTTCTCAAGTTTAAATAAAAATGCATGTATTGAGCTCATGTCTATAAATACTAGAAAACTACAGTGAAATAGGTGTGCCTTGCTGTAATCCCTTTAAAGATTGCTTTGAAAGTTTTAGAAGTGAATGGAAAATTCTTTTTTTTTTGTGTAGGAGAGACTAAACTGCCATTCTGAGCATCTAATGCTGCTTCCTGTTTCACCTAAAACTACTGAAGTATTTTAAAATAACAGAAAAGACAAATTCCTCAGATGGCTTGAGGATTGGATCATGCTATTATGTCAAATACACTTACTGCTTTTTTTAGACTCTCCCCCAACGTTCCCTTGAGATGTTTTATGGCAGGAGTAGTCTATTCAGAAACTAACAGATGGATAATAAACACTAGCATCTGCTTCAGTTTTATCTTCTCCCAAAACATTGCTGTGAAGTGGCAGATATTGGAAACTTTTTTTTTTTTTCTGCAAAGTTGGCTTAATGGACTTCAATTTCTGTTTGCTTCCATTTAGTTTTCCTGTGGAGAATGAACATGACTGTTGTAGCCAAGGTTGGGAAGATTTTCCCTGGGCTAACAATGAGCAGAAAACTGAAGTACCGGAATTCTTTCCTTGATGTCAGTTTAACTGACTCAGTGGCATAAAACAAAATTAGTAACGGTTCAAGTGCGTAATCTTTCCTCTGGTTAGAACTTCCCTGACAAATACTTATTATTTGGCTAACAAGGACTAATTAAGCTTCTGCAAAGAGGACCAAGAAAAAAGTGATTGACCCCTCAAGGCTGAGTCTCAGCAGGGTCTAACTAAAGCTCCTTCCTGAAACTGAGTCACTCAGAGCCGTTTTCCCTCCCCTCAGTCGTGTTTTTAACTGTGGTGAGGAAACAAAGTTAGAATAAGCACAGATTTTAAATGAAGTTGCTGAGCTCTCAGACAACTTTCAGGAAAAGCAGAAGTATGTGAAGTTGCATCAGAACTTGCCTCTGTACCACGCAGGCAATTTAGAGTTTATGTAGTGCTGTCAAGGGTTTCTTGGTTAAGTGGGATTGATGTTAATTCATGTTTAATGGATTACATGTCAATCTTATCTTCAAAGGTTCAGAATGTAAACTCTTTGATAAGCAAAGATTCAGACTAGCATATCAAAATAGAAGGGTTGCTTAAAATAACTCACACTTTGGGTGTGGATGCAGTTAGTCCTGTAACTTTGTTAAAGCTATTTTGGGCAAGCTTAAAAAACAAAGGTTTCATTCCACAGCAAGTTTCTTTGTGTATGAACTTCACTTAAACTGGTTTTGCTCAGTTAGTTCAATCCTATAAAAACAATGAGGATTTAAATATGAGTATGACTATATAAAATTATGCACTAGGTTTATGCATGATCCTCTTGATTAACCTACCAAGTGCTGGAGCAGCTGAGACTTGTATAAACCACTCATTTTAATGAAACATTGAAGCATGCTCTGCTAACCTAGTGACCTGAATGGGAATATTTATGTTCTGAGTGGAAAACAAATCCTGTCTGGCAAAGGATTTTAGCATGTCATTTAAATCAGGAATAACAGAATCCAGCAAAAAGAATGAAGAGAAAAAGAAAGGCAGCACACAGGGTTTTAGTGAGGTTTATTTGTGGAAGTTTTTTTTTTGTGTGTGGTTTGTTTTTTTGTTGTTGGTTGGTTTTTATATGTGTGGGTGTGGTGGGGTTTTGCTGTTTTCTACAATTTGTGGGGCATTTTGTTTTGATTTTGTTTTTCCACTCTATTGTTTTTACCAAAAATCTAAACTGCCAAAAAAAATCACTGAACTCTGTTGAAAGCAGAGATTAAGTCCCTGCCATTAGAAAATTCATGAATGAAGTACACCAATTGCTTCTCTTCAGTGACTTTTCACAGAATCTAACTGTATTTTAATGCACTTTAATAAGGATGTTCTGTGTTTACTGGTGACCTTGTGGGTGCTCAGCTACCAACTTATCTCCACATGTAAAAGTTTTCTCTTTCCTTCTTAGGTGGAAAAGCTGTGCTCTAATTGGAGAAATGCTAATGTATTTTAAGATTACATGTTTCTAGCAATAGTAACAGCTATAATGTTAGCAAATCAGGTTCATTAGGAAATTTAATCAAAATCATTTTTTATGTTAATCATATAGTTCAGAGTATCCATCTTGAGGGAAGAGCATAAATAATTAATTGTGGATTCCAAAGTCCTGAATAAATCATGGAGCAAAAGGTTAGGAAAATGGATGGGAAAAAGGCTGTTAGGGTATGCTCAGTGAATAAGGCAGGTTGTGTTTGGCAATTGACTGTGCTACTGGGAGACTATAACATCTCTAAAATGTATCTCTAAAGAATAAAAACTACCAGAAATCTGTGGATTATTCTAGTCTTCATCACATACAGAAAACCAATCTTATGATTTATCACCCATGAGAATTAGAATTACTTCCTATAGTGGACTTTGCTCACGTGCCCTGCTCCTGGCCCTGAACTTTATCTGAAAACGGCAGCAATGTGTTTTGGTGTGATTGGCCATAGAGCTGTTTCCTTGTACAAAAATCCTGCAACAACTTGAATGTAAATTTTCCATGGGCAGGATCTGTGTGAAGTGCTGCACCTGGTGGATGTTGGACAGCCCAGGGCTCCTGAAGGAATGTAAGTCTATTTACACTGTTATAATGTTGGCTGCAATAAATGGTATTTTAAGTGACACTTTAGAATCTGAGTGCCTTTCTTACTGGAATAACAATAAACCAGCACCACCTGGCACAAAACAGTTGTCAAACTGTACCTGCCAGAACTATTTCACTTGGAGTGCTATTTTTGTTCTGATGATGCAATTGACTGAAGATTAAAATTGGGCAAAAACTAATTCTTTTCCCTCTGATGTTTATCGTGTCTCTTGAGCTTGGGATTTTAATGGTTCTGCATGAAATCCATGTAAATAAAACCTTCAAGTGATAATGGGCTGTGTCATGTGAATGATGGTATTTCAAGCTATGTATGTGGGCAACAGGAAAGTGTGAGCTTATCTATCAACTGCAGGAAATAGTGCATGCAGGAGTCTTATTTCTCAGCCTCTGTCAGTCAATAAATGTTAGAGAGTTTTGTACCTTCTAAGACCATGCCCATCATCCCTCACTTCTTCTCCCTTGTTGCTCTTTTCTGCAAAATAAGCTCACAGAGATGCTCTTGGTGAGTGGCTCCTATTTGGGCCTAGAGCTTCAGTGCATTTGGGGTTTGGATCCTGGCTGTGCTGCTGACATGATTTATGGTATTTGCTGTTCAGACTGAAATGCAGAAGACATCCATCAAGATGTACAAAAAGGCCATTCCACACTTTCTTTCCCCAAAGCCAGTCTGAAGAGGTATTTTTGGCTTAGTAGACTGACCAACACACCACTTAGCCAAAATAATAGGGACTCCATACATGGAAAAAGGACCATTGAGACTATAGCAAATACATCATAAATAATAATTTGCTTTTCCTACAACATGCAGAAGAAATGATGTGCTGAAGTCCTTGCACAGCTGCTGCCCTCACCAGTGCTTATTCTCCAACCCACAGCATTAAAGAGGACTAAACACAAAAATCCTAACCCAAACCCCCAACAACTCTCAAAAAAACTTCCAACTCCCTCCTCTCAATCATGATTTGTCTGGATTCTGCCCTGGAGGTAGTGGAGAGGAGGTTTCTTAGCTCTCCCCTGCACTGTCTCCAGCTGTGTGCAGCCTTCCTTCCAAGCAGCTTTTGGGCCAGAAACATTCCAAGCGGAAAGCTGCTCTCCTCAGTGTGAGGTGTATATTCTGATGGGAACGCTGGACCTGAGACCTTCATAAATTCCATTCACAGACCCCACTGTATTCCTGCTCTTCAAAAACCCACGATTTTCTAGGGGGGAATTATTTGGAAAGATGGAAAAGTATCAAGCTCACTGATATATTCAGGACAGCTTTCATTATCATGTAGTGCTTATTTTATCTATCCAGTAGCACATCACCATGACAAGACTTTTATTTACTACCTCAGCTGAGGTGAAAACCCTGAGCAGTGTTTTAACCGCGCTGACGAACAGCAAAGCGACAAACGTGAATTCATTCATCCACGTTACACCGAACCATCAGAAATAAACGGAGAGGGACAAAATCTCGCACTTGTCCATTTAAGCGTGTGCATTTCCTAATAAGAAGTAAAGGCAGACCTGCGGTAGGAGAGGAAGCTCAGCAGGCCGGAGCAGGAGCGGCGGAGGCGCAGGGCGCTGTGAGGGGGCTCGGCCGCCGCCGGGGCGGGACGCGGCTGCCGGGGCGGTGCCAGCGGGGCCGGGCCGGGCCCCGGGGCCGCGCAGCCTGGAGCGCAGCGGCGGCGAGCGCGGGCCGGGAGCGGGCCGGCCATGCTGGGGCTCAAGGAGGAGCTGCTCAAGTCCATCTGGCACGCCTTCACCGCCCTCGACCTCGACCGCAGCGGGAAGGTCTCCAAGTCGCAGCTGAAGGCAAGCGGGGGGCGGCGGGCCCGCTGGGGTGCGAGGGGCCGGGACGCAGCGCGGGCGGTCCCGCCGAGCGCTGACACCGCGGGCTGGGACCCGCCGCTGGGGCCACACGGGCACTCGCTCTCGGGGCTCTCCTGGGCGCCGTAAATCGCCTTTTCCCCACCCCATCGCTGTCCCTGCGGGTCCGGCCGCCTTCGTCCTGCGGGAGGCTGGTGCGGACCCGTCCCGGAGCCCCGGCAGGCTGATTTTCATTCTGCCTAGGCAGGCGCTCCGTCCTCCCCGAGATGTCAGTGCACAAACCCTTGTTGTGCTTCTGGTGCGCTTTCAACCGCATGTCCTTGCTACCCTTTCTGGCCAAAACCTTTTGTGGGGTAGCCACAAGGTCCCATCTATAGGGGTTGGCTGCGTCCAAGTGAAATTCACAGCTTGCCAAGGGGAGAGAGAGGTTCCACAGTGCCCTCTTATTTGGATATAAACAGGAGAATTAGTCAAGAGGCTCCAACTGTGCCATTCTTTCCTTAGCTTATACGCTGAAGTAGTGTTTGTGCTCTTAAAAGAGCTCTCAGGCAGCTCGCTGAATCCAGTCCCATCTTGGCCCTGCTTTATGGGACCGTCTTGGCCTGGGAATAATAGCAGGAATCTGGCTAAATAAATATTTTGAATAAGAACGCAACACCTGTTGACATTGGAGACTGTGGCTCCTTGTGCTCGGTGCTGGGGCTGCGTGGGCCGCAGCATTTAGGCGAGGTTTGCGCCTTTTGTGGGATTAACTCCACCGGCGACAGTGGCCGTGCTGAGGGTGGCATTTCCAAGCGTGGCTGGTGGCTCAGGAACTTTATTTTTAGCATTATGTAATGAGGGTCCGGACCTGGCAGCGTGCTGCAAACATGTTCCTCTTCTCCTTTTCCTCTCGTGGTGTGATGGGGCTGTGAGATAGAGCCAGAAGGGACCGCGGGGCAGGATTTGGGCGAGACTCCAGACCTGGCTGTGAACCCGGGCTGAAAATGTGTGCAGCCTCTCGTGGTCCACAGGTGCTGGGCTGAATGAAATGGCTAAAGAAACTCCCAGTGTGCTGGTGGACTGGTACAGTGTCATCCGAAAAAGCAGGGCTTTGTGTGTTTGTGCAGTTCTGTCTGTGACATAAAGGCTCCTGTGGGAAGTGCCAGGTGGAGAGCAGAAACAAGTCTGAAATGAGGTTGCCACCTCCTCCTGTGGCCACCAAGAATTAGTTTTCAGTAGACACAGGAAGGGAGTAGAGGGTATTCTGACATTGACACCACATTCAGCATTTGCCACAAAAAGTCTAACTGATGGTCTCGCTGGGGAGAAGACATGAGCAGGGTGGCAGTAGCCCCACATGGTTAAAAAGGGCAGGCAGGACAGCAAAAGAGAAGTTCCTGCATGATAGAGATAGGGCTATGTTGTGCTGAGGAGGTATTTCACAATGAAGTGTTTTATCATTGTCATGAGGAAGATACAGCGCTCCTGTAAAATGGACAGATGATGCTTGGAGATCAACAGATTAGTAGAGATCTGTGATGTTCGAAAAATATGCTTAATAATTTAGTGGAACTGCTGCTTTAAAAAAAAGTTATAAAACCCTATTTGTTTTGTGAGAATGGCAGTGTTGTAACCTGCTGAACTCTTCCCTTCTCAGTAAGAAAAGTTACTGGCAATGTGTCTTTGGTTTGTGTAATCCAGTATAAGGTGGTGCCATCACGTTACAGGGAAGTTCCTATGGAAAATACATTTGGTTGTTAAAGGGAGTGATTTCTAGTTACTCTGCTTAGAAGTGACCTTTGATCCTTCCATAAAAATAAATAATTAACTTTAAATACTATGAGAAAAGCAAATGTGTGTGTGTATGTGTGTAGTTGAGGCCATACTGTGAAGGATTTACATCACACATTTGTTTTCAGTAGATCTGGAGCAGATGGATGGAGGTGAGTCAGTTTGGTCTGTTTCGTAGTCTGGAGAAACAGCAAATGCTTGAGGGCAAAAATGGGACTTGCTTGGAATAGTAAGGATGTCACAAGATGTCTTTTATCCATTTGTATCTTTTGTGTATGTTCTGGGCTGCTGAGAGAGGAGACAGTCCAATCAGTCCTCTTTGTAATTTTGAATATTGTCTTCTTCCAGTATGCACTGATTTGTTTGTTTGTTTGGATTTTTCTACTTTTCTTCAACTGATAGTCTTCAGAAGTTTTACTGTTACACTGGCTGCAGCTCTAAGTCTTTTTTTTCTACATCAGCAGAAACATTTGTGTATTCTGTTCTTAAATTACAGCTTTAGAGCTGGACACAGTCATTGTTTTGCCAGTGTGTTTTTTGGCATGTTCAAACACTGATACAGCAAGGCTCAGGTGTAAGTTCTGTGTACACAGTTACAGCTGCTGCTGTGATTCCAGCATGAGCTACATGCAAAGTACTTCCTTTCCTACACTTGGATCCAAGTTCATCTTTCTTACAGTCTGCAATTTTAAAATTGTTTTAGAAGTTTTGTTTTCTCTAAGGTGCCAACATTAAATCCACTTTTCATCTGGATCTGGAAACACTGTAATTTTAAATATAGTTCCACTTGACAGCCAGCAAAACTGCATGTAGTGTGTGTGTATGATTGGATCTTGGAAAGATCCACCAATTAGTTTTTACACCCTCTCTGGAATCTCTTCCACACATTGCTTTGTGACTTGTCTCTGCTTTGGCAATGGGTTTATTTTGATGTTCTTGTTTTGTTTTATATGCTGCATTGGGGTGTATTTTCTAAGCCTTGGAGTCTTGGATTCCTGGGTGCTCTCTGGAGAATGTGGATGGTGAGCCACATGTGAAAATACTGTCTCATTATAACTTTGAGTGACCAGAGCTACTTAGAAAATTTATACCAGTCCCATATCTGGGGTGATTATACCTTTGCTTTGCCTTTCCCCTAAATGTGAAGTCGGTGGCCTGTGGGAAGAGGAAGAGTGGTGTAATCAGGGGTGAGAGGGATGGTCTGAGCAGAGAGGAAGACCTTGAACAATGCAGGGAGGCAGGGGCAGGGTTGGGAGCCTGCGCGCAGTGGGCAGGACCCCGGCTGGACAATCGGCTTTGTGCAGCCGTGGAGGGCAGTAGGAAATTAGTCACTGTGACTCACAGGGAACTCTGCTGCTGTCCACGGGGCTCCCAGTGTGTCCATGAGGGTAGCCGTGAGCAATCCTGGCAGTGGGGTGTGAGGGAGGGATGCTGTTCTGCCAGGAAAGCCCAGGCAGCCTGTAGACTAAAACAGGGAGCATGAGGAGATGATGGGGCCATGACGCTGTGCTTGGGAGGAGCAGCTCCCAGTGGGTCCAGCCTGTTTAACCTTGAGCCAGCCTGTGCCCAGGTGGCCAAGGCAGCCAGTGGCATCCTGGCCTGGATCAGCAATAGTGTGGCCAGTGGGAGCAGGGCAGGGATTGTCCCCTGTACTGGGCACTGGTGGTGCCACACCTCAAGTGCTGTGTCCAGTTCTGGGCCCCTCAGTTTAGGAAGCACATTGAGGGGCTGGAACAAGTCCAGAGAAAGGCAACAAAGGTGGTGAAATGTCTGGAGCACAGGTTCTGTTGGGAGCAGCTGAGGGAGCTGGGGGTGTTTAGCCTGGAGAAAAGGAGGCTCAGGGGTGACCTTACCACTCTACAACTGCCTGAAGAGAGCTTGTAGCCAGGTGGAGTTTGGTCTTTTCTTCCAGGCAGCCAGCAAGAGGACAAAAGCTTAAAGCTGCACCAGAGGAGCTTCAGGTTGGACATTAGGAAGAATCTTTTCACAGAGGGGCTGATACTGGAATGGGCTGCCCAGGGAGGTAATGGAGTCCCTGGAGGTGTTTAAGGAAAGACTGGATGTGGCACTCAGTGCCATGGCCTGGTTGATATGGTGGTGTTCAGTCATAGGTTGGACTTGATTGATCTCAGAGGTCTTTTTCAGCCTAATGGATTCTGTGATTCTGTTTTGTCAACTGGCTTCAGGGAAGATGTAAAAGAAAGGTACAGTACATGGAGTATGTTTACAAGGAGCTCTTCCTAAGGGCTGGGAGCCCCAGGACAGAAAGGCAACTCCCTTGGCAACTTGGGCAGATGCTGACCAGCATATGACTGGGGGTCAAGGGGAATTGTGCAGATAATGAAGGCAAAAGGAAGGGTGAGGTTGTTGAAAATGCTGATGAGAGGTGTGCACTTGCCCAGGGGTGAAAGGAATGAATGAAGGAATGGGAGCTGATGTGAATGAAGGGCACAAGTGTCAAGAACCTGAGCTGGTGGAGGCTGGGCTGGAATACACTCATCCAGCTAGGAAAGAGGCTGCTGCAGTAACCCCAACATCAAATAATGAGGCTGCAGATGGAATATGTGCTGCCTGAGTGGACAAGGAAGCTGTACCTTGGGGATGTGATGATGCAGGATATGGTGTGCATACCCTGGTGTACCCTGGATGAAAGGACCTGGTGCTTGTGACAGGGGCTTACATGATGCTACTTTAGCACTGGTCATAAAATAAAAAGGGAAAGTGCTTGTGAGTAGCCTTATTTTGGCTGGCTGGCTGGCTGCTGACATGGATGTTAGGGAGAGATGAGCCAAGAATGTCTTGGAATGAATTCACACAAAGCCACTGAATGGAGCTGTCTGGATCTTCGATGCCAACATTTTAAAATCTAAAAAAGAGACAGCGAGTGGGAAGACTCCCCCTGAAAGATGGAAAAGAAAAAGAGAAAACTGCCAAGAAGCTGACAATAGCTGCTGCAGGATTAGTCTGCCCTGATAATGCTCCCACTGTCATCTGGGCCAAATTTTTGTCCCTGAGCAGTAAGTAGTCTAGCAGATCCTCCCTCTCCCTGTAGAAATGCAGATCACTTTTATGGACATGGTTAAATGGAGCTACTCAGATGGTAACAATTCAACACGTGCTGAAAGTTTTGGAAAATGGGAACTCAAGAGGGGAGCAGCTCTGGCAGAGGAGACCTGAAGGTAAAGCAGCATGAAACAGGGCATAAATAAAGTAAATCCAAAATCTGTGGTGACCTTTGGTGTTCAGCTTGCTTGTATTTATATTTGGAACAGGACATCTTCAGTGTTCCCAGGAAAAGATGGGATGCCACCACGTATCTTTCTTACAAAACTTTTCCTGAAAATGAGGGAGTTGTTGTGCCCAGAGTGCCCTGGATGTCATGAACCCCATGCAGGCTGCTGGTGCTGTCTCACACTGCAGTTTGGGGACCCCCACTGTACCCACGTGCAGGGACAGGAGTTGGCTTTGGCATGAAGGTAAATTGTTAAACATGGCATCCAGAGCCTGATAAATGTGGAAGGACAAAGCTGCATAGCAACCCTGTGGGCACTGGGGGAATAATCCTGACTGGTGCAAAACTTCCTCATGGTTGATGCAACTTCTGCAAGGCAAGGTGATTATTTTGTACCCCAGTTAACCTGGTGCTCAGCTACTTGTTGTTGTTTTGTTGGTTTTTAAAATTGTTAATTAGAGTATCTTCTGGTCCAGATAATGTGATTTGAGAGAACAAAACCAAACCAGAGGAGACCTTAGGGCAGAATTTTTCTGGCTTACCCTGCAAGTGAAGAATTCAGCTGGCACTTGGCCACATTAGAGAATGGCAGGCTTTGGCAGGCACGGAGGAATTTCCTGAGTTATGAAAAGAGAGCACTGGGCACCAGAGAGATGGCAGATAAGGCAGATCCTAGAAAATCATTGAAAGTGCAATTCTTTCCTGGTAAGTTGGTCACTTGATGTGGAAACCACCTAGGTTTCTGACAGCCCAAACACAGCAAGAACACCAAAAAAAAAAAAAGAGAAGACAAATATGTAGAAAGAATATTGTAAGAAAGTATTTTATTTAGACTTTTTATTGACTTTGGTATTAAGCTGAAATCAGTCATGCCTTTAGAATATTTTTATTAGCTAAGTATTTTTGTAGTTACAGTATTAGCAACTACAGTGTGGTTGGAAAACAGTGATCATCTCTCTCTCTCAGAAATTCAAGAATCCCTCAAGCTTCCATAAATAACAGCAGAAGCCTTAAATAGAAGGGGAAACACACATGATAGTACCTTCCCCCAACCCCATATGTAAATCACATGGACTCAAATACTTGATGTGATGTGGTGGTTAGAGACAAGAATGGATTGAAGTGAAATATACTGCTGATGGATAGTGGTATGAAATATGGTAACTTCTAAATGCTCTCCTGCTGCTTTAGGAGGTGCAGCTGTTGTTGTGCTATAGCTGATGCTGTTGTTTAACTGTTTTTAAATTTCTACACCTTATTAGCTCTAATGCCTTAGTGTTAGCATACATCAGTGAAAACATGTATTTCTTATGGAAAAACTTTCTAAAAGCAAGTTTAACTTCTGAGGTATGTGGAGAGGAGTTCTCTGAACTGGATATACATCTCGGACTGTCTTTGTATTATTTTCTGCTAACTAACACTTAGATTCTGCTGTCTCCTTATCATGCATCAGAATAGTAAATGTATATTTTCTTTTTTCTTAGGGGCAGGTGGGTGGGGGAAAGCCCAGACATTTTAAGTGTGTAGCTTTGGTTTGATTTCCTAGGCTTTGACAACTTCAGACTTTCACTTCTTCTTTTACAACTACTCCATCTTTGACCACTTTATGTCTACTTACCTATACAGACATGCTTATAAGTTTTCTGCACATTTGTTTTTATACTGTTTTCTCTTTGCATCATTTGGGTCTGTTTTTTAAAATTCTATATAAAATCCACAAAATTCAGTTGTGCTTTGTTCCATGTCGTTGTCAATTTAAAAAAAAATAATAGCACTGGCAGCATACCTTTTCAAAAGATGTGATGTTTTACCTCTGTGTAATTTTTTTACACACAAGGAGAGGGCTCCCCAGTGCTTGGGGTGCAGTGGGCAGCCTGTTCCAGCTCTGACCTGACTCCAGACAGTGTGAACAGCCAAAGGGATGGTGGTTTTGCCTTTTTTTGGGAAGTGCTGGTGGCACAGGAGTCACTACTGCCTAGGCTCTGCCTTCCTGTTGCTTCTGAGGTGTTGGTCTGTGCTTGCAAAGCTCAGCTCAGTGTGAAGAATTTGACATGTGCTGGCTACCAGTTAGTTTTCAGTAATTCAGCACTTCCTTAAAATTAGTCAAGTGTGTAGTCTCTTCTTGAAGGTCATTTCTCAAGAACAGACATGAGTGTTAGTGGGTGTCAAGTTCGTGACATGCTTCATGCAAATAGCTTTTTAAAATAAAAATTTGAGAAGCACACCTAAACTCTTCCTCTTTCTGTAAGTTTCCTCTGCCAACTGAAACATGGGGTCAATGTTGAGAAGCAGCCCAAAAGCAAGCAGATGAGAAAAATCCATGGTTAATGCTTTAATCTGAATAGCCTTTCCTTTGTAAATGAAAGCTACATATTGAGTTGTTTTCTTTGTTACTCATTTTCACTAGCTATAAATATTTATAATTTCAAAGGCTAGGTGTTTGTGGTTGTTTTGATACTTATCTGACTTCACTCTGCAAATATTATTCTGGTGTTCCTGCATGCCTCTCCTGGCTTTCAGCTGTGTGAGGATATATGTACAAAGGGGAACTTGTGTAGCTGCATTTGCAGCTCTCTAGGGCTGGACCTCTCTGTGCTCACATTGCCTCTGTAACATGCAACTCTCTGAAACCATCAAATCAGGATTCTTTAGTTATGTTTTGCTTTCTGACAACACTTTGTGGGGCAGAACTTGTGGTGACATCAGTGTCACTTTGCACATGGTTTTGGAGTCACAGGTCTGCTGTGGAGGGAGCACAGCATGGTTAAGGCTGACAGCAGTGTCACTGGTTTCTCTTCTGTCCTTAGGTCCTTTCTCACAACTTGTGCACAGTGTTAAACGTTCCCCATGATCCAGTGGCCTTGGAAGAGCACTTTAGGGACGATGATGAAGGACCAGTTTCCAATCAGGGTTACATGCCTTATCTAAACAAATTCATCTTGGAAAAGGTAAGTTTTGAATTCTCCTGCTCTGTGCTTTCTTCTATCAGCTTTTGTTAAGAGTGTTTTTGTGGTAACTGGTGCATGCAGGAGGCTGCTGCTGGTGTGAAGACACTGGTTGGGAGTGTGTGTGTGGGGTCTTCACAGGGCAGCTGCTCTGGAGAGCCTGTGCCTAAAAATGGTTCTCTACCTCTTCTCTCCTTGGTTTCTGTTTCCTGTCACATCTGGCCCTTGCCTAAGCTGTGGTCATGCAGAACTGTGCTCATTAATAAAGCACCTCAGCTCAAATTTATCTGAAAGTGTCCGGGAGATACAGGTTGTCCCACTTTATACTGCAGCTGTAACACAATATTGTCACAGGCTCCTTTGTGAACAAAAAGGGTAAAAATATCTTCACTGTTTGTCACAAAGTACTTTAATAAGTAGATCCCTTCAGAGAGTTACAGTGGGTGACATTAGGGCGTGTTGTGAAGTTTCATCTTGCAAGTTCTTTCCTTTCTGAGCATTCTTCAGTCTTCTGCTGTGCCTTGTTTCAGGAGAAACTCTGGAAAGCCAGTGGGGCTCCCTCTCCCTCTCGGTCTAAAATATGTGGTTACTGGGTTGAAAAGTTAAGAAACCCCAGACAATGATCTTCCTGCTTTTTTTCTGTCTTCTGTTCATGTACTGGGCTGGACAGCAAAAGCAGCTCATGTGATGGTGGAAACACCAGCTTCAACACCACTGATTTCTTGTACACTTGAGGGCCAGCCCCAGAAACCCTCAAACTTTGATGTTGTGCCTGCAGAGATACAGAGCTGTTTGCTGTCTTTTGTTATGTGAAAAAGTTCTGAACTGACACACTGCCAGAAGTCCAATGCAGCAATTGAAGATGATACAAACTCCTCAGCCCTGTTTGCTGATTTTTGCTTCTTCATTTAATAGTGGTGGAAAATGTGATGTATATAATGCAGTCTGGCAGCTTACATCTAGCAGAAACTTATCAGCTTCTCTGCCTCTCTAGTCTGTGTTTCTCTCATACCCAAAGAGTATGACAGACATCCCAAGAGTGTCCTGTTTGATGTGGGAGAGATGTTGGCCTTTAGTACACATAAAGGTACCTCATTAATGTCTTGGTTGTTTGATGCTGAAGAATCCTGCTTGTCCCTAAGAAGCTGTGATCTCCTTTCTGCTTCATCTTGGCTGTCTGAGATCCTGTGGAGACCAAAGAGATTCTGGGGAAAAAAAAAGGCCTTAATTTATTTTGACCAAAGGATAACAGTGGGAGAGGCTTAATACTCTTTGTAGGCAGTAGCAAGCCATTAAGTAAAGAAAACCCAAAAGAGATATGTATGGCTTTTTCAAATATAAAAATGCTCTGTTGTTAAAAGATGTTGATAGGGAGAGTAGTCATGGAAATGAAGAGCAAAATTGCATTTAAGTAACACTTTTATCTGAAAATGGCAGACCTGGCTACGTAAGTAAGTAGGTATGAAAGAGAAGAGCATGACTGTGTATACTTTCCTGTTTTGTTTTATTCATATACTGATCTGACTTCCAGTGATTGCCTGGTATATCTGTATCATCAGTTAATCTTAAAACATGGAAGTGTTAAGGAACAGGATTAAATTACCTGTAACTTCTTGTTATTTTGTCTTGACTAAATGCATGTAAACAAGAAAAGCAGTGGAGTTGTTTGGACAGAAGGCTATCTTTTAGGACAGGAAAAATCTTGACTGTGAATTCTCTTCCTTTAGAGATGAATTTACATCAGTACCAAAAGACAACATGCAGTGGGATGAAGTCACTGATTCATTGCGTGTCTCTTTTGTTTAAAACAAGCAAGCAAAAAAAAGCAAACAAGAAACTCCTTCTTTATTTTTCCAAGGCATAATCTGTTATTTTAGATGGGCTGATTGTAGAAAAATTGCTGTTAGTATATTCTGGTAAGCAAAGTTACTAAAGAAGGAGTGATGCTTTATACCCCAGATACACAGGAAGTTCTCTCAATTTCCAGTCATGCATCTTATGGCAAATTAATTGATTCAAGCAAGAGTCACTGACTCAAGAGAGGTTTTTTTGATCTGAAGATATTTTGCTTTAAGACATTAATAAAATATTTAAAAATTGATTTCTTAAATTTCTTTTAAAATAGTTATATAACTATGACTTAGAATTTTATTGAGAGGACTTTGTAACCTTTGGAAATAACTTTGTTCTTAAATGCATTTGTAACTTTGTATTTTTTTGGTGCTGACTTACCCTGCAATAAAGCCTCCTTATATAGAACCAGGGAATCATTGAGAAAGGGACAATTGTCAGGAAAGACAAGGTAGTTAAATGAGGTACATTCACTGCAACTAATTTCCTTTATCCACAGAGGTAATTTCAATAAATGATTTGAGTAATTAGTATGGCCTGATTGATGATTTCCAGTGTTACATGTCTTGTTATTCAACAGATAGATATATTAGAATTTTCTTGCATCTGAAACAAAACCTGTCTTGTTCTGTAAATGTCTCTTTCAGGAGGGAGCTGTGATTTGCCAATATAGTGTCCTCATAATTTATTTTACTTGGTTCCTTAACCATATTTTAGCATGTTGTTATTTACTATGTATATCTTTAAATACCAAGTGGAAATGTTTCCCTTTCAGTAATGGCAGTGGTGGTATTTTACAGCAATAAAATACCTTATTTAAAAAAGCTTATTTAGAGCAGGGAAGAGTCCTGGTGGGGGGAGACAAAGAAGGACATTGTTCAAACCTCAGGTTATCTCATCTTCCAGACAACTTCATGAATGCAAGTTACACTACCAATACTTGTTATATTTTTGGAACTGTTATTTTGGAGAGCCAGGGCGGGAAAAGGGCTTTTAGAAAAGAAGTCATGGGTCATTGGGCAGGGTGCAGAGGACACAGAAGAAGCACAGGCAGGAGTAGCCCAGGAGTGAAGTGCTGGCAAACAGGAGGAAGAAGGAATCCTGACTTGTAGCCCTTCATCATTTAGTCAGTGTTTCATTTAAGTTCCATGTTTCTTGTGCAAATGAGGCAGATGCTGAACTTGTGGCTGTGGCAGCTTTGGCTCCTCCAGGTGCCACCTAATTCAAGGGACAGCTGTGGGCTCTTGCATCTCCACCCACGTCGGTGACCTATGCAAGCATGCAAAGTCTATGGTTTTGTTCATAGTCTCACTTTTGTGCCTGGAGACTGTTCTTGTCGTCAGGTTGGTTTCTTGTTTACTTCTGTCTTTTTTAATCTTTTTCCCCCTCTTTTTTCCCTCCACCCACATCAGTTGACTTCCCAAGTCTGTCACTGACTGAGCACTGTGCTGTGGTCACTGTATTTGACCACTTATCAAACTGGGTAGGAAATCATACAGTTTGCATCTGGGTTCTTGAAGCATCTGAGATCTGTGGTTTGGCTTATCATAAAATATGGTCTCACTACCACAAGAGGTACAAGAACCTTTCTTAGATGTGTTTTCCAAAATCTCAAAGGGGCTTCCTTTACAGAGCCAAATTTGCCTTTATCACACTCTGGCAAAGAAGTAGCATTGCAAAGTTGTGGGGAGATAATAAATAGGTTTAATGTGTAACTTAAATGAGGGTTTAAAAACAAAGCAGTAAATTAGAGCTCTTGCCTAGATAAATAATTCACACATCTGTAGGTGCAGCTGCTAGGTATAATAAAGGATAATTAAAACAAGAGGAATTTTTGTGTTAATGAGGTGAAGGTTTGCAAGCCTGAGAAAAAGATTTTAAGTGGATTAGCATTTGAGGAAAAAATTATTCTGTGTTTATGAATTCTCTGCAAGAGTTAGTTTGAGTAATGTGAAGTAAAAAAACATATTAAAGGTCCTTCCCAGTTGTTGCTCCAATATCACTTTTAGCATATCCACATGAGGATTTGGCTATGCTGGTTTCCAAATTGGCTATATAAAATCTCAGTAAGTCAGTGTAATAAGAGGGCAGCTGGAACTGAGTTCTGGAGATGGTTTGGAAGCTGATGTGCTAGAGGAAACACAGAGTGCACTGTAGGCACTGTAGCCTCTTTTCCATGAAGTCAGGGTGTTATTAACTCAACCAGAAATTGGAGGTTGGATGTCAGTTTTGCTGAGAGAAATTCCTTTTTTTATCCCATGCAGGAAGTCAGGCTAGGTTGCTACAGTGCTCTTTTTGGTATTTTGTGCAAACTACAATTTTCCCACTGCTTTTTGTATGATGAAACCTTATAAACTTTGTCTGCTATTCTGTGCCATTTATGCATATAAATTTTTTGTTGTTCTTCAATTTCTTCTTTTTAGGTTCAAGGGAACTTTGACAAAGTTGAATTCAACAGGATGTGCTGGACTCTCTGTGCTAAGAAGAATCTCTCTAAAAATCCTTTGCTGATTAGTGATGAAGATGCATTTAAAGTGTGGGTTATTTTTAACTTCTTGTCAGAGGACAAATACCCTTTAATCATTGTACCTGAGGAGGTAAGAAACAAAAACTTAAGCTCTTTAACACCAGTTTGCCTAATGTCCCAGTTGAGCTGTGTAAAGTTCAACTCTCTAGAGATTTAAGAGGAAATATTGTTTAATTTAAAATTTTTATTCCCCTCTTTTAGTATTTTAAGGCCTCAGATGCATTTCTCTGTCTTTCAGGGTGCATATATAGGGATTTCCACAGAATACTTGAGATATTGATAGCTCTGTGTGTCTGTCATTTAAACAGCCTGGACAAAACAGGAAAAACAGGACATGCATGGATGTGATCTTTAATCACTGCACTTGCTTATAGGTGATTGCAATTTTGCAAGGTCAATACATCCATGTGATTCTAAAAAAAAAAATAACATCTATTCTGTGTTATTGTGACTTGCAAGATGAGTCTTCAGTCTCATGTCACCCTCCTGATGGAAAGGACAATATAAAATTTTCTGATGATGTCTGTTTCTAATCAAAATCAGCCAGCCCCTGGACATTTTTGCTTGAAATGTCTGAAGGAATAATACCAGAGATCTCTCTTTATACTTTTAGTTCATGAACAAGTATTGGCAGCACTCAAATAGGTATTTTAACCCTAAAGCAAGATTTTGGTATCTCCACTGTTCTCCCCTTTGGGATGGGTGGGGAGAGAAGCAGAAAGATCAGAACTGTTGGCATAAATAATCCCTTGCAAAGCTGTGTACACATATCCCAGTGGTTTGCACTGGAGGACTGAATAATAAACATCTGCAAATTGTTGAACAGCCAGTGATCAAAACAGTCTGATTAACATGCCACTAGCAGCATAACTGTGGGACTCCAAGGTGTTGTGCCAAGCCCTCAAGTACAGATAACTCTCCTATCAAAATAAACAGTTCCATTTTGCTTTCTCACTCACTTTTTAGCAGAAGATTTTCACTCTACATTTCTGGTTTTGCCAAACCTGGCATGCTATATTCCCATGAGAAATGAGGCAGTCTTCTTGCTTTCTTTCCCATTTGTTTCTGTTGATTCTAGGAAACAGGGATCATGGTTATAAAAGCTAAGACAGCTCCTTTCTTATATATTGGCTTGGTAGGTCAGAGCCACTAATAAATGCCAAAACTGGGACTCAAATCCACATCTCTAGTTTGTCAGTGTGTTCCCCACTGTGCAGCCTGGCTTACCTGTGGGCAGACATTTCACATCTCCTAAATTGCTGGCATGGTTAAAAGTTTCAGCTCTGCCAGCTCTGGGGTGTTGCTCCCCCCTCCTTCTCCACCAAGGCAGCCCCAGATTGGTGCTGCCTTCAGGTAATGGCAATGTTTCTGTGTGTTGGCAGATGTGCTGCAGAGTTAGCACTGAGCTGAAGTTTTCCAGATTTCCAGATTTTGTATGTGCTGTTGTTTGCTTTCCTTCCCATCCTTAATGTCCAGGTTAACCTATATTGCTCTTCTACTTGGATTATTTTAAAAATTCTGATTGTGGATCTGTGTCTGCATCTCCTTGATTACAGCAAGATTTAAATTGTGCAATTTGTTTAAAGAAAGCTTACAGAGCCTGACTGACAAAGAAAGGCTGCTCTGTTCTTATCATATACAATGCCTGTATTCACTCCACCTTCACTCAGACCACACAGGTAATGTAATCAGCCACTGGAGGAATGCTGTCTGTAGAACACACTCCTTTCTGGTTTGCACTGGTCCTGCATCAGATTCTCTGTACTTCTAGAAAATTTTCCATTTACTCATCTGCTCTTTGCACAAAATTCCTGGAGCGAAAAAAAAATTCAGTCAGTTTTGCTTTTCCTCAGATATTTTATATCTGCCTTTTTTATAAAATGGCTTGCAGGTCGTGTATAGAGTGAGGGGATTTTTACAAAGTGGAGGAGAGGAGAAGGGGATGGAAGCACTGCTGTTTGTGCTGTCAGTGTTTTGCTGACAGCAGTGTAAACCTCTCGTGTGACTGCAGCTTCCCACCCAGGGAGCAGGCTCCTGCCCTGCCCGACTGCTGCTTTTATGGTTGGTTGGGAATGTTGCAAAACACAATCTACTGCAATTTCTGGCTCAGAGATCCAGCTGTTCATGTGGGATCCAGCTGTTTCCCCTCCTCCCTCCCTTCCACATTGTTTGTTTGGAGTTTTTGTTTTTGTTTCTTTTCCACTTTATAAGTAACTGGGAAACTTGCCACATACTTTCAGTTGGAATGGTGATCTCTTGATTTTTGCCTCCTACCTTGTGGATGGCAAGATTTCTTAGGTCTCCAGTGAATATATTATCAGAATTTCATGTAGCTATATTGATGCCTTTTCTTCCTCCTTGGAGCAGCTGCTCTTTGAGACATGCTTGAGAGTCTGAATTTCCTCTTTTTTTTTTTTTTTTTGCAATTTTTAAAGTGGGGTAAGTGGTTTCTGCAGTTATTTCATAGATTTCATATCTCATATCTGGAAAAGCCTCCTGCTTGAGTGCAGTTTCCCCTTATTTGCACTGTGCTGACTAAATATTGAAGCTGCTCTCTTTCTTTCTTGCCNGCAATTTTTAAAGTGAGGTAAGTGGTTTCTGCAGTTATTTCATAGATTTCATATCTCATATCTGGAAAAGCCTCCTGCTTGAGTGCAGTTTCCCCTTATTTGCACTGTGCTGACTAAATATTGAAGCTGCTCTCTTTCTTTCTTGCCCATGTCATGTACTTTTGCACTGGTGCTGCTGTGCTGGGCTTCCCTTTTAGACAGCTGAATGTGGCAGGGCTGTTACCCCGAGCTACAAAGTGTAAGTCTTGATTCCCTGCCTAAGTGTTGAATGGGCAGCAAATGAGGAATGGGTGCAGCTCATCCAGAGAAGGGGAAAGAGGCTCCTTTAGAAAGGATTCAGAGATGCAGGCTGAGAAGAGCTTTAGAAAGAGCAAAGGGAGGAAAGGAGTTACCAGGAGAGAGTCTGAAGGCAGTGGAGAGGTGATGCAAGGCCTGTAGCTGCTTGTTTGGCAGAGGCCAGGCTGAAAGCAGAGGCAGTGACTGTCCTGTGCTGCTCACCTGTCCTGGAAGCAGGGAGATAAGGTTTGTGAAATCCAGTGTGGGGAGGGGATTGGGCTGGGGTGTGTGTTTTTGGAATGTGACTTTAAGCTTGAGAGCATCCCTCTGTGTCACCAGGAGAACTCATATGACACAGAGACAGGAGCTGGTGGCTACAGGGAGCACTGGGCGCAGCTGGTGCTGGCCTTGCACTCCAGTGTTCCTTCTGCTGCCTACTGGTGGGCAGCTGAGAGCACTTGGAAGAGCTGGGAACACCCAGAGCTCCATGAATGTCTATTTTGCAAAGGTGCTCATGTGCCAAGACAGACAGCAGGGACCGACTGGGAGCTCCTTCCCTCCCCACAGCCAGATTTTCCATCTGAGATGCAGGCATCCAAGTGTATGTTTCCTTCAGCTCTTGCAGGCATTACCTCTTCCATGAAGAGGATAAAATGAAGGAAAAAAGGTGAAGAGAACTGAAGCCATAAGAGGAGAAGTATTTCTATTTTACCACAAGCTTGCCTTACAAGTCACCTCTTAGCTGTTACAGACTCATTTGTGTGTCTTGGCATTTTTTAACTAGACGTTTTCTGTTTCATATAAAGGCTTTCAAGCACTTCCCCTTTCTTATTTCTGGCCATGTGACTGCAGCCTTGGGAATGCTTTATCGCCTGAGAGCTGTGGTGTGTGGTTAGTTGTGTTTCTGGGCCATTCTTCATGGTGAAACTCAGATACACACACTGCAAGCTGCATGCTCAGTGTTGTAATCCCATGTTCACACTTTGTTTCAGATAAGCCAAACATACTTGCTACTTTTGGCTTCATGAGGAAAGATTTGTAAAGTCATTTTTCACTTGTCCTCTAGTCTTCAAATTTATTAACAGACAGCATTTCTAATCCTTCTAAGAGGACTAAGCCTTGTGCTGCTTTTTGTGCATGTCAAAATGAGGTGATATTTTCTTGATGTGAGAATCTTATCCAGTGGTGATTTTTCTGGAGTGTGATTTTTATGACCATGTTTGCTTCCTTGTTCTGCATTCTAGTACCAGAAACTGAAACAGTGAATGAAGTACTGGGAATTGACCCTTCAGAAATGGCATCAAAACTGATATAAAAAGAATGAAAGCTGCTTATGTGGGGTTTTAATTGACCCATGATCTCTTAAAAATTGATGACAGTGGTTAGGAAGATTTTTAGTCACTTGCAGCAGTCACTTGGTTAGGAAGACTTGCATCAGTTCTTCCCATTTTACTGCCTTCTTCCTTGATTGCTGCATGAAATTCAGTTTTCAGCTCACAACAGCAGGTTGTTTCTTGAGTTGACCTTTACTATACTGCACTTAGCACTGATTTAATTTTGGAAAAGAAGAAACAAAGTAGTGGCTTACACTGGATAATGAACGTGGTTTTGCTGGTGGAAAGGAAGAAACAAATATTTGACTTAAATGTTAGTGATGTTCTGATGGGATGAAGAAAAGGAGTTGATGATGACTGTGAGAGGGGATATGACTGCTTTCATGGCTGTGGCCCAGTAAAATATACTCCCACAGAATTTTGTACAGTGTGAGTAGGCTTTTGACATCTGCTCTGTTAATATCACAAACATTTGAATAGTGTGAACCAGAATAGCCTTGTCTGCTGTGCTCTGCTGGGCATGAAGGCCTCCTTGGCAATATTTTTTTCATTTTAAGAGACCCATCAGAAAAATGTGTGAAAAATCCATGATGTTTCCTTCCCCATGGAGGCAAGAATATGTGGAAAAAGAGAACAAACAGACACTGAAACCTGGGGACAAGAAAGTGCCTTCTGAAAGAAGCTCTTAAACAGACTCACATTAGAGCTCTTTGTTACTATTTTTGATTTCTCTTGGCAAAATTGTGGCTGAGAAGTCTGTTGATTTGAGATGGAAGTTGGTTTGGTAGTGTGGAGCACTGGGTCCCTACTGGTGTATGCAGTGTTAACAACACCCTGGTATTTTTGCACCTGTATTTTGCATACTTTGGACCTGAAAGCAAAAGTATTTTGCATACTTTTGACCTGCATCAGAGCAGCAAACATCACTTCACTTTTGCTTTTCAACATTGGCTTTTAGCCACAAGAGTAGTGTATGTTTGAGACAGGAGACCCAATTTGTCAGTTATTTGCTGGCTTGACATGGCTCTGTGGAGGAGGGGAAATGTCATTTGCTCTCAGAGGTTCCTCATTTGAGCTCCTAATGAGCTCAATGGTTGCTATTTGCTTTCACACTGGTGCAACTTATTTCTTGGTATTTACCTCATACTTCCATATTCATATTCTGTCCAAAAGTCACTGTTGCTGTTGAGCAGATGTATCAGATAAACTTTTTCTGTGAACTTTGGTTAGCCATGTACGTGACCGAATTCAAGATAAACCTTTAATATTTTTTTTTAATTTTAGAAATTGAATTGTAACATGCACAGGTCATTTTAAAGTTAAGAAGAGTTAATGTAGTTTAAAATGATGAGTATTTTATGTACTTTAGTGGGATTATAGGATATTTGTGGTCATGGGGATGGGGGACTTGTAGATGGGGGTTAACAGACTTAAATGATTAAATCTATTCTATGAACCAAAATAAGATAAAATGTGTGAAATAACACTAAAGGAAGTGTGTTGGCTTATTTTTATTGTATTCTATGATAATGTGAACTAGCCAAGAGTTTTGCATTGCATCATTTCCAGACCATTAGTTTGATCCACAGACCATTAGTTTGATCCGCATTTTATTTATATGGCTTGAGCAAAAATGGGAAAAAATTAATTCAGGTATGTTCTTTGTGTGTGTGTTCCATTGTCTGCAAGTGAGACCTGGTACTTTTAGATAATTAACCAAAGGAATTTGAGAGCTGCCGTGCCTCAAGCAGTGTAAGAGATTGTGAAATTCTGGAACAATGCATTTTAAAGTTAGAGTTCATATTTTTAATTTTTTTATTGTTATTATTATTACTGTGTAGCATTTTGGCAGTTATATTATCTATCTAATTAAGTCTGAGTTATTTTAGCTTTCCTTCCAGCTAAAGTCCAGGATCATAGTTCAGAACTGATGCTGGGAATGAGCAGAGTGGCAGAATATGTTTTGAACATGGGTAAAAAAATCAAGGTTTTAGGAGATTTGTTTTGAAACAGCTTTTCAGTGCTCTTGTTCTTGCACTCTGTGGAGGCTTTTTT
>VXBI01009510.1:925691-1084129 GCA_013397375.1 Toxostoma redivivum
TTTTTTTTCTTTCTATAAAACTTGTCTGGAGTAGGAAGTAAGCTGCTTCCTGCCCTTAACTGAATACTGAGGATTTATGGTAGTCGATGCTTGGAAGCCTTGAATTATTTTTTTAACTTAAGGATTTTGGAGAGTGAAAATCAGCAAAGCTTATTTTAAAGACTTTGGATTTGAATGCCACTTCTGAAATGTCTTACTTGATGAAGCTGAAATGAAAAACAATGGTCTCTACAATCTCTGGGGACATATTCTGTGCCTGGCTGGGCTGTCTTCTGAGAGAGACTTGAGAGGATGTGACAGCCAGGACTTGGATGTGTGTGCACTTCCCATTCATTCAGTGGGACAGGAATTTTCCTCCTGGCACTTCACAGCTTCTCCATTTTGTTGGAGCATTACCCTGGAGTAATGGTACCCTGGAGTAATGGTACTCCTGGGAGTAGGAGCTGTGACACCAAGAGTCACTGAGCTGAAATAGTGGGGAAAGCACATCTATCTGCAGGGTGAATTTGGGAGTTTACTGTTCTACTGAACACTTGGTTTCCTCACCAGAGACATGAGGGAAAGGAAGGGATTTGGCTGTGCTTCTTGTAGGAGAGAAAAACAGCAACCACAATATATTGAGGCCTGGGAGTCCTTGTAGGGAATAAAATACTTCTTTATTTCCCTGTACTCCCAAATCTCTTGCATAGAGACTCAAAAGCCTGTTGGACAAGTTAAAAGGTGACTCTGAGCTGTAACAGGAAGGCCCTCACCAATTATTTTGTTTAAAGAGTCATTAGAAGCATTTTGTATGTGCTCAAAGATGGGCTTAGTTTAAAATACTGCAAATGAGCAGTAATGAGTTTAAAACTAACATAAAAAACAGAATAAAGAACTCCAGCCTTCTTTGCTTCTTTGTCATTCCTGTGTTTGTTTTGACTAATGTTATTGGTGTTATTATCCTGTGCATGGTAATGTTTACAGAATGATGAAAGATTAAAGGACAAGGAGAATTTATTTGGGAAACAAAAGCAGATATGAAAGATTTGTTCTTTTATTTCTTTTGTTACAACTGTCAGGATTGTGTCCAGGGATGGAGTGCTTGAGAGAGGGGTCAGATGTAGATTGTATCTTGGTAGTTTTTCATTTCACTTCTAGTCCAAACAGCCTTCTTTTCTTATTTTTTTTGTAATTTGTTTGCTTTTTGCTTACAAGAATACTTTCTGAAACTTCTTGCTTTCTCATGCTTCACAGTTTGGAAGCCATTGCAGGGAAGGTCCCATGGGTTCTGTAGGAATCTGAAATATTAAATGAGGCTGTCAGGTTCAATTCTTTGTTTTATTGTGAAGAGAGTAGCTGAGGGACAGGCTTGGCAGTCAAGAGTTCAGCTGAGACAGGAGCTTAAAACCTTTTTTAATTAAACCACCTACATTTAGGGGCCTACATGTGAGTGTAGGAAACTCTCTGTAACGGGGGTCTCTGGAGAAGCCTCGTTTACAGCTCTGAAACACTTGATTTCCATGCCTGCTGCAAGTGATGGATTTCTGGTTGTGTTTCTGCACAGATTGAATACTTACTTAAAAAAATCACGGAGGCAATGGGAGCAGGCTGGCAGCAAGAGCAGTTTGACCACTACAAGATTGCTCTCAACACCAGTCGAGAGGGTCTGTCTGCCTGGGAGCTGATTGACCTCATTGGAAGTGGGCAGTTCAGTAAAGGGATGGACAGGCAGACAGTGTCCATGGCAATCAATGAAGTCTTCAATGAGCTCATCCTGGATGTACTCAAGCAGGTAAGAACCACAGAGAACTAATGTTTTAAAGCAGAATGTTTTGTTGCTTTAATCGAAAAATGTTCAATTTGTGCTCAAATTTCTTTTTGCTGTTGAATGATGAGCAGGAAGAAATTAGGTAAGTTATCTATAAGGGTTCTTGAATATGAGCTTATTTTTATAAAAGAATTCGTGCTGCCATTCAGATTATTGTAATTGTAGGAGTATTATGAATGAGTTGCTTCTTGGGAGGGCTTGCTTTTAGAAAGTGAAAGAAGTGGGCTCTGACTTAAGTTTGGCATTTTTTGCACTAGTACCATTGCTTGTTAGTTCACAGAATAGCTGCATCATGCTCTCACTTCTGGTGACAGCTCTTCAGTCTTTGGAAATGCTTTTCTGTAGTTTCAGTTAAGCTGTAGGAAATGAAAGGTTGGCTTCTCAAGTGCCCCACTTCAACAGGGCAAAAAGGGTGGAAGAGCTCCAGAGGGCTCTCCCTTCTTGTTCTGCTTAGCAGGCTCTGTGACTGACAGCTTACTTACCTGCACTCACACTCCAGAAGTCTTGCTGGCCTTTGTACTCTTAGCAAACTTCTTTCTTCAGATTTCCAGTGACTGGATTAGCAGTTTAGGAATGCCTTTAAAACTGCATTTTTTTCATGGGAATTGGGAGTACCACAGGGACCTGAGGGGTCACAGCAGAGTTTACCTAGAGAGCTCTTGAAAATTGACTTTTACCTGGGAAGAGAATTTTTTTCATCTTTGATTTCTTGGTGAGGAGAGAAACAAAGACTTTTTTGGCAGGCTTTTCCTAAGCTGTTCTGAAGAAATCATCAGAAGGTTTTGGCACAGGAAATTCAGAATACCCACAGAACAATGCAAAAGTCTATTTTTGTTAACTGCTGGTTGCCTGTTGGAGGTGAGGGCTGGGGACACACACACATAAAGTCAGTTGAGGGCAAAATGAAGTAATTCTGCTGTTTGATACTATGAAAATAAATGAGCCAGTGTCAGTTCAGTCCTACTTGAAACTTGTGAGGAAATCAGATTTCTTTTCAGTTTTGAATCTGCATTGTGTGTCTTCCCCCACACCTTTTTTTTTTTGTTTTGTTTTGTTTTGTGTGTCCTTTCTTTCCTTCCTTGTTGCCTGGGCTTCTTTCTCAAGGATGTTTGAGTGCCTTTGAATGGTTCCTTGACACTTAAAAATAGTTTATGTCAAGATTTGGCCCTGTGCCTCCTGGGCACTTTGGACAGTTACTGGCCTGGTGAAGAGCAGAGTTCTCTGTGTGATTTCAGTATCCTGATATCTTGTGGATTCACAGAATCGTCCTGTTTATTGCAGTAATCATATAATTGCTCCAAGGTATTAATTAATGACACATGGTCTCATAAGCAGGTGTCGTGCTACCCTTTTTATTAAACACATCCTGGATCTCTAAGGCTTACAGAGGGTAGCAGCAATAGTTAAATTTGTGATATTTAAGTGTTCTGAAAGATGTGTCCTTTGTGTGATGGTTGGTGTGAAAATGCTCTGACTTTTCAAGAACTCTCAGTGAGCTCTTGGAAGATGAGAAGTAGCTGATACTGAAATAATAAGTAAAGATTTTGCAGAAATTTGAGGGGAAAGAATTAGTCTGACTTGGCTTTGAAAGCAAATTTGGTAAGTCAGGAAGGGAAAAAAAATCTTAGACTGTGAAAAGAATGAAAGATTGAAGGAATCCTTCACATGGCCTTGCAAGCACCCAGAGCTCAGACCCAAGGCTGGAGGAGGCAGACAAAGCTGTTCTCTGTGCATTCCTGGTGTGGAGCAAGGGAGTGGGATGGCACCTGGGAATAGGCACGGCCTTGGCTCTGGATGTGTTTAAGTGGCTGGGAAAGCTGAGCACAGATAAGCTCTGTGTGTAGGGGGTGGCTTGGGTTTTTGTTTGGTTTGGTTTGTTTTTTAAACAAAAAAGCTTCTTCAACTGTTCTGAATGTTTTCTTTCCCCTCAGAGCTATCTTTGGCTTAAATATGCCACATTTCTTTATATATATCTATTTTTTTAATACAAGCACATTTGCTTGTATCAAAAAATGTGATAGATGAAAGCCATGACAGAAAAATGTTCCTTGGTCTCCTTTTCAACTTCTTCATCCTCTTACTCTGGAATACTTTGAGTATACTTCCTGTATGGCTTGTTCATAGCTTGTGTTGATGTTGGTGTTTCAGTTTCATCTATGATTTGACTTTTTTTGAAATATGTCAGACAAAAGTTGATGTAAATATTTGGGGAATGTGATTACAGAAATGGAAGGTACAGCTGAAATACTGACTAACTTTGGAAGTATTTGGGGCTATGAGGTAACTTTTCTGTGTGCTCTAGTGGATCTCTACACCTTTACATAACCTGCAGACCAGATGGTTCAGCAGAGGCCAGGCATTTCAGCTGCTTTGTTGTTTTTAACAGGGCTACATGCTGAAAAAGGGTCACAAACGGAAAAACTGGATGGAACGATGGTTTGTGCTAAAACCCAATATTATTTCCTACTATGTAAGTGAAGATTTAAAGGACAAGAAGGGAGACATCATACTGGATGGCAACTGTTGTGTAGAGGTAAAACCACTCCAAAAACTATGTATGTCTCTAAAGATGATAATTAATCCTTTTTTTATGTGTGGCATTTACTCCTGGTATCTTTTAACAGAGTTTTTTTTACTCCATATGACACCAGTTCATAAACACCCTTTTAATAAAGGCTCTTAGTGCTGGTATTTGTATCTCTGTGACACATCACTGCAGAGATGCTGCTTGACTTTATAACTTAGATTTCAGTGTTTGCAAAGCTAATCTTTATTGTTATCCACCCTAGGCCTTGCCTGACAAAGATGGAAAGAAATGCCTTTTTCTCATAAAATGTCTGGATAAAACTTTTGAGATCAGTGCCTCTGATAAAAAGAAGAAGCAGGAATGGATTCAAGGTGAGGTTTCAAAAATGCTAGTTACATGCTAATGAAAATCAAGGTTAGTGGAATTCTTACAGCAGTGCTTTGCTCAAATTTGAAATTCTTGGTCTTGTGATTTTTTGATATCTCTGTTTTGGTCACATGGATCTTTAAGGGATCTGAGGCTCAGGAAGAACTAAGGATCCACGTAAAGGAAATAGTTTTTTGTCATGTAGGTGCCTCAATTCAGACAGCAAAAACCAAAATGAATGAAATGGTTATTATTGCTGGTTTTTATATTGACTGTACTTCTAGGGATGGGGAAGAGAAACAGTGTTGTAAATTGTTGCTTTTGGAGAAAAAGGGAAAGCTTGTTCATTTTGGCACTGTAAAATACTGGCTTTGGTTTTACAATTTTGCTTGAAGTATTATGGTTTGGTGGGCTGAGGATAAAGCTGGGAATTAGGGCTTGCTTTTCTATTCCCATGGTGAAGGTATTCCTTCCCAGATATGGGATGGGTACATCCATCTGCAGAGTGAGGTAGAAGCCCTTGCAAAGCTGTTGTTGCTAATGCCATTGAAGAATGTGCAGCAGTTAAATATCTGGAGCTGTGTGCTTTCATTTGCACTTCCCTCTTTACCTGCAGCATGTGTTTCATTGCACCAAAGTAGGGTGTATGACAAATTATTCAAAAGGAGATTTTTTTCATGGTTGTTGTATGGGAATAAAATACCAAAATCATCTGCCACTCTTCAGCTTTGCTGTCTTAAATATTTTCTCACTGCATGTAAGTGAATGAGAGCTACTATCTTACTGGGAGAAAGTTTTCCATTGCAGTATCTCTAAGAATACAGGCTTTAAAGTTTGCTCTAGGGAAGATAGATAACACCTTATTGTTAGTCACTGAGTCTAGGTGGTAAGAAATCCTGAAATGTTGGGTTTTCTTCTTGCAGCTGGGCTGCAAGTGACTCATATGCTCATAGCCTGTTACAAATCAATATTGGAATTGACCTAATGCAGTGGAATTGCCAGACCTTATCCCTGTGGCACGCAGCCAGTACTGACAGCTGAGTGTCTTTCACTTCTGGTTTGTGTTGACAGCCAGCCTGATGAGAATTAGGACAACTGACAACAGTGCTTTCTGATTTAAAATCATATTCAAAAATCCCCAACCCAACAGCCAGCACAGTGACATCACAAAGTCTACCCAGAAAGTTCAGCATTGCCCTTCATGGTGATGTGTTCCTGTCCCTGCAGCCATCCAGAGCACTGTGAGCCTGCTGCGGGCAGGGAGCCCCCCTCCCCACAAAGAGGCGCGCCAGAAACGGAAGGAGCTGCGCCAGAAGCTGCTGGCTGAGCAGGAGGAGCTGGAGAGGCAGATGAAGGAGCTGCAGGCAGCAAATGAGAACAAGCAGAAGGAGCTGGAGACCGTGAGGAAGGTGGGAATGGGAGCTGCCATGCTTCCAGCCTGGAGCTCAGTCCCTGTGCTTGAACTGGGCTTTGTGGAGCAGAACTGGGCACCTCTGTCCTGGTCAGGCACATTGAGCTGACTCCTCCAGGGGAGCTGCACTGGTTTCAGGCCCTGTGCTTGAACTGGGCACCTCTGTCCTGGTCAGGCACATTGAGCTGACTCCTCCAGGGGAGCTGCACTGGTTTCAGGCCCTGTGCTTGAACTGGGCTTTGTGGAGCAGAACTGGGCACCTCTGTCCTGGTCAGGCACATTGAGCTGACTCCTCCAGGGGAGCTGCACTGGTTTCAGGCCCTGGACTGAGCAGGCTGGTGGAGAAGAACCTGCCAGCTCTGTGGATGGTGTCTGGGGACAGGACACACCAATATTTTCAGTTGCCTTTGGGTTTTTTGTTTTCTTTTTCTGTCAAACGCATCCATCAAACCTGAGGCTTTCCATGAAGATTTTCTTCTATGATTTACCCAAGTTCTGTTACGTTATTTGTATGTTTATGGGGACTGTTCTCTTCCCACAGATGTAATTTCTATAATTCCTATCTTAAAAAAAAAAAAAAAGAAAAAAAGATGTGGCTTTTCTTGCTGTGGAGTTTTTAGTGTGGAGTGTGCCTTGAAAACAGTTTAGAACCCAATATTCAAATTCAAACCCTCCACACTTGCTGCCTTACATTTTGGCTGCTGAGTCCCTGCTGCTAGAGCAGTCCAGATCTTCCTTTGTTTATTCTACATGTCTTCACTACCTCTCTAAATTAATGTAATTTTTTTGCATTTCCATTTAGGACAAGTCTGCATCATTGCTTGAGTTTTTCATTAATAAAACTCACCTATTTTAGCCCTTAGAAAAAACTTCAGTGATTTTTGCAGCTATAAATATTGTGAGGGCATTAAAGATTTTGAGTCTAGAAAGCAAATAAAATAATAAAAAACCCACATTTTTAAATGTCTTGTCATTATCACAATTTGTGGTAAGGAGAAATTTGTCTTTTTAAAAATTAATCTTGCTCTGACAGTCTTGATGTAGGTATTATTCTGTTTGTCTTAAATGGAATCTGATAGTAGAAAACCATTTTTAAATTTAATTTTGGCACCTGTAGTCTAGCATAGGTTTAAAATTCAGAATGCAAAATAGACAATAAACAATAGCCTTTGTTACCTTCTGCTGGTGAGTAATGTACCTGTTAACAGAAATCATGAGGTTGGATTTCTGCATTGTTTACTTCATGGAAAAATATTTAGAGGGGAAATAACATGAGAGCAACCCCAAAGGAGCAGTAGGATGTTGACAGACTCCAGGGAGTTTAATAAAAATCACAGCAGGTAAACTAAAGAGAGTTGTGGCCAGAAGCATCTCTTGAAGTGGGCTGGATTAAAATGATTTCTCAAGGAAAGTATCTTAGGCTCTGACATGAGCTACTGCACTTTGCCTAGATGGAACTAGGGGGGAGGTCCGTTGTTGGAGGAACTGAAAGTGTTTGATTAGTTAGAAAAATGTTCTTCAAGGAAAAGGCTTTGTAAATGCTTCAGGAAACTGGATTGTTCTGGGAAGCTTGGAGGTTGGTTTGCTCCTGATGGCAGTGAGCCACCATTTATGCAGCATCTGCCAAAGTGCACTTTGGGACTCTTGGTTTGTATTCTGCTAGCTCCTGCAGTAGAATATTTCAAAAGAATAAATGCTTTTGTTTAAAATAGATCTTTTTCATACTCTTTAATGGAATTTTGACATGTGCACTTTGAACAGAGAGGAAGGTAAGTTTTTCCTTGTGTGAGAGCATGCTCAAGACATGTGCACCCTCTCTGTTCCAGTTTGGGGTCTTGCATGGCCTTTGGAGACTCTGTGTGTCTAACACCTGCTGGAGTGGTGTGTTCCTGTTGACTCTCCCCTCCAGCACTTGTGGCTTTTCCCTGAAGTGCACAGTTCCCAGTAAGCTTACCTGCTAGGAGCAGCTTTGGTGGATGAAGCAGGAAGTTGCTGATACTGAGTGGACACAGATAATTTTCTTGTTGAGCTCTCTGGCAGTGGCCTGGCATTCACCCTTGCCTGTGACTCTGCACGTTCGCCCTCTCAGCTCAGTATTGGCAATGTTTGTTTAATTTCAAAGCAGGGAAGGAAATCTAGAGGAGATTTCACTTAAATAGGCATCTTGGATTTGACTACAATTACATGCTTTTGAATGTCCTGGCAGAGGAAGAATGCTGCTTCTAAAACACTGGCATCATTTCAGCCTTGCAAAGGAGAGCAGTTCTGTGCTATTTTCTGCAACATAATCCCAGAAACCCAAGCCTTCTCCTTTACTTCTTCCCTTCTATTTCAGACCAGAGTGATACTACAAGCACATAAAAGAGTGAAAGTTTTAGCTTGGCAGTTTTAATCATTGGGGCATCTCATTATTTCATCTAGGTTGGTGAGGGTTTAAATGTGGTACCTTCAGGAGCATGACAGATTCACAGAAAGGTTTGGTTTGGAAGGGGCCTGAAAGATCATCCAGTCCCAGTCCCCTGCTGTGGGCAGAGACATCTTCCACTACACCAAGTTGCTCAAAGGCCCATCCAATCTGGTCTTGAAGCCTTTCAGGGATGAGGCATCCACAGCTTCTCTGGACAGCCTCTTCCAGTGTCACCTCCTCTGGGCTTGCTCCAACAGGTCCATGTCATCTTTGTGTTGTGCTCTGATCTTATTAAAGATCTGTGGAAACAATTTCCACAGCCCAGCATGTTAAAAAAGAAGCATCAGATAAATTTCTTAGGAAAATCTTGTGAAAGAATGGTTTTGTTTTCAGTACTGGTAAAGTTTAGGCTTGAAGATTTTTAACCTTGTGGAGATTGAAATCCTGACAAAAGGAAAAACTCTGACCCTTGTCTTTATTTGCAAAATCAAGATGCAGCAAAAGTAAAATAAGGTGCAAGAAGATGGGAAGGTACCAGCAGCTGTTTCCCAGGCCTTAGCTAATGTTCCTCCTAATTTCAAATGATGATTATGGACCAGGATTTTATTTACCTTACTTGGCAGTTTAGGGATGTTAGAGGGATGATTCACAATAGCACAATCACTTATTCTAGTCAAAGTTTGTGGCACTTCTGCTTTCCCATGACAATTCAGTGCTTCTCATTTCTGTTTCTGTATGAGCTCTGTGTGTGCTGGCATGTTTTCCCTATTGGAAGTCCCATGCAGTCCTGCCTGAAATGTGGTTTTTCATAATAGTTTTCCATCCTATTGAGATAGAGGAGGAAATACAGTGATTTCTATCACTTGAGCAAAGGAGGACTCAGAGGAAACTTGGAGATAGAGAGGTAATTGCCTTTTCCTTGGTAAATTTAAAATTGTCTTGCAAACAATCAAGATAGAAAATTATACTTAAAGGCTGTAAATAGTCTCAGACATTAAAAAACCCAGACTGGTGCCTTGATGCTTTTGAAGGCTTCTTCTATTTTTGTTAAAACCAAAGCTTGTTAAATAAGGTTCTAGTCCCTCAAAATTATTTCATTTTGACAAATAGATTTTTTTCCTTCTTTTCTTCCCCCTACCCCTCACCCTTCTCTTCCAGCAACTGGAAGCAGCAGCTGCTCGTGCTGCTGAGGAGGAGAAGAAAAGACTTCAGACTCAAGTTGAATTACAAGATCGCTTCAGTTTGGAGCTGGAGAGAGAAAAAATGGTGAGTAGAGCACATAGGGAGCCATGTGTTCAGCAAGGGCTTCCCTCACAGGCAGCCACTGAAAGGATTCCACAGATTTTGCAGCAGGCTGGAGAACAGAATCTGTGTTGCATTTATTTGACATGTAGGAACAAAATATTTTTACTGGTGGATTCAAATACTGGAACACCTTGGCTACAATTTGTACAGCATTCAGAGTTTAAATACTATTGGAAAATTGGGAAAAAACCAGACTGTTTGAAGGATAAATGCACACTGAAGTTCTCCTTGCAGTTTTCAGAGATGGGGAACCTGAGGCCAGTACTTGCTGTATGAATAAGCAAAATGAATCAGGCACAATCAAAATGCATTTTATGAGTTCCTAGAACTATTGCTTTTTTATGCTGTGTGTTCTTTTACAATTACACATGCACACAAATATAAAAGATAAATATTGTTGTTTTGCAATACTGCTACTATTCAGCTATGCTGAGGATTCCCCAAAGAACTGGTTTTCAGTCTTCAAGGGCTTTGTCAGGTTGTTCTGTGAGTTGGGGAAAAGAAGTAGAAAACATGGTGTGATGGGACATCTGGGAACATTAATGCACACAGTGCTGCTTTATGGGCTGAGCATGAATTCCTGAATACAATCCCTTTCTGGGTCACTGGGATTTGGGTCAGCTGAGGGAGCAGGCTGCAGAGCAATGAGGCAGGACATACCAACCTTCTCCACTGTTTTCCAACCCTTTATCCATCCTGTGCCATCATCCAGAGACAGAAGTGTGTGAGGTGCACTCCTGCCAAGGGGGGAGTGAAAACAGTGCCATTAAAGCAGCCTGACCTTCATGTTTGGCCTCTCTGCAACCTTCCTCTTCCTTCAGTTGTGTATCTGTAAACTAAGCAACAAGATCAAGCTGACTGAAACTAGATTTGAACCCCTGTAGAAATCCTGTGCTGCAGGAAATAGGTCAATATAAGTAGCCTGTGTTATTATTTATTTTTTTTAAATGCTCTCAGTTCCACATCTGCAGATCTAGCCTCAATTCTATCAGGTCTGCCCAGCAATCAGCAGGAAAGGTTTGCCTCTGAGAACATGGCCTGAGGGAAACCTGGAAATTGAAATCTGGAAATTCCTTTAAAAACTGGAAACCTGAGTTGAATGGTTGCTCATGTGTCCTAAATTTATGCTGCTAGGTAAGACAACAAATGGAAGAGCAGGTTGCTCAGAAATCATCTGAACTGGAACAGTATTTACAAAGAGTACGTGAACTGGAAGAAATGTATAAGCAGCTACAGGAAGCACTGGAGGATGAGAAGCAGGCACGTCAAGATGAAGAGACTGTGAGGAAACTGCAGGCCAGGTATGGCTTTGACCAGGTAGAAAAGTGTTTCAGTTCTCCCTGCCAGTATTGAGTGCCCTGCTACTAATGACTGCCTCTGGGAATGGGGAACTGCCTTCAAGCCCAAACACAGGACAGATTTTATTTTTCCTTAAGATAATGAAGAGTGAAGCTGCTGTTTGATTTTTAAAATATATCCAATTAGCCTTTAGCAGAGGGCAAGCTCAGAAGTTTGGAAAAGCAGATGCAGTTATTTTTCCATCAGGTGTGCATGTCAGCATGTGAAGAGCTGAAATCACTCTGTACAGGCTTTTCAGCTGTTTATTTTATAAAGCAGGAACTGTAAAAGTGACTTTCTGCTGTATTTTGTCACAGGTTTAAACTGCAGTGTTAAAGGGTTAAATTTCCTCTTGCAGGGGCTTTGTGGAATGTGTTTTTTTTCTTCATATACTCAGTCCTCCTAAGACAATGAAGATAACTTATGCATGCCTGTTTCTTCTGGGGCTCTGGTTGTGTATTTGCATTATTGACTACATTTTCTGAATAGCCCTTTTGTAGCAGTCAGACTGCTTGTACTGCTGGAATGACACTGAAGGCAAACCAACAAACAATAACTTTCCTTGCTTCCCAGGCTTTTTTTTTTTTTTTAAACAATATTCTCTTTCCCTTAAAAAAAAATAAAGAGGAAAGAAAAAATTAATTAATTTGGCTTCCCTGCATGGATACAACTTATGTTAAAGTGCAATTAACATCACAATCCCCATTGCAGATTGCTGGAAGAGGAGACAGCAAAGAGGGCTGAACTGGAAAAATGGCATTTGCAGCAGCAACAGACCATTCAGATGACAGAAGCAGAGAAGCAAGAGCTGGAAAATCAGAGAATGATGAAGGAACAGGCTCTTCAAGTGGCCATGGAGCAACTGAAACAACTAGAATTGGAAAGGAAGGAGGCCCTTGAGCAGTATGAGGTGAGCTGCTCTGGCCATCAACCTCTCATCCTTACCCATAGATTGAAATTCTTCAATATTATGCTTCTTTAAGGGTTAGCATGGCACAAAAGTTATAATAAGAGGTAGGATAGTTGGATTGGTGGTTTGTTTGGGTTTTTTTTCTAGTTTACTCAGTTTTTAGACCAGTAGATATATTTGAAGAAGAGGATCTGTTGCAGACATACCTCTGAAACTCTTTCATTTATTTTTGTCACAATTTGCATGCAGGCCAGCTCATTCACATCCTGAAATACTCTGTGTATATTTGTCTTCTGCTGCAGATTCACTTCATGTGCAGTCCCACTGCTGCCATAACTGGGTGCATTTTGGTTCTGAGTTAGTAATTCTTGCAGTGTTTTGATGATGTCATGGCACAATATTGTCTTCTACAAATAAAAATCAATGTGTTACTGTAGGCACCTACTCCTCAAAAATGTATTTAAGCCCTGAATGGAAGTCAGGGATAGGTAGGAGTTGGTTCAGATTCTCAATGTGCCAGGCCTGCTCTCTGTTCTGCTGTTTTTGGGGAAGAAATAAGAGCCAGAACCCAGCAAATCCAGAGGCTGAAGTGCTGCATGCCTTCCAGGGCTAGAGAGGTGTTGATCCTGCATTTGTTTGGGTCAGGAAGGGAGCCTGGCTGGGTCTGTGTTTAACAGGGGAGGTGTTTATGGGGTGAGCTCTGAAGGACAAGCCAGGGAGCTGGCACAGAACACAAATGCTGCCCTCACTGCAGGCAAGGGCCCAGCTGGGGTAGTGTGGCCACTTTACAACTTCCCAGGGTGGTGTTACATCTCACACCACAAGATTGCTTCTGGCTAGCACTGGACTCTTTTTTAGGTGACATCTCAGGCTCTTTGTATGGGAAACATAATTTACTACTCCAAAGGAATTGCTGAATACAATAGACATATAAAACCACAAAAATATTCCACAAAACAATTATTTTAGAAATAATTAAACATTCTAGCTTTCCATTTGGAATTAACCAAAAGACCAGTCTAGGCTGAAGAATGAAGACACAGCTACAGAATCTTGTAAAACCTTGTTATTTTGGGATTCTGGTTTGACAACTTTTTTTTTTTTTTTTTTTTTGAGGGCGTCGTGGTAGTGACTAAATTGCTAAGGATGGTTCCACACTAAACAGAAGCTGGGGGAATTAGCATGGTTCTGGCTTTTGGTTTAAAAGGTGTATCTTTTTATATGAACAAAGTAAGCTGTTGTTGTTTTCAAGCATGCTCTGTCTTATTTCAGGAGGTTAAGAAGAAGTTGGAAACGGCAGCTAATAACACCAAGAGTTGGAAAGATAAAGTAGCTCATCATGAGGGATTGATTCGACTAATAGAGCCAGGTGAGTTATCAACTGAAGAGTTATGAAAATATCTATTTCTTCTGTCTCATGTTCTTACATCACCTGGTGACTTACTGCCTCTTCCTGTAGTTTACTGGCAGCCTATAAATATCATCCTTTGTGACAACTGCTGATGGGAACTTCCAAGTCTTTACCTCAATTTGCCCTACTATAATGATTTTATTATCGTTATTGTTAGTTTCTTTTATGTTTAAACAAAGCAAGGATCAGCCTGAACACTGCATTGCGAGTGTGTGATGTCCATGTCAGAACTGTCTGTCTCAAGTGTTGCTCTCTGTCTTCCAGGATCCAAGAATCCTCACTTAATCACAAACTGGGGCCCAGCTGCCTTCACTGAAGCTGAACTGGAAGAAAGACAAAGGAGCTGGAAAGGGAAGAAAGCCACTTCTGAGTGATGGTGGCAGCTGACACGTGGCCCAGAACAGGAGCCCACCTCCCCTCGTTCTGCTTTGCACAGAGCAGCCTCTTGCTTACAAGGTTTAGTTTGCTCAGCAGGTTGGGCCTTTCTGCTCATGAAATGCTGTTTACCACGTGGAGGGTCTGCTCAGGGCTCAGCCATTACAGTGGGTGGTGTCTGACAGGATGTGCTGTTTTCCCTCACTTTTCCAAGACTTTGCAACTGAAAATTTGTATTGAAATGTAGCTTGTGACAGACAGAGTTGTTCCTATACTAGCCTGTAACAATCTGACAGCAGCTAACCAGTCAGGCAGCATCACTTCCATTCCAGAAAGTGAGGGAAGCAGTTGTTCTGCTGGTTCAGTTTAGTATAATTTCAACCCAGGATAAATCAGTCCTGGAGGTTGTGTCCAACTCTGAGATGGAGCATTACCTTTCCTTCCTCCTTGTACTTTTGCTCTGTCCCTCTGTTGCTCTCTGCAGAGTGCTTAGTGCTCAGACACATTCCCTTGGCAAGGTGGGGCTGGCATCACTGGCTCCCTGCTTAGCTTTGGTGTCCTGTTTCCCTCTCTTTGCAGGAATCCAAACAAAAGAACTGGAGATAGTGTCGAAAACACTGCTGTAAGACATTTGGGAAAAGTAGTTGTGCAAGACTGTTTTTGTGCTGTCTCATGCTTGAGAAGTGCTAAATAAAGCCTTTAGAGCTGTATTCATAGTTTAAAAGATGAAGTTTTGGCTCACAGATTTCTGAAGCAGATGAATGGAAGGTGGCAGCACACACAGGGCAAATATCCTCTGTCTCAAGGCTGTGTTTGTGCAAGAAATCTGATTATAATGTGCCACCATTTTTAGATGTAGCACTTTTGTCTTACTTTTAATTGGGTACCAGATTAAAAAAAAATAAGAAAAACTTTTTTAAAACATAAAAATTATAAATGTGTAGTGATATGGCTTTAGGAAAAAAAAAAGGAATTCTTGTCAATCAAATAATTTCAGTCTTTCTAGTACCAAGTTTTCCCAAAGAGCCTGCTGTTGTGCCTTACCATTCTCTCCTGGGACAAAGCCAGTTATTTCTGTTTCTGTAGGGAAAAGGAACAAGCCTGTGATTTGCTTTGCAGATCTCCCACACCAGCATAGAACAGGATTCCTGCCAACTTGTACAGACATTTTGAGACACCCCCCTCGAGGAGCAGGTGCCCACTGGTGTGGCTTGTGAGCAGCTTTGACTGTACCCAGCCATCCATCCCTCACCTGCTTGTTAGTTCAGCTACATGTTAAATTATTTGTAGTAGGTAAGAAGGGAATTTTTCAGGAGGATAAGCAGTGCCTTGATGTGCAACACTGTGCTACTTGGGTCTTGGAAGAGCAGAAGCTGTACAGAAGTGGTCTCCAGATTTGGAAGTCATAAATAGCATTTTATTGCCTATTAACTAAGACTCACTGAAATACTGAATCTTCTCAGACATTTATTCTCTGGTTATATTTTTATACTAATTGAAATCTTTAATGTTTCAGTAAATGGAGTGCTGATTAGAATGGCAGGAAAATCCAGGATCTTCCTATTTATATTCACTGTACAGGAAAACAATAGTTCCTTAAACTTGATAACAAGGCATTTTTTAAATTGATCACGTTTACAGAAGCAATGTGAATAAAAATCCCAACCACCTGTAATAGAATTACTAATGTACACAAGGTTAAACTTTGCTAAAGGAGCTGCAACAGTATTTATAATTATCAAACGTTTTATGTGGAGAGCAGAAGGGGTATTGGGGCTAAACTTGTTTAATTTTTCTAACAGTCTATTTTGGACAATGGTTTTTTAAGAACACCAAATGATGCATGTTTTCATATTTTTTACTGTTCTTTAGAAATTGCTGTTTAATAAAGTAATATAAAGTCATTTACAATTTGGAATTGATGGATGTCTTATTGCCTGGGTTTATATTGGCCTGTTGGAGTTCAAAATCCAGTGACTGTTGTGTGGAAGAAGTTTAATGGTCAGATCAGTGGGATGTTAAAGGCATAATAAAGGCAGTGGTCACATTATAACACAAATAGACTTTGTTTTAGCAGCACTCCTCTCTTAAATGTTCATATTCAGAACTCTTTGCTGCAGCCTGGGGCAAGGGCAGGGCTCAGCAGGGACAGACACAGCAGCCCCTCACAACGTGTCAGCCCTGTCTGTCTGTCTGTCTGTCTGGGGTCAGCTCTTACTCACTGCCAGAAGAGGAAATGAGACGAGGTTCCTTTTAAGCTTCATCGTCCTTGCTTGCTCTGACAAATTAAGAAAGCTTTGTGTGAAGCTTTGCTCAGTAAAGCTGGGGAGAGTGGTTGGTTTAAAAATTAAACCATTTTGCATGCTGAGCAAAAATAGCACTTGAGAATGAGCCCCTTGGAGTGACACTGAGCAGCACACAAAGGGAGCACAGAGCTGTGAGTCACCACCAGTCACGGATCAGGGAGAGTGGGAATCTGCATCCCGGTGTGCCAGCGTTTCCGAGGGGGCAAGGGTTACTGCTCTGCTGTTCCACAAACCAAGGAGCCTGCTCATGGTGAGCACACCCCCACTGAGCTGTGGGATTAGGGATGCCACTGCTCTGCCCAAGAAGCCCTAACTCCACCTCAGTTTACACTGAGGCCAGGGGAAAGCTGCTGCTCCTGAACCCTTGGCACAGGCACTGGAGGGCTCAGCCCACTTTTTTTATTTGCCAAATTGAGGTTTCATTTACCTGCTGCTGGAACAGTCCTGCAAACTACAACCCCAGTACTGTGCTGTTCCCTCTAAAAACAGGATGGGGTTTGGTTGGGGTTTTCTGTTCTTTTGTTTTCCTTTTTCCCTGTGACAGTTTTATGGAGCTGATTTATGAGCCATGCTCACTGGATCACACGTTCCCAAATTGTAACAGGCTGGCTTCCAGCAGCTCACGTTACTCCTGTCTCACTGTCCTGCGTGAGCAGCCACAAAACCAAAGCCTCTGGAGGGAAAGAAACAGAGTTTTAGGACAGAATCTTTGTCCTGGGGCAGGTGGGGGAACTCAGCCCCAAAAGAAACACCTGTTTGACCCTGTTAATGGCAGGGGGATTGGAGGCAGGTGATCATCAGTGTCCCAACCCAAGCCATCCTGTGATCCCCTGGCTCGGTCATGCAGGACACCTGGAACAGGAGCTGCACCATCCCTCTCCATGAAAGTGAACGGAAAATAACTGCTTTGATTTTTATCTCAAATATGTGAAGCAGTTACACAAACAATTTTTGAGCAAACCTGTGCAGGGCCAGGAAAGGAGGTATGATATCTACAAGCCCTTTCAGCTGCTTGGGGGCGAGAGGTCATTATTTGTTCCCGGAGGAAACGGTGCTGAAGGGCGGCAGGTGTGCCATACACTTGTCTTTTCCGAAAATACAAATTCCTTTAACACTTAAGATTTCTGGGGGCTTTCCGAGTCTTGATAATTGTGTCTCTTTGTGGCTTTGGGTGGTTTTTTTTGTTTGTTTTGTTTTGGTGGGGTTTTTTTTAATAAATTTTTTGGGGTCACTGTGTCACCCCCTGTGCCCCACGCCGGCACACGGAGCTGGGGACCGCGGCGCAGGACCGGGACGCGGGGCTGCCTCATCGCTGGGCTCCGGCTGCCACCTCGTGGTGGCCCAGCCCAGCGTCCTGCGGTGTTCCCGGGCTGTGGAAGTGTCCCGGGACAGCCTCCAGCCCCTCCTTCCCCTCCCAGCAGTGGCAGTGCTGGGGCAGAGCTCTGTGCGCCGTCACCGCTTCCCTGCCGTGCCCAGCTCTGTCCCGGCTGCAGGAGCCCGTGCGGTTCCTCTGCTAGCCCAGATCCTGACAGCCTAGGAAAAAATGATGGTTTTATTTTTGTTACCACAGCTCTGTGAGCTAATTCAGCCGTATTTTCGGAACAAACCCAGCGCACGGCAGGAGGACAATGGGACACAGCATCCCGCAATGTCGCACCTGCAGGCGCAGCTCGGGCTGCCCTGCGGCTTTCCTTAGGGCGGTAAAGCAGAACGAGCAGAAATGTGTGAGGGAGGTTCGCTCCCTGCCAGCAGCCTTTTCCCAGGTGCTGTGGGCACGCCCCGGGGCTGCAGGAGCCGGGACGTGCTCGGCATCACGTACTCCGATTTTGGGAGCGGGACCGCCGCTCGTCCCTTCGAGCCACAAACCGGGTGAGAGAGGAGAGGATGTCAGCCCGTGCTTCGGGGCTAACGCGAAATAAAACACAAACAGAAACTTTGCGACACTTCTTGAATTTAGACACTGCTGCGGCTTCCACACATTGGCTCTCACTGTGAGCTACCTGGAAATGCCAGGATTCAGAAGTGCAGAAAAGCGCTGTTTTATGAACTGGCTTCCTGGGTATGTCACAAGTACCATCCTTCAAAAAAAGGAAAAGGCCAGTGGTTGTTTTAACACATAAGATGTAACAATATTTGGCAAATGTAGCTGCATCTCACCTCCAGAACGAAGTAGAATTAGAAGGGTATGATGTAAAACAGTTAAATTAGAAACATCCTGAAAAGCCTTGAGGGACATTTAATAAGGCACTTTTTAACACCTTTATGCACAACCCTCAAAGAACCACTTGGCAAGAGCCTTTCTCCCCCCTTTTTTCTCGTATTTTAGCTTAATTGACAGAAGAAATGTAAAAGGATATGAGCAGCAGGATCAGAGGAAAGCCCATGACAGACTGGTCAGAATGCTGACAAAAAGAAAAAGAGAAATCACGATCTCCAACACAAATGCACTCACTTTCCCCCACCAACCAGTACTTTAAATTCCTTGATGAATTAAACCACAAAAATATAACCCTTTCTACCCTGCTCAGTGTGCTCATAGCTCACATCACTCTTCTGCCTACCCAAGGAGCTTGATCTAGCAGCTGTTAATATAATTGCTAATTAATAGAGCTGCTTGCCGTGGCTGCAGCACACAAAAAGCTTTAACAAGATCCGGGACTAACAATGTCTTCATGCAAACACTCACCTGCTGTCACTCTCGTTGTTACATTATTTCTGAGCACACTTTAGTATCTCACATAGGATCAAAAGCTCAGGCATAGACATGAGAGGGTTTCAAAAGCAGCCTGGATTTGGTGTTGACACAAATTATCTGTTTCAATGCCTATCTGAGCATGGGGATTTCTCTTCTCACTCTGAAGAGTCTTCTGCAGCTCAGCCGTGACTCGAGGTGCAAGTCCTAGGGAAATGCAGGTCCTCTGGGGTGCTGGTTCCTCAGTCCTGACAGAAAAAAAAAAAAAAAAAAAACCAAAATTAACCATACCTAAAAAACTTATTTATGGTCAGACTTTGCTTAGACATTTTCAGAAAGTCCCTGTCACCCTGGGGCTGAATTTTTGCATTTGGAGCAGTGCGAGGTTGTGTTCTGTGAACCATTTCCTTTGTCAGTGATGCTTTGGGCCATGTTATTCTTTCCAAGCCATGAAATGAACCACTACATCTCTCTGTGAGGGAGGAGCATGCCTCATTTTTCAGCCAGGCTTTCCTCCCTGCCAGAAAGACCCGTGTGCCCATGGACTTATGCTTATTCCCAGAGAGGAGGTGGGAAATGACAGGAGCAGGTACAGCCTGCTCACACCCAGGCTGCCACCAAATGTGAGTGGTGTGGCACTGCTCCCTGTGGGGATGGAGGTGGCACCTTCTGTGTTTGCTTTAGCACGGCCATTGCCTGTCTGTGAGGGTTGCACGATGTCCAAGGGGGTCTCTGCTGGCCCACGGAGCTTCCTGGGGTGATGGCTTGCCCAAAATAACCAAGAGCCCAAGCCTGGTCTCACAGCATAGCTGCACGTGGCCCCTGTGGCCAAAGGAAGTCGCCTGCCTGTGCTCCAGCGAATTCTCCTCACTGTCACCATCACAGATGGCAAGAGCCAAGCCTGCAGCTGCTCTCAATCCCCCTCCAACCAGCAAATCCTTCCCACCAGCAGGAGAAAATCCAGAGCATGTATTCCCTGAAATCACACTGCAAGGAATGGTGCAGGCACGGGGCGTGGTGTGAGACCCAGCCGGCCAGAGGGGAGAGGGGACAAGGAAACGCCACCAAGGTGCTGGACACCCGTGCTGGGCCAGGCTGCTCAGCAGAGCTGTGCCCTGGGAACAGAGCCGGGACAGCCCTGCACAGCTCGGAGGCAGCTCTGTCCCTGCCTCCTGAGCAGTCCTTGCCACGGGTGTCCCTGTGGCACTCGGGGTGCTGTGTGCTGCAGGCTGGCACACACACAGGATGCTCCCGGACGGGAGCTGAGCCCGGGACAGCCTGTGCCGGGTCCGGGGCAGCCTCTGCTGAGCCCACAGCACCTCCAGGAGAGCGCAGCTGCACAGCCGCTCGCTGCTCTTCCAGTTTTCCATTCTTTTCTCATTTTCATCTCGCCCCTCCTAGTGAGCCCCAAGTCCCTACGTGCCGAAGCAGGGTGAGAAGACTGACACGATTTTTCCAAAGCCCCCGGCGAGTCGTGGGACCCACAGCCCAGGGCTCCGCCAGCTCCTGCCCCGGCAGGCCGGCCAGGCAGCGGCAGCTGCTCCCCCAGAGACGGGGAGAACAATAAGGAATACCAGATCTGCCGCAGGAATGCGGGAGATACCGTGGCGGGGGGCCCTGGTAGTCTAGGCAGCATTTGCTCACGGCTTGGCCGCAGCCCAGGGGATGCCACCCCGGCCGCGGTGGCGGGGGACGAGCGGGGGATGAGCGGGGAATGAGAGGGAATGAGCGGGGGATGAGCGGGGGATGCACAATAGATGCGCGGGGAGTGCGCAGGGGATGAGAGGATGCGCCGGGGATGCGCGGGGGAAGCGCGGGGAATAGGAGAATGCACAGGAGATGCACGGGGGCTGCGCGGGGGATAGGAAGATGCACAAGGGATGCACGGAGGATGCACGGCGGTGCCCGGGGGATGAGAGGATGCGCAGGGGATGCGCGGACGGTGCGCGGGGGATGCGCGGCCCCCCCGGGCGCCGGACAGCAGATGGCAGCCGGACACCGCGGCACGGCCCCGGAGAGCCCGGGGAGCAGGGCCCTGCTCGGCAGGCTGCTAATGAATCACATCTGCGGGTCCCGCCCGGGGAGGCAGCGCCGGGGATGCGCGGGGCTCTCACCGGAGCCGGTCCCACGCTCCGAGCCGCGTCACTCGTGTACGTGCAGCACCGCACTGCTGCTGCTCCGCCGCAAACCCACACCCAGCAGCAGCCAGGACCTCTGCCTGGGGCTGCGCTGGCTCCCCAAAAAAGGAGGGAGAGGAGCGGGCATTGATGACCGGGGCTGTCAGCACAGCTGGGCATCGCAACCCAAGGCTTTACCCCCGCTCCCTGCCCTGGGCACGCTGCCCACCCCGAGCTGTTGGGGTGACTGAAACCAGGGTCTGCACCCACCGCTGCCCAGGCCTGACACGCCAATTAGAGAGTAATTACTTTGTTGAGTAACATTTTCCCTCAATGACTTAGGAACTTTAACCCAATTTTGAAATGTAGGGGAGGCTAAGTTGGATTACCTTAGCTCAACTGCTCGTGTCAAAAGCCCTTGAGAAGTGGGACTGGAGGTTTTTTCCCTTCAGAAATCTTTTGTTGGCTCGCAAAATCCTTGTTTTTTTCTTAGCTCAGACACCAAGGGGGGAGTTTTCAACTTCCAAAAGGAAATCAAAGACACCATGATGCCTGCAGGGTATTTGTTTCTCCATAGGAACGTGAACCTGGTGGTTTAGTTTAAGGGAGGCTAAGCTAACTCTCACATTTTCTGCATTCCTCTTTTTCCTGATAGATCAAGATCGACAGGTTTGAACTGTTGTTTTAATGAAAACCTACTACTCCTGAGAGGGTTTCCTGTTTTAGAAAGATGATATTTCAGAGCTACAAAATTCCAAACAATTTGACTTGCTATCACCTTCGTCAGGTCTCAACCTCCTTGTGCCTCTGCTGGGCGTTGATGAAAGGTGGGTGATACTTACCTATCAAAAAAAGCACACAGACATCTGCAAAACAGTAAAATGTCCCTAAAAAGAGGACTCTTTAAGGGATACCCTGAACCTGTGCTCACCAGGTGCAAATCGGAGGCCGCTGAGTGAGGCCTGGAAAGCACCACTTATACCAGGGCACCTCCCTGGCACCATTCCCTGCCAGCCCCTTGCAGTGCCACCTCCAGCTCCCCCACCTCTGTTCCTGATCCCTGGCAGCCAGAAAACCTCCTCGGAGCTCTTGGGTAACAACCACGAATTGAAGCAGCCTCTAATTAACTGGAGTTAAATCACCACATAGCTACCTCCCCCAAAGTTCCATGGAAATTAGGCCAGCACTCCAGCCAAGCCCCCTTTTGTCACCTCTCATTCAAGCTGCTGAATGAACCCCAGGTAGGTTTTCCCCTCCTTTGTGTGTGTGGAGCCCTGGCAACATCCTGGGGTTAATCTAAACATGACCAGCCTCAACAATGCTTCTCTGGAGAGTTTTCAGAGCTTAAGATCTGCATCTCAGAGCAAGTTTGAGGGTAAGTGCGAATCCCTTGTTGAAGGTTCAAGTATTTGTTTTAAAGTCACAAGTACAACAGGACTCCCTGAATGAATTTTTGTCCAGGAAACTGAACTTCAGCTCCCAATCTTTTTAATTCTGCAATCCAAAATATTTTCTTTGCTATTTTTTTTTCTTCCTTGACTTTTAAAGGCAATTAGGATTTTCCAACTGTTATAACAATTTAGCAACTCTAATAAGTAAAAACACTTTCTTGTGTTACAAAAGTTTCTACAAATTGTAAAATGCATTACAAAGGGGAGGGAGCCAGCCCCATGTACAGTGCTTGGGCTGCTCTTCTGGCAGAAAATGACCACTGGCAGCATTCAAGGCATGGAAAAAGGACTTTATCACCCAGATCCTTCAAACAGTCAAAACCGCCTCAGCTGGGCAAACCAGCCCTGATTTCCCAGCGCTAATCCCTGGAGGTGCAGGTCTGCTGACGTCAAGCCTGCTGTGGTTACTGCAGGGCTCACAGCCCTTCAAACACTCTGTCTGCAAGCCCCAGCCCAGCCCACTGCACACAGCAGCTCTTCAAAAGCTTCTGATAGGGACGGCTGGGACATGGGAATGTCCAGGGCTCTCGACGCCTCCCTGCTCACCTGCTCCAAATGTGCAGCCAAGGGTTTTAGGGACCTTTAAAACTCACACTTCAAGAAGCCAGTTGCTCTCCTGCTTGACTCAGAAATCCTCCTGGAACATTGCTGCTTCCTGCCTGAGCTTCTCTTTTAAAGCCAGGTTTTCTGCCTGCTATCCAAAAGGAGCCTATAAAAAAGAAGAGGACAGCAAAACTCAGGAAAACACTAATCTGACATGTAGAAGCTCACAGGTGCAACAGGAAGCAATGCACATGCCAGTCAGGAAAATGGGAAAGGCATTAATGATTTTCACAGCTAGACTCTCACTTGTTATTTCTCTCTGGCTATTATTTTTGAAAGACTTGAGGATTCCTTTTATCAGGGAATGTTTCCTGAAAATTCTTACAGAAAGAGTTGGGGTTTTTTGTTTGGTTTTTTTTAATCCCTTTGCTTTCAGGTACATGAAGCATTTCATAAGCTGCTCCCTGAGCACTGCTCAACGGCAGGAGTAATTGGGATTTTGGGGGATGCTGAGACTTATCAGCTTGCTGGAGGAGCTGGAGCAGAGCCAGCAGCTGTGCCAGTGGTGGGATGGCACATCCCTGCCAGGGAGCTGCTTCCTTCTGGATGCAGAGCTGGATGTGGGCTCATTTTCTGCTTCCCCCTGTTCTGCAGTGCAGACATCCCTGGGGGTCCCAAAACTGCAGGATAAAAAGCTCATCCTTCCCTCTGGCTGGGATCCTGCACAGACATGTGCACATGCTTAGTGCTGAGCATGTGAGTAGCAGCACTGATCTCCATGGAGCAATCCACATGCCTGAGTCTCTGCACATTTGGGAGCAGGGGAGAGGAGGACACTGGGTTCTCTGCTTGCCAGTTTTACATACCACTCACTCCTGGAGATCCCACCCAAAAGAGAATGCTGTGCAGCAGCATGGTGCTGAGCTACACAGCTATTTTTATTTCCATCTCTCGTGGCCTTGCTGAGACCTGCTATGAATTATCTGGATATCACACCCCAGACGAGTCCAAACAACAGGTCTTGCTGCAGACTGTCTGTGTTTAGAGGGGTGATTTAGTTACTGCTTTCCCCCCACCCCATCTTCTTCCTTATTCCCATTAGTGACACGTTGGCTGCAGAGAAAACTTATTCATGCTCTAGAAATGTAATATTTACTCAAAACAATTTTTATTTGGCTTGGCTTCTTCCCAGTGCCATAAAGTGATAGCCAACCCCAAGTGCTTACATAGACAACATGTGCATCTGAGTCATATTTATGATCCCCGTTATAAAAAGCACACAACCTTGTTGTTTGGTGCAATAGGACGGGACTGAAGGCATCAGCACGTCTTGAGCATAGCCTGTCTCTGGAATCTGCAGAAATTTACCATGCTCCAAATTTAGAACTTGTGGGTGGAAGCTCGGTCAGGAGCCAACTTTTTATACCATTACATCACAGGAATTGAGAGCTTCGTGCCAAGGATCCAAGGAAATTAATAAAGAGCAGAGGCTGTCCAGCTGTTTGAATTTAAAGTCATGGCAGAGAGGTAATTATTAATAAATACAGCTTTATTCGGAACGTTGTAATCTCGCCGCTCAAATTGAACATATCCCCTCTCCTTACTGCAGCTCACTGTTCTATTAGAACTTGCAGAGACAATAGGAAGGAATTAACTTGTGTGAGAGGGAGGCCCAGGGAGGCTGGGATGGTTCTGCACAGATGATGTCCCGGGCTGAGCAGCGCTGTGAGCGCAGCCTGTGCAGGGGCATTGCCACTTCCCTGGCTGGAATGGGGCTGGAACGGGGCGTGCATGCTTCCAGCTAAAACACACAAGCTCTCCAGTGGACAGGGATCAAAGCCACAGACAGCTAATTTAAAGAGAAATTCAATTTGTTTGACCTCTCTGCGCTGGGGCAGCCAGTGCAAGCTCAGAGGTCACAGCCTCCAGGGAGCTGATGGTAAAGCATGGGGCTGCTTACCAAGAGCAACCTTCCATCCTGTTTGGGATGCACTGTGTGTGCCCACAGCCCCAGCAGGGCTTGGTCTGGGTGCAGGGTGTGGCTGGGGCTTGGGGAAGGGCTGTGCTGGTGCTGGGAGGGGATCACTGCCCTGTGCCCCCATGGACTGTGGAGCACAGCTCTGCCACACGCTGCTTTTGGCACCCCAAACACACAGCACAGGCACCTTCCCAGCTCAGCCCCCAGCAGCACAGGCTCTGCAGGAAAACACCTGGCTCTGCACACAGAAAGGGGTCAGGGGTCCCTGCTTGGCCTGCATGAACACAGGCTGGCCATGAGACACACAGCCAGGAGAATACAGCAGAGTCTGTGGAAAAGGGGCTCCCCTGATGCTCAAACCACAGAAATGTTGGTATGCAGCTTCAGAGATTTACAGCTTCTACTCGCCTCAAGGGTATGCAAAAGCTATGAATAATTAGAAATATGGCTCTGGGTTCTCTAGGAAGTTCCCCATTTCCATTTTAGAGATAAGCTGAGGTAGAAAGCAACTGAAAGCTGCTTCAGTGGAGCAATACTGTCAGCACAGCAAACATCAGAGTTCCCTGAGAGGTGCTCCTGCACCCACAGATGCCTCATCATGCTTGCACATGTATTTCTTGCAGCAGCACATACCAAACAGCTTTATGCATCCGTGCCTCACCAGGAGCCAGCATAGCAAAGACCAGGACCTGCAGCTTCCAACAGCCCCTGCTTTTGTCTAATCACACACACACACACACACACATAAAATCCTAAAAAATACGGTTTAAAAACCATAACCAGCATATTAAAAAAAATTAAAAATAATTCCTTCAACGATGTGGTCACAGGGTGACAATTTTTACAACAGAAAGAAGACAGTCACTGATAGGGATAAAAAGCAGAAATCAAGTCAGTTCAACTCAATGATCTCACAACCATAGAATAATTTAGGCTGCAAAGACCTCTAAGTCTTTCCTCACTTCTTAAATATTGTGTTTACACCTGCAACACAGGCATGGGCATGCAGGGGATGTTACAAGAATCAGATTGCTCTAGATTCAACAGGCTCTATTACTGGATAAACCTCTTGTATTACACCTAGAAAAATACACTGCCAATCATTCATTCCCTTCAGAGAACCCACAGAGACATCCTGGCCATGCTCAAATACAGTGTTATGTATTCCTTCTCTCAGGGTGTAGCTGCTCATGTTCTACTGCATATTTTATGTTTTTGTGAACAGCTGTGAAACATCTAAAGATTAAAAACCTCAGGTTTATTAAACATCCCACTTATGGTCAAGAGAAGCCCCGCCTGTGATGCATGACCCACGGAGAGAAGCTGGGACACTGCAGAGGGTGAGGAGAGCCTTTCCTGTGGGATGGGAGACCTTTCCAGGTTCTTTCTGGGAACCTGGAGTTGGACTGGCTCCTGGAGCTGGCTTGTGCATGCTGAGAGCATCTTACATGGCTCTGAGCACTTCCCCACCTCAACAACAGCATGAGGAGACTTTGAGGAGGGACAATACAGGGCTTTCCTCAACTGCCAAAAATACCTGTAATACAGGACTGGAAAGGATGAATGGACTTCACTGATTGGATAACCTGCAGTGAAATTAAAAAAAAATATTGGGGCAGAAAACACCCCAAAAAGTATCACCAGATATTTGTCAGAGCAAAAAGGAAAAAGAGTTTTTATTTCCAACATGAGTGCCCCTGGTAAGCTCAGGTTGAGGAGTGAAGTAACCATTTTACCTGCAGTCTTATGCTGTTTGGTACCCCAAAGTTTTTGTGTGTGGCCCCCTTGCATGAGTGAGTTTGCAATGGCAATGCCACTGCTCCTTCCACGTGTGGATAAAGGTGGAAAAAGTCAAATGAGCAGTCTGAAGGGTACCTTCATGCAGCCCAGAAGCTGGGAATGTCTGCCTGCCAGAGCCAGGCAGGGGATGCTCATTGTCCCCATCCCCTCCTTTCAGACTTTGCAGGACAGTAACCTCACCTCCTGGAGCACTGCATTAGACAAGCAATTGCAATTAGCAAGTGATTCTATGGAAATAGCTGAAATGCTTCAACAAATGCAATTGCAATTAGCAAGTGATTATATGGAAATAGCAGAAATGCTTCAAGCTATAGCCCAACAAATTTATAACCCATGGCCAATCTCCAGCTCTCTTCCCACTGAAGTCAGGAGCAATCCCTCCTGCCCCATCTACAGCTCTTAGAAATGCAGTGAGCATTTAAAATTTTGGACACCTTGCCCGTTCTTATAACAGGGCAAGAGCCAGATTTCCAAAATGCTACTCATGTGCATAGAAACTTCCTCCCCAGAAGTCCCTTTGTTTCCAGCAGACAATCCCTTATTTCACTACTAGTTCTAGATGCAGCCAAGCATCATCCTATTTAAAAGTCATCTTCCAGCAGCAGTAGCAATGAACACATTTGGCCAGCTAATTCACCTTCTGCAGTCATGGAGCTGAGCTAACAACCTGCTTTATCTCCTGGCAGTGTAGCTCGTAAAACCAACTCCAACTGGTAGCAGAGAAATATATAAAACATGGAGAAGGGTTTTATGAAAAGGTGGCTTTGTGGCTTCTTATTTTGACTTTTTTCCATGAGATTCTTAAAAGTCTCAAACCCTGGAATGAAGGAACCTTGGTTGCGCCTTATTTTCCAGCAGCTTCTTTAAAAGATGAGTCATTTGGAAAGCACGGGAAGTATCAGAGCAATTGCTTTGATGTCTTTTATAGAAATTTGGGATGGATTTGAAAGAAATGAGGGAAGTGCTGTTATTTCCTCTTGGAATGGCAGGCTGACATGGCTGTGCTGTTATACAACGGGGCGAGCAAACAGCAGCGCGCACGCGAGCCGGGGAGCGCGTCCTGCTCCAGTCTAGGTCTGGATGCTGAGGGACTCAGCAAACAAACACTCGTGTTTATTATAGCAGAATGAACAGAATGTACCACGGGGAATGTGACTCACTTTTCCATAGGACGCCTGTCTCTATTCTCTGGGTTTGGATAAGGAAATGTTGCACCTCTCACTTAGTTTGTTTTACAGAGCTTTAACGAGCCTGTCCCAGCGAGCTGTGCCCTGCCACATAAAACCTGATTCATTTGCCTTTGTGAAAATAAGCGTGGCTTTTGACAGGACACCCTGCACTAGGCACTACTAAATCAGCCAGCCAGACTCACTCACAGGTGGTTTGAGTCTGGAGTGCTTTTTGAAACAAAAATATGCAGCCAGCCTCAGCAGCGTGTCGGCTGCTTTCCCTTGGGTGACAGGCTGTCCTCTGCATCCAAAGTACCCCTCCTCCTCCTCCTTCTCTGCCTTTTAAACTGGGCCTTTAAAACCACAGTTTTCCGTAAGAAAAGGGTTTGTTGGAAGCAGAGCTCGGGGAAGGGGCAATGAAGAAATGATCACATTTTTATTTCAAAACTTGTAAAACTCCGAAAAAAGCTGCCTATTAATTCACAGGAAATTCTGATTAAAGTAAGTGTCCTTACAAGACCCTCCTGCAAGAAATTTAAATGAAGGGAAGGGGAGGGAAAGAGATTTTTAAGTAAACAAGTGAGAAGAGCCAGGGAAAACAAGAGCAATAAGCAGAGTCTCAGGTGGCTGACTTGGCAGAGCGGGGTGTGAAGGAAGGAAGAGGCTGTGGGACAAGGAGCTGCTGGCGTTTACAGTAGTCAAGAAGTCTCCAGAGTTTGTGACTTTGACCACAAGTTGCTTAACAATACTGTATGATCCTTCTCCCTGACATGCAGCCCCAGCCAGGCTGGTAAATCCCTCTTGGGTGCAGGGGGATGCAGGTGCTGGACAAAGCAGGAGCAGGAGGACTGGCAGAAGGGGAGATTCACTGCCCCCTGAAATCACTGGAGTGGTGATGAGAAAAAGCAGCTCCTGGCTCAGGTCTCAGTCCCTGGATAGGAGGAGGTTGGTGAGTAACAAGTTTGGGATTGAGGGGCTGCCCTGTGGTGTAGACAGGGCCATTTCCAGCTAGAATGAATATTTTTTTTCCCCCTGAAGTCAGTGAAGGCTTCCAGTGCCAGAAGAGAGTCATGAGAGAAGAGAAATGCTGTGATTGTCCCTTCCCAGTGGTGGATGCAGGAGAGCAGAGGATCCACTGGCCGAGAGGTGAATGTGAACTGGCACTGCAGACACCAACATTTTGCTGTGCCTTTCTACCAGGCATTGGAAGTTACTGCGAAAGGCACCCTTGAATCATGCTTGTGATGGAGATTAACCTTAGCTAAGACTCTGCAAGTTAGAAAACCATTTCAGATTAAGAAATGAAATATTCCCCAGGCTAAAGGTTATATAGCTCATCCCTATGGGAATTTGCAAGGATCTGCAAATACATTGTTTTAAAGCTACCAGCTGCAATAATGGAGAAACTATCTGAATGACAGAAAAGCAAGCCCTAAAATAGTTACCATTAACCCCAGGAGGGCTGGGGGTGTGTTGAGCTGTGGTTTTGTGTGCTCGGTAGCGATGTGTCATCATAAAGAGCCTGCATTTAACAGCAGAACAATGCTGTGCATGGTGTCACCTTCCCAGGGGCTCACTGTGCAACAGCTTCTCCAAACTGCTCCATTTCCACCCCTGAAGCAGCTCATTAAAAAAAAAAAATCCTCATGCAGCTGGGAATTATAAAACTCCACAAGAGCCTGTGATGCCAAGGACCTTTATTTGGAGGCACACCTCCCTTCCTAGTGCTTTGGAAGTTGGTCTTTTCCAAAAATCTTTCTATAGATGCTAAAGCAAGGATGGATCTGGCCACAGTCCATTCAGCATGAGTGATTAGATCTTAAAGGGATATTCCCTCTCTTTAAAAATTCAATTTCTTCTTAAAAATTCTAACCCATCTTTGTGATGAGTTAAAAAAAAACCATCACGAAAGAACCAGCCCTTGTGCCTATGTCAGTGTCTTAGCTGTATAAATTTAAACATTCCATTGTAAGCTAAGATTATCTTGCCTCTTGCCCACTGAGACATGTGGGTTTGGCTTTATAAGACTCCATAACTGGCCTGCTTGAACCCTGTCCAGCAAGTTTTCATCTAAATTGATTAGGACTTGGAACGTATTTTCTTGGACAAATTGTGTTCTAATGAATAGAACACTCCCTCACAGCTGTCCTGCCAGAAAGCCAAGATTTTTTCTGTCTAAAAATCATCCCAAAGCGACCCTTAGATAAAGTTCAGAATCCATTTTCATTTTTTTAATTAAGAAAAGGTTTGCTTAATTCCATTCCATACATTTCAGCGCTAGGCAGCTGACACACGATTCCTCCCAAACATTTTATTTTAAAGAATTTGGTTGTGATGTCAGGTCTGCCACAGACAACACATTTCTAAACACACTGTTTACATTAAGCACAAAGCATGAGGATGGTTTCAGCAGGAGGAGAAGCCTCTCTCATCCCTGTACCTGTAGATGGCACATAGAGCAAACCAAGGTCGGCTCTATGCCCCACATGATAAATTTAAACTTTAATGAAGACAAACAGGGAATATCACCACAAAGCCTCACCCAAGCACCAGAGATTTCCACAGTGCCCTTCTCCAGGGACACCTCACCCCTCCTCACCCCCAGTAGGTACCTTCTGAGCTCACCTTCATGTCCAAGGGTGGACTGGATGCAAATTCCTGCCGTTAATTATTGCTGGCCAAACGAAGACAGCACTTCCCTGGCCACTCCGGGGTAAAAGCTGTCCCAGTCAGGATGAATGCACCTTTTCTTTTTAGCATTTTGCTCCATAGTTTTTCTCCCAGATGTCCCAGCTTGAAATCTCAGTAAATGTTTGTGTTATGATTAGCCCATCTGGAATTTTTATTCTATGACCACTCTCATGGTAGACAAGGAGGATTTCATTCAATCCAGAATACCCAGGGGACATCCATGGTTACATCATATTCCTTATCTCCCAGCAAGAGTATTTCTAGGAACCAGGAGTACAATTTGAGACAAGCTCAGATCCTTTCAGTCTGGCAAAAGATGGTTCTGACCCATGTGGAAATAATGTGTCTCCACCATGTTTTCAGGACTTAACTGACACGTGGCACTCAGAAATTAAATATGTGTGCAGGAATTTAAAGGAACTGGTCTTTCAAGTAACACAACTGCCCAAGTCTTTAAACATTGGTTATATCTTTAACAAGACAGGAGACTGAGGCAAAGTCACTTCTCCTCAATCTTGAATGGAATTTGACTACTTCAGCTACCAGCCATGCTCAGAGAAGAAAAGTAAATAATGAGAAACTGCTCTGCTACAAAGGAAATGAGCATCATGGTACTGCTTGTGGAAAGTGGGCCATGAAAAGACAGGACATGCTGAGCTTCAGAAATTTACCTGGAATTCCCTAGAGAAGATAGTACCTGCTGCAGTTATTGGTTCAGTCACATCAACATAATTAGTCAATATATATAATTAGATTGCAAGGTCTTACTTAAGTTTATGCTGCTTTGACAGATAGATTCAGCAAAACACCATGCACCTCTTCTGGAGTCTGTGTCATCTTTGGCTGGGTGAAGAAAACTGGTTACATCTGCATCCATTAATTTGAGCCCCATTTTAAAAAAAATTCTGTGTGCTCTTAAACCATTAGAACCTAAACATAATGACAGGGAATGAACACGAACAAGATTTGCTAGCACTTTATCACACTGTGCTCTGCAGCCTGCCATTGTCTGGAGATGTGGTTATGATGGGCAGATTACACAGCATTAAACCCTCCTGAAAGCATAGACAGAAAATATGATATAATCTTGCTCGGAGCAATTATCTTTAAACACAAGAACAGCTCCAGCGCCCAGTGGAGAGCAAAGTTATGGGCCCAAGGCAAAACAATGACCAGCTGCCAAGAAACATCCTCCTTAGCCTTTGTTAGAGTTTGCCTCTTTAAAGTCATTGTGCAGCATAATTAAGTTGGTAACATGCAGATGAGAAAGTGGAAAAAAATGTGAAGACATAGGGAGATGAAATGCTAAAGCACTGAAAGATGTCACCTCCTCTGCGAAATGCTTATATTGTGAAATAAAAGGAGAAGAAAGAGGGAGTCATTTCAGGATACTTCTGGAATGAGAGATAAGAAGATTACAATCCTCTGGTAGTCTCCCACAAAACCTCTTTCTACATCACGAGGGCTGAGTATGAACACAAAGCAAGAGGGCAAGAGGGCAGTCATGGAGAACAGACAAGAGGAACTGCAGCCTAAGAAATGGGATCTCAAGACATGGTGGCTCTTTCAAGATCCACATGCTCCCTGAAGTGGCAGCAATAAGAACTGAAGGCTTGATCAAGCCTAAATCATCAGAGAATGATTAAGTTGGAGATCATGGATGTACAGTGGGATAAGAAAGCACAAGAGGGAGCAGAACTTGAGCCAACCCTTGTGATCACCCTCTGGTGGCTCCCATGTGCTACCAAGTTGATCACAGGCTTTAAGGCTTTTTTGGTTGTGCTCCAGCTTGTTAAACACGCTCAGCTCCTCTCAATGTTTATCTGTTTTGCAGTGTGGGATGTGTGAGTAGTTTCGTGATATTATTTAAAGCTTTTAAGCGGAGACAGACAAAAACATTTAGACAGAGACAGCAAACTATTTCTTGTGTTGAAGAGGACATTTCAGGTCAGATCCCAGTTATCACGTCCAGGTTAAGTTCCCCTTTCAAATTTCCAGATTTGGGCTGTCTTGGGGAGCAGCTGGGAATGTCCTGCTCCTGAGGTGACCCATGGGTGGCAAAAGGGCAGAAAAAGCCATTCCTGTGCTGCCTGCTCCCCTGGGAAAGCAGGGGCTCCCCAGATATCGGTGACAGGAGGGCACAGCAGGCATCCCCAGCAGGCTGAAGTTCCAAAGCTCACACGGGCAGTTCCTGCCTTTGGGCTCCTCCACAGGTATGGAAGAGGAGAGAGCAGGGAGCTGCTCCCAGGATTTGTGCAGCAAGCAGAGAGAGAGCTTTGCCCTGGCTTGTGCTCCCAGCATGACTCAAAGGCTGGCATGGAGTGGCCCCCCTTTTACAGGCAGACAGGCAGGAGACTCTGGCAGCAAGACCAGGCATTGCATTCCCTTTAACTCTTTCAGACCCAGCAATTAATCAGCACCCAGGAGCCATGGGGATTGCCAGCACCCTGGGGCATCCAGCTCAGGCTGGATTTCCATCCTGCTTGAATGACCTCTGCCCAGGGACTCAGTCTCCATTAAAAAAAACCCCAAAACCAGGTGCTGAGCAGCAGATACACCAGACACAAGCTGGTAGTAGGTGGAGTTTTGCAGGATCCATCCTTGCTGATGGGCTTCACACTTGCATCTCTGTGGCTGGAGGGACAGAAGGGTTGCAGGAAAGGCACAGTACAGCATGACACAGAATGAGCCAAAATGTCAGTGCTAAGCAAGCAGAGCAGAGAACCAAAGAGAGATGGGAATGGGGTAGAAAGCTCAGAATTATGGACAGATTAATGAACCAGCAGTACTGGAAATGGGAACAAGCTGTCAGACCTTCATCTCTTACAAGGAACAACGAAAATATCATAATTTCATGTGATTTTGATGGAAATAGAGTTATGCAACACTGATATTGTTCACAATGATTCAATTAAGACTCTGTCAGCACCGTCAATCATGCCTAATTAACCTGGTATTTAGCCTTTTATGAGAGTCAGTTATAAAAATGTGCCCTGCACTAAAACCCAGCATTCTAGAAATGGTCCCACTCCTAGAAGGGTCACCTTTCTGGCACAGCAGGCTCCTGAGACCATCCCACTAAGGTGCTAAGATATCTCTGTCTGAAAAGTTTACAAGTTCATGCTGCATTCCTTGCCTACCAGTCCTGTCCTTGCAGTTTGTGGGAATCTGGGGTGTCTGAGGAATGCAGAGTCTTGTGTCCTGGCAGCATCCCATCACCAAAATTATTTCACAGAGAATTAATCCCCAACCCTGACACTTCTTGTCGTGTGAGATTCAAATCTGTGCCTTTCCATGCTCATTAGAGCTCAGCAAATGCAAAGACTAGACAATGGCCTTGCACCACTTGTGAACATTTTGTTTTCTGGGCTGGATGGTGACAGAAGCAGTTCACTATGTGGAGGAACAGGCTCCTCTGGATGTCAGCAAGAGCCTATGGGTAGAGCATGCCACAAACCTCAGCTGCTGTCATGTACAGCCCTGTTCACTGGGGCCACAGCACCTCCAGCACTGCCTCCTGCAGCTGTGGGACATGCCTTTCTCCTTGCCTTGTGGCAGCAAGCACACAGCAGCCTGGAGTCACCAGTGAAACCAGTTAGGTCTCCAGTGGGCTCTCTCAGAGGGTATTATAGATAAGATTCAAATAGAGGCTGAAAAATTAATATAAATGAGAGCAGCAACCAACACTCCCAGAAAATCCCACGTTCTGCAACTGTTATTGCTTCATCAGTGACAGGAAAGAGCAGTGTTCTAAAATAGAAGTTCACTTAATTGAATTTCCCTTAAGGCACAGAAAATAAGCTTCCATGAAGTGGTATCAATTGTTCAACAATAACATGTTCTCCCAGCTGAAAACTGGGTTAGGAATTTGTATTGTATTTTCACAAAACATAATTCCTAGCCCAGTTTCTTCCTCCTCCTTGAGATAACCAGGCAGATTCCACCTCAGTGATCACTGTGTGGGTCAGTGCATAACCAGGATCCACCATGGGATTTTGGATGCACAAAGCCATAAAGGGAGCTCTTTGCTAAAACTCCTCTGTATTTAAGTTGCTTTTTTCTTTTTTTTGTAAGTACCTCTGCATCTTTATCCCCTGTGCTGGGGTGTGAGGTTCACAGCTGTGTCAAGCCCAGGCGAGGTCAGCTGCAAGCAGGGCTCACATCCTTGTCCCTCCTGGGTTAGAACTGAACACCTCTGGGTGCTGAAAAATACAAAGGAACACTCAAAAGCTGCAGAGCAATGAGGACTCATATCTTTTTTTTTGGTAATACAGAAAGTGTTAACAACATTCACATATTTACATTTGAAATATTGTCTTTCTGAAAGTTTGTCATAAATGTGGCTCAGAACGCAGGGATGGCCACGCTTTCCAAGTCTGTGCAATGGGAAGAATATTTCCTAGGGAATAAGGTCAAAATATTAGCATTCAACTGAATCAGTATGGGCCAAATTAATGAAGTTACTTCTCCATCACAGGCTTCCATAGGTGAAACCTGAGAAAGCGGTTGTATCAACAGCACATCAATCCATGGCACTGGTCAGCAGAACAGAAAACCCAACCTCCTGAAAGTTTCACTCAGCTTTGTCACAGAAAGGCTAACTCTTGTTTAAACAATGCTTCTGAGAAGATAATGTTAATTAAATGTTTGCATTCAAGTCTTATTACACAGTGCAATAAGTTTGCTTTCTACACAAACACTGCGCATCCGGCGCGGAGCAGAAAGCTGAGGGCAGACCCCAGTGAGTAATAGCTCAACCCATGGATCCTTTTAAAGCTAAAGGCAAGGAGGGAGAATGTTTGCCATCTCCAGACTCTGTGTGTCCACCTCTAAGTTCCTTCTTGTCCTCCAGGGGTTTGCAAAATGATGTGTTTAAATATTCATTATCCTTCTACTCTAATACTGCTTAAAACTCCTTTTTCAAGCCCAGGGATGACATAGCCAGAGGATGAAAATTATATTCTATAAAAACAGAGTCTTGTAGCAGCTCTGGGTAAGTCAAACACCCTGATGTGAAGGAAAGCAGCTAAATCATCCATCCAGATGGGAAATGTTGACAGTCCCTCAACCAGAGCAGCTCTGCAATACAGAGAGGTGTGCAATTTGGCTTTATTAAGCAGACATCATGGAACTATTTATTCTGTCCTCAAGCTGAGCAGGAAGTTTACTAAGCTGGCTGTTGCTGGACACATCACCTGGCTGCTGTGTTTCCTATTGGAATGCAGAGCTGGATGCACTGACGTCATGCTCTGCCATGAGGAGGATTTCTCTGCGAGCCCAAGACTCGTTCCTCTGACCCCAGGAGCACATTGGATGTGATGCATCCAATTCCTGACAGGAATGCTTCATTTTGCTCTTGAGCAACCATTTCTGAGCAAGCCAGGAGCAGAATCCAGCTTTTCTTGGCTGAAAGAGTTGGGATGTCCCAAAATGGGGCTTTTAAAACAGATGAGTGAAAAAGCAGAGAGCCCAAAGGACCATCGCTCTCCAAAGAAAATCATACAAATCAACAAGGAAAAATTCCTCTCTGTAGTTAGACTTTCTAAGATGGTCAAACAGCTGTGAGCTGTTGGGCTTAGCTCTGCTCCAGCAGAGCCCTGAATATCCATCCAGTGTCTGAGCAATCCCCAGGGGCCACAGCGAGGTCCTTGGGGCTGCCTTTGGCAGAGGCTGAACAAATCCACTCTGAGTGTGTCCCAGATTTCCTGTGGGACTCCTGCTTGGTTGGACAACTGCTCCTTGCACATCCCTTCCTGCCACCCCACCCTCCCTCCCCTGGGCTGGATCTTCCTTCTGCCAGGCTTGGCTGAGCTGTGGCTCCCTGCCCTGTCAAAGGAGTGGCTGGCAGCACCAACCCCAAATTTCTGGGGACACCCTTGTGCTGCCACCCACTGCTCTGGCAGGCTGGAAAGCTGCAGATGTGGCACTGCTCCCCATGCAGGGCAGCTCTTACCTTCCCCCTGGCCCAGGATGCTCGTGGGGTGCTGGGCAATGGTTGGGAGAACAGCATTGTTCCCACCTGGAGGCCCAGGGAAGAGAATGGGGATGGTGACCAAGATTTTCAGGCAACTTCCCTTGCAAATGCATCCCAGAGAACAGGGGAACCCTTGTTCTGGTTTCTCTTTTCTGTGCAGTGAGCTGAGCACGACCATCCCCTACTCACCAACACAGTCTGTGGGGCAGAATTGATTTTTCACCACTTTATTTGCCCTCCAGAAATAACTACCAGGTCAATATCAATCCCAAATAATTTCCCTATACTCTGATGAAAGTTTTCAGAGCAATAGTGTTATTTTCAGGCTGCTCCTAACACCTCCCAACACACATGTAAAATTTTGCTGAATTTAGCCAGTGGACTTCTTTTCAAAGTGATAATTAAAAAGATGACTTGTTTTCAGCTGAAACAGTACAAAATACACTAGGTACTTTGTCCAAAGAATCCCTCCCAGATTTACAGCAGGCCAACTGGATTCATAAACTGTTCACAGGCGAGTAATCAAAGAGATTTAAAATAGGAAACATTTTCTCCCCTGTTTGTGCTGATTTTTTCAAAATCAGTTGGCAGATACAACATCAGCAGTGTTGTATTTATATGTATTTCTATTACATATGCAGAATATGTAGTTTATACAATTGTATAAAAGCCTTTCCCTGGCACTTTCTAGCAGCCTGCAGAAGGTAATTTAAGAGGTAGGTATTTTTGAAATATGAGTAGAGACACACTTATCCAAAGCACACCAATATTTTTGGCTTGTTCTGAACAGAGAAACTTTAACATATATATATATATATAATTTATAACATATTATAAATATTTCCAGGAGGCTGGATATCTCTTGAGGTGGAGCATTAAATTTTTCACTTCCAACATGGTGCAAGCAGGCAAACCCCAGTGAACCCAAGTGCCACCCCCCTTGCTGTTGTAATTATTCCCTCTGTTTCTGCACCCTGCCTGCCTGGCTTTGCATTTTGCTGAACCTCAGGTGCCCTCTGTGGATTCCACAGAGCACAGGTCCCGTGGGTGTCCCTGAGCCCAGTGCAGAGCCACAGCTTCAGCTGCTGCCCCAGTCACCACCAGGAGGTTTTGGCAGAAAACCCAGAGCAATATTCAAACTTCAGCCCTGCCTGAACTGCTGACCACTCCAAGGACCTCTTGAGCCTTTACAGACCTGACAGTGGTCAGGAATTCCCTCCTCTGAAGAAAACAATGTGGAATGAAGGTCCTCAGCTACACAGAAGTGGGTATTGCTTCACCAAGCCTGACAGCATTATGAATTTTTACAAACTGTAAAAACAACCAGATTCCAAGCTTTGAAGTGGGGAGAAAAGTAACTCTATGCTATAATTACATTTTATTTGGACTTCGTTTACCATACACGAGAGCTGGGGTTGAAAGCACTTGTTACAAAGCACAGAGGAACTTAAAGCATGCTCTTATTTAAACCAGCCTCCATCACTCTTGCTCAAAATAAATACACAGCAGAGATAAAGTCTTAGTGTAACAGGACAATGCTTTCTAAATTGCTGTCCTGTGTGTCCCCTTTCCAGCTGTATGAGTGTTTGACCTGTGCTGGCAGGAGGGAGGGTAGGAGTGCACAGGACACTGCTGATGTGCTCACCCAGCCCCTGGGGCTCCCACTGGAGAGCAGGCAGAGCTGCTGGTGCTCCAGGAACACTTCCCAGCAGGTTCCTCATGCAGCTGCCACCAAGAGCAGAGCCCTGAGCAGCCTCTGGGCAGGCCAGGTGCTGAGGAGCAGACCTGTGACTCCTGCCTTCGTGGTGCCCTCATTTTGCTCTGCAGTTTCTTGCCATGAGTCACAAGTCCTGCACATTCCATCCACTTCCATGAAAAGGCTTTTAGAGCAAAAAAAATTCAGATACATTCTGCAAGTTCATTGAAGTTCAGTAAGCTGTTCTATCTCAGTGGCAGGAACATGTCCACTTCAGCTGGAAAACTTCCTGGCAGAGTGCAGGAGGAGTCAGTTCTTGTTAACCATGAGAGCTCCCATCTCAGCAAACCTCACACCTTCAACACTCCCTGTGCCTTTGCACATGCCTGCAACTACATGCCCCAGAATAATATCCTAGTTTAAGAAGTTTGGTTTTTTGTTTTTTTTTTTTTTTTTCTGAGTTTGAACTTTGGTTTTGTTTTGAAACCTTCCCCTTTTCTCCTGACTAATGCAGCTCATAAAGGATCACCTCCCTCAGGCCAAAAGCACCGAGGATGCTTGTGCTGATCTGCCAGGATTTTAACAAGGGTGTCCTCAGCACCTCAGAGCTGCACATCCATGGAATGTGGCCTGTATTAATAATGCTTTAACTGCTCTCAACACGCTCACAGACAGCCTTGATGCCAACCCACAGGTTCCCAGGGGCAGAATGACAGCATCCACACAGGCTATTAACCTGAAAGACAAACGTTTGCATTTTTTGCTAATCCCCTCAAGTACTTAGTATTTCAGAATCTCTTTCCTCATATTCGCCCTCACAAGACCATGGAATTACTTATTTTAGGCTGAAGGAGGCCAGTCATGTGCTGGCATTAATTGTGAGAACTGTCACTTGTTTATGACTGTGGCCCTGTTGGTGCAAAGACAAAGTAGCAGATTTACAGCTGAAGGGCTTTGCCCAGGAAATTGCTCAGACACATGCAGAACCTCCCCAAGGAAAAGCCTTTGGGAGATGGAGGTGTGAATCATTCCCAGTGTGCCTGGGGAGCATTCCTCTGCACATCCAGGAGCCAGCCTGGGAGGGATGGACCCTGCCTGTGCATCCTGTCCTGGGGCAAGCCAAGGAGCAGAGCAGCCCTTCCTTCCCCAGTGCTCCAAAAGCATCAGATATATTATATACAGCTGATATATCAGCTATTTTATACACAGGAGATATATCAGTTATATTATATACAGCTGATACTTCAGCTATATTATATACAGCTGATATATCAGATATATTATATACATCAGCTATATTATATCCAGGTGATATATCAGCTATTTTATACACAGGAGATATATCAGCTATATTATACACAGCTGATATATCAGATATATTATACACAGCTGATACATCAGCTACCTATCAGCCTATATTGACATTCCAGCTGCAGGACTGCAGCTGACCACTGCACAAAATGGACCAAGGCTCATTCTTTCCTACAGTAGATGCCACTGTGGCACCAGGAGAGGTCAAGAATTTCTTGATTTGCCCATACACTTTTGAATTACTTCATCAGAGGGAATATTACAGGCAGCAGGGACCTAAGAGAGTCACGTAGCCAGGGTGATTTTATGCTGCTCTTATTGGAAGATGTTGCAACAAGATACTCTTTGCATTGTTTACATTTCCAAAATGATGAAACCAGAGGATGGAACAAATGAAACTAAAACCCTTCCTGTAGTTTCTGCACCTTGGCAAATCGAGGTCAAAACAAAACCCCAAAATGTCTCCACATCATTTTCTCCCCTTGCACAAGGGGGTAAAGGAGGATTTTTAAATGCTGTTAAAGGATGAACTTTTAGCATCCCTTCCTCATCTCCAGTTTAAGAGAGCACAGTGGTGACCCCCCTGGTGCCTGGAGAAGACAGATGCCACAGGAAGGTGAAGAAAATACCAGCAGTGCTGAGAGAAAGAACAGCAAGAAAGCAAGTTTAGTGTTGCAGACTTGGTTGCCAAGTGGAGGCAGATCTTTTCCTGTTGACATGACACAGGCTTTGTCTTGGGCTAGGTGAGCTGAGCAGGAAGGAGCTGGGATCCCCCCCAGCTGCTCCACTGCTCTTGGTCTGCTTAATCTCTACCAGAAAGACACTTGCCAACCCTCTCCCTCTTCCAGCCATCATTAAGTATCGAGGTTAAAGATCAAAATCCAAAACCAAAACATGTTGAAAGACTTGTCTTCTCTGCGAGTGAGAAGAAAGTCTGTGTAGCTCTGCAGGCTGCATGCTTCCCAGTGAGGGCATGCTGCATTATCAGAGTTTACATGGTAGCTCTCACCAGGGCATCACGCCACACACTGCAAAGCAGCCACTTTTAACCCTGTGAGGCAGGGATAAATGAACCTTTTCTGTATTTCACTGAGCAGAAGAGCAAAGAACTAGAGAAATTTAGGGATTTGTGCAGGATCACATACAAGCAACAGCACTGTGAAGGGGACATCTGACCAAAACAATGTGGATGCATAGGAAGAAGTCCAAACTCCAGTTTGTCTGATTCTCATGGGATCACAGGCCCTAACATTTCACCAGGTCGCACAAGTCATGGTCTGCTCAAGGATATACATTCCTTTTTTATCATGTAACCACTGTGTGACCCTGACGAGAAGTTCAGAGGGTTCTTTTCTCTAATGTAACCTCTTACTGCCTTTCTTAGGGAGAGGAAAAAAAAAGAGAGACCCAGGAAAAAACAAGACCCAGGTAAGCATACAGCAACAAAGCAATTCCTCCAGCCTCACTTCATTTCACTTGCAAACAGCATCAGTACTTTTCTGTTCAGGTATATATGTTTTTTATATAGACTGTAGAGGTATATATTTCATACATACTTTTCTGTTCTGGAATAATAACAATCTATGTTCAGGGCACAGCCCAAGCAAGAATCTCATGTTAGAAGATAATTATCTTGCTGCAGTCATGCACCAAGAAGCAGCTACTCCAGTGTGGACTGGGAGTATTTCATCCCATCTAGGAAAAGGGAGCCAGAGCTTGGAATTGAAGGTGCCATGGGGCAGACACCCAGTCCCAGAAGGACCTTTAATCCCCGTGCTCTCCTGTGAGCAGCAGCACTACACTTCCCTTTCTAGCCATGAAGGAGGAATGAGGGAGATGCAAGGGCTGGGCTTGCTTTTGGTTTTTAGGAGCATTGCAAGATGAAAACCACGTCTCTTGAGCAGTACCAAAGAAAAATAAACTAGGCATCCCACAAAGTCGTCCAGCATGTCTGTTCACACCCCTGGTAAGTGACAGCTTCTACCTTTTGCAGCCAGTGGCATCAGCAGATGTTATGAATTTAGCGATCCAACATTTCAGTGAAGCGTAAACAAATTCTAGTGAACAAATGGTCCTGAAATCTGATCTCAGAGATATTTTAACTCAGGACTTGATAGGGTGTGCTTACAGATGTAGCAGGGAACTTCCATCAGACTTTGGAGGAGCTTATGGGAAGTGCAGTCCTCTCATTTGCAGCAGACATCCTTCTTGGGAGATTCATTCTTCTTAAGCAGAAAACATTTTAGCCATTTAGAAACCCCTTAACTTTAAAGCTAGCAGGCATTCTGACACTGCATGCAGAAGGCTGGATTCTCACTCATTTCCCAGGAGGCTTGAAGACTGCAGCCAAGCACATGAGGATGCCAGAAAGATGCCTCCCACAGACTTGCAGGAACCCTTCTAGCTTTTTAAAACCTGAGAAGACCTTTGGTCCAAAGCTTTGCAGTGTGGAGTTCCCAGAAATGGCAACATGCGAAGACAAAAACACGAAGCCCTGGAGAGCTAACCTTATTAATAATCTGCTTCTTGGTTGGGATAGAAACACTGAATCTCAAACCCAGGAAATTATGAGTGTGAAGCTGTCATGCCCAAGTAAGCATGGCAGAGCTCCCAGTGACTTCACACAGTCAGCTCTCAAGTTACAGAAGTTGGAGCTGGATTTACAAGTGGCACCAACCAAACCTCCAAATCCAGATCCTGAGGTACCTTCAAAGCCCAGACACAAAGGCTGTTCCTTCTGCCATTGGCATGGACACATAAACATTCAGAGGATGGAATGCTGCTCTCAGCCCACTTGGGTGACAAAGTGCACACTCATTGGAAAGGTCAGGGGCTGAGAGCCTGCTCTGCACATTTATTGTACTTGAGGAGGAGACATGGGTGGATGGAGAACTGACTGCTGCCAATAGAAACATTGTTTCTTATTCACTGGGACATGCAGCAGCAAAACCAAAATTACTTAAAACAAATAGTACTGGAATTACTGGGGTCAAGGACAGTGGAGCCAAGAACACCCAAGAAGGGTGGGACACAGGTACCTTACATCATCCTGACATTTAAAAGCACTTTTTAGGGTTTAACTCTCCTGGTCTCCTGAAGAGAGTCAGTGGTGTGAGAAAAACCTCTCCTTTCCTGCTCTGGAGGTCTCTGGAAGGGACAGGCAGTGTCTGTGGTGACAGACAGACTTTCCTGCACAGGAGGGCTCCAGCTGCCAGGAGACCCCCACAGCAGCTGCAGGTGCAGCAAAGGAGAGACTTCCCTGCACCCATCAGAGCCCTGCAATAATGGGAATTTTTGGCTTTGCAGAGGCTGGAGCTGTGTGAGCCACAGCTGCTGACCCAAACCACGGCAGGACCCCGAATTTGGGCAAGAGTGGCTTTGCCTGTCACAGTGACAGCACAGCTCGAGCCATGGCAGTGCAGGCTGTGCAGAAATGCACTGACAAGTTTCAAACTCCCATCCCAAAGAACACAGAACCGAGCCCATCCAGGTCCCCACACCACCCTCTTCTGGGCTCTGACCCTCAGTGGGTCCAGCCTGGCCAGCACAGCTGCCCCTCTACCCCCAAGCAAAGCCTACACAAAGCCAGTCCAGAATCCCAGATTAGAAAGTGTCACCAGTTAATGTCACCTGATGGCATTGTTTAGCTAGGGATTTTTTTTTTTTTTAACTGCATGTTTATAGCACTCGTTTTGATAGAATAATCACAGCACTTAGTGTTGGCTTTCATCTCCCTCATGTGACTCAGCCCTTGCATTTTCCAGGGCTCAGCTGTGATTGCTGGAGTGGCTCAGCTATCTGCACTGGTGCCACAGCCTGGCCTGTGCCACCAGGCTCAGGTCTGGGGCAGAAGTGCTGGGAGTCAGATCAGGAGGGTTTAATCACCCTGGCTCTTATCTCTGAGGCTGGCTCTGCTGCCTGTCTGGTGACTGCAAAGGGACAGTCTGGGGCTTCAAAGGTAGATTTGGCTTCAGCCTCATCTCTAAATATGTATGGTCAGAGATACCTTTATTTTGCAGCTACATATTGCTCTAAATATATATATATTAAGAGATACTTTTGATTATATTTCCACCTAAATACACACAAGGTTTTGAAAGCTTCCCCTTTCAAACAATGAGGGAAAATACCTTGTTTTAGACATACCAAAAATTCCCACAGGAGTTTGGAAGAAATATCCCTGCCTCCCAACCCAAAAGCATCCAGAGAATCCTTGAGGAGATATTCCCAGGTGCTGGCAGGGCAGGGCAGAAGCAATCAGAGATCCCTGGCACAGAAGAACCCAGGGGATGACAAAGTGGCCCCAATAACGAGGTGGGTGGCAGGGCAGCTGCATTGAGCAAGGTAAAGGTGGTGGGGAAATAATTTCAGTTTCCTGTAGGGTTTCATCATTTTACATGTTTTTACATAAGCCAGTATAAAACCTCTTGGCTTTTTCCAACAGCATTAGAAGCACAGATAAACATGCAGATTTCCATCAACACTACTTGAGCTCACTTTCTTGCCAGTTTTCAGGAAAAACTGCCCATATGTGACTTGCCAATTTTAATGGAATTTTGGCTTAAATAATTTTTAACTACTTAATACAGATCATATTTATTATGACCATCAGTGGAAAATATTATCTTACCAAATTTCCTTGTATTGTAAGCAGTGGGAATAAATTTAATTCACTCTGCAGTTATACAAATATGTAAATCCATTACAAATACAGCATTGAATGCATTTTCTCGAATTCCTGTGCTGTTTGCAGCTTTGTTTCTGGCAGCACCAATATCTTTCTGCTGATGATTGGATTGCCCTTCAGCCTCAGAATAATTCCTGGAGTAAACCTATTGATTAATGCTCTTGTGACACACTAACTCATATGGCATTAGGGAACTATTTTTATTGCTGGAGTCCATTTGTCCCTCGTACGTGCACACATTTTGAGTTCACATTTGATGCATCTCTCAAGCTGTCCCAGAGTTTGATGATATCCATCACCCCACTGCAGCTCCAGCTCTCCTGCTAAATTCCATTAAGCACTAGGGGTCAGTCAACTGTATCAGAAACATAAAGCAATTTACTGAAGTATACATTTAATGAGGCTGCAGGGAGGGAAAGGATGACATGTGCAAGCTAGAGTTTTAGGAATCAGACCTAAACCTATAGTGGATAAAGTCTAAGCTATGGTGAGTCTCTGAAAATCCTCAGCATAACCCCCTGCCAGGATTCTTTCAGCAGGCTGTATGACCTACAATCTATCGTGTGTTAGGACTTACCTGTAGCTGTAATTTACTTTCTCTTTAGATAGAAACAAACCCCTAAGAAATATAACCTTTACTTCAAACACCCAAAATTGTGAATTCGAATTCTGTTGCTGCTGCTGCTGAGTTTTCCCACAGTTGTGCACAAGGAGGTGGGAGTTCAGGTTCCCGCCCTGAAAACCTGTGTGATTTTTACTAGGCACCAATCACTGTGAGGAACAAACACTGATGACAGTGCCAGCAGGAAACAGAGCCCCAGGTGACCCCAGTGCTCACAGAAACCCAAACCTTCGTGCTCCCTGAACTGGGATACACCTCCAGTAAAACCCAGCCCAGCCCTTTGTGGGCGCCTCTGTCCCTGGATTGGGAAGCCAGAGAGGACCAATGTAACAGGGAAAGCCTCAGCAGGTTCAGCCAGGGTAGATCAGGGGAGCTGGATGCTCATAGAGCTGACAATGAGAATGTTTCAGCTGTGTCAGAGCTCCTCTTGCCTTAGCAGCTCTATCATTAAGGCAGCCTTGCTGCAGGTGTTCATCTGCACTATCCCCACCCTCTGTTTTAACTAAAGATGCTGCTCTCTCTGACTTCCTCCAAGTAGAGGCCAGGCTGGAAAAAGTACAGGATCCAATCTCTGGGTTCCTCCTAATGATGAGAATGACCATCTCACTTGCTCTCATCCAGTACTGCTCACGCCTTCCTTTTAACACTTCCCTGCCCCCCACCCTCCACAGCCACCTGACTGAAGGTTGGAGCCCTGCAGTAACTGGGCAGGAAGACAAGCTCTAACTGCAGTGGCAAAGCTGCAGCTGAGTATTAGGAAAAAACCAGCCAGAGACTGTAAATCTACAAATGATTCAAGGCACAAGTAGGGTTTTGCATACCTCTTGCTGGGCTGTTGTGTCACTTAACTCTTGTGCAATTCCTGCTGACTGCAGCTGTTGGGAAAGGTAAGAGAACCAAACAATAAAAGCAACCTTAAGGAAATCTAATTTAAGGAAGAGAATTGCACAGCACTGCAGTTCTCTCCAAGCGACTCATAACAGGCAGTACCATTCAGAGCCAGTGGTGTCCTTCCACTCCAGAGCAAAAGCTCTGTTTGTCCCTGCCTTTTGGAAAAGAGATACCTGCTGAAGTGAGGACTGCCAGTACCAGTGTGCAAGCAAACACCACCATGCCTCTGCAGGAAAAACTGTTTGTCACAACAAGCCCTGTAAGAACACATGCAGACATTAGTCTGATTTGCACTGAATTTTGCCAAACTCCTCTCCTCAAGGTAGACTGATGCCCCTCATTCTTTAGAGGCAAAAACATTTGGAAAATGTCTTGCTGTCTCCAAGACTGGGAAGAACCAGAAAGCTAAAACAAAGGGGGAAGGGGGAGCAACCCAAGCTCTTTGTTCCAGTTGGCATGAAAGAATCATTCTTACAATAGCTCATTTTCTCCTTCCCCCCAACAGCTGACAACTCATGGCAACTAAGGACAGGGCTGCTATTGTCGTTAAGCAAATACTTGTCCAATCTACGTAGGAAAAAGAAGAGCTCCAGAGATGACGACATGTTCAAAATGCTCCAAATGCTCGCAAGGGCATCCCAGGAGGCAAATAAAGAGGCAGAGCAGTGGAGGAAAGGGTTCCTGAAGTGAAAACAGGGGACAGAGCAGTGGCCTTGCAGATGCAGCTGCTGCAGAGGTTGAGGAGTCAGACTGCTTGACCCAGACAGGGACTCAGGCTCTAAGAGTCACCACAGATGCCAGACTGTTGTCATTCTCTGATTTTCATCCCCCTACTTCTGCCATTGCACTTTTCTGGGGCACCCATCAGCGTTCCTCTCTGCATGGAGTGCTGGCAAAGGCCCTGGGAGAGCTCCTTTTCCTCAATCCTACCCACAGCACAGAGTTTATCTCAAGCATTCAATGACCAGTGCACACTGAGGACACACATTTAAGATCTTTCACCAAAAATTGTTTTAAAACCCCGTGAACAATCAAGCAAACAAACAACTCACCACACTCCCACACAAAATGTGTTTATTGTTAGAAATCTCCTCTTTCTGTACAGAGAACGGAACTCTCCCCCATACAAAGCATTTCTGCATGTTCACCCCTCCAGCCACACACTTCAGGGGAGGATGGGGGCCACACATCACAACCTCAACGTGCAGGATGGGCTCCAAACAAAGCACAACCCACATTTTTCCATGAGCAGTCCTAATCCTCCAAGCAGGAGCAGGAATGACTGCAGCCCAGCCATGGCAGCACTTGTTCAGTGGTTGGAATAAGGGACAGGCTGCCTTCAAGGTTATCAGCCTCCTTCCCCCATGTGTCCCATGAGGCTGCAGCCCTTCCTTTCATGACAAATTGTGTAGAAGAGCTCCTGCAGTCACAGCAGAGCTCATGGAGCCGTGTCTGACATGGAGACAGCAGCCACAAAATGAGTCTCTCCTCTGCAGTGGCACTGGGGACATGGCCAGAGCTGCAAGAGGCACAGGAGTGGCTGGGGGAATCTGGCACAAGGGGCTTTTAATTCCTTAATACAGGTGAACCTTCAGCTGGACCCTCCATTATGGATTAATAATCATCTAAATCAAACCTGGGAGCTCCCAAATGCAGAGACTCACAAGTGCCCACACTGGGATGTTCAGCCCTGCAGAGGGCTTTGGTCACAAGGGATTTGACCCATTTGCAATGCCAGATCTACAAAACTAACCTGCTGCCAGGCATCACTGGCTGTCCAGACAGCCCAGACTCCATGGGGCAGGGCTGTCTGGCAGGGCAGGGGTGACATCCTGCCTGCCTGGTGCCAGACTCCTCCTTGGCTGCCCTTCCTGCCCTGGTCCTGACAGCTTTGCATGTCTTCAGACATGCTTGCAGCAGCCTGTTTATATTCATCACCACGAACATCTCGGGGTTTGCCAATGTTTTTAAACTGGTGCTGGCTGGGTTGCAAAAAGCAAGATGGATGTGAGGACAAGAAGAATCATGGGAATTTCAATTTCACTCCAAGCCTCAAAATTCCATCTTCTTCTCATTGGATGCCACAAAGCACAGCATGTAAAGTCCCAGGACTTGACACAGCAGTGGCAATGGGTCTGGGGAAGCCTCGAGAGCCCAACACTCCTTTGGTTACACTGCAATGCTGGACAGTTGCAGTGATTGCAGCTGAATCTGCTTTGGCTGCAGAGCAGCAGCATTCCCTGCACATGGATGCATTTCCTGATGTGAATGTACAAGTCAACTCTACAAAACCACTGTATCCTGCTGCCCCTCATGCAAACCCTTCAGCAGAATGCTGGCTGCACACAGCTGTGCTCTGGCAGCAGTGAAGTGGGACATGCAGCACCACAAGAGAGCACAAAAAATGGCTTTTATTATGCTGGCCCTCAGAGATGCTTTCCAAAAGAAAAAAGAAAAAAAACACACCAAAAAACTTCAGCTTTTTTGGTGTGATAGATTTTGTTTCTGAGAACATTATGCTTTGGTTTCTTATCAACTACTGAAGAGTTTGGAGATTTTCAGATTGTGAAATACCTAAGAAGCCACAGCAGACAGGCACTATGCAGATAAACAATCTCAGCACAACAGCAGCTGCAGAAAGGCAGTAAACATGGCCTTCTGCAGCTAAACATTGTAAGACAAAAACAAGAAAGCATCCATGATTAGGGCAATTTATAGCCTAAAATAAACCTGAAGGCTGATGAAGAACATGAGACCAAGAGAAACCATTCCTTCCATTTCACCAGTTTTGTAATTGCTTTGGAATGGGAGAGGAGAAGAATTTGAGAGATGAGGGGAAAGTCACTCTTCATTCCCCATGAGTCTGATCCAGAGCTTATTGAAATCAATTAAATCCCACTCCAGGTCCTCTGGATTTTTTTTCTATCAGGCCCCATGAGATGATTCCTAAAGCGGCTGTGCATGAAGGATCAAGTTTGTTTCATAAAAATATATTTAATCAGCACTTTCCTTTAAGGCAATCACAGACCCCACCAGGCACTTAAAACTCAATGCATCTATCCACAGCACAGAAAGGTGATTTGCTGTGAATAGCATCAATTTAAGAAAATAATATTTGTTTTCAACATTTTTCCCACTCATTTACTGCTAGCATGCCCAGGATGACTAGAGGTGATAAAAGAAAATAGTGTTGCTCTCTGCTCCTTCTCTCCAGCCCAGTGAACCTGCACATTTGAACTTGCACATTTGAACTTCCACTGTGTGCAGGCAGGCTCATTCTTTCTTGAATTTTTGTGTTATTTCTTTTACAACAGTGAGGAAAACCTGCAAATGTGAAAAGCTGATAGCACACGACGAAACTAGGAGAATCCATGTGCAAATTTGAATTAAACTGGTCTTAATTCATCATTTACAGTTGTTTGGCTTGCAAGTCAATGATGACTCTTCAAGTTGGAGTTTCCCCTGAAATTCTGACTTTACAAGCAAGTTTTTCCTCAGGCCTCTGTCCATGAGGGGGAAATTAATGGTTCTTGCAGCCATTATCTTCTGGGTCATGTTTTTGGTTTGCTTTGTGGTTTTTTTTCTGATAGGAACTTTCTGAAACAAAGGCCGAGTCAAGAAAAATACTGGTTTCTCAGCTTCCATTTTGGTAAAATGGAATGTTCTTCCTAAAGAAAACAAACCCCACAAAAACATAAGCAAAAGAATCCCCCAGAGCCACCCTGTGTGCAGTGGAGAAATGTTCAGCAGTTCATGCAGGTGGTTTCACTGGGTCAGTAGCTGCCTGGGCTCTGAAGCTCCTTGACAAACATTCCTGGCTTTGACCTTTCCAGGACTGAACTAACTTCTTGTTGTCATCAAAATTAATTAAGATAATCTTGGTGATTATGTTATTTTGAAAAACAAACATTTATCTTCTTTGGGACAGGTGCTCTTCCAGGTATATCCAGCCCTACAGCAGAGATATTGTTGGACTAACAGACGTGTTCATTTCTTCATAACCTAAAATATTCATCATGAATGCGGTGCACAAACCACCTCCCATGTCAGTACTCAAAACAGGTCTTAGAAAAAGTGATGATTCTAGAAGGAGATAATTTAATTAGGCCTATCTCAACAAGATGTCTTTCAGCAATTAAAAAAGAAAAAAAAAAACAAAGAAAACAATTCCATGCTCTGTTCTAACTCTAAAGTTAGACTCCTGCTGCTAAGGTTGTTCTCAGGTTCCATCTCATCCAGAAAAACAATTTACAGAGCTGGTTTCTTGAGGCATGCCATGTGTACACTCACTGCACTATCAGGGTGCCTAATCCCTGCCCACACTGCCCAAAATCTTCTCATCCTGCACATTCTGAGCACGTCTCTCCCGATGCACTGACAGCATCCCAAACTATTGTCACACCACAGGAAAAGGCACAAGCTCATAAATATCTCCAAGTGATTCTTTGTGCCCACGTGTCCTCTACTCCAAAATCTCACTGTGCCATGGCAGTGACTGCTGGGACGCCAAGGGAGTTTGAGCTGACCCTTTATTCTGCTGGAACATTGCAGGTTTTACCTGAGGGGCACTGGCTGCTCCTGCTGAGGTGTCCCTGTGGAAAACTGTGCAGTTATAGCTCCTCCATCAACAGCAAGGGAACTGGCTCTGTTTTTAGGGAAGGATGAACTTGCAAAAGGAGCAGTGTTGAAGCTTTGATGGGTTTTGTTGCTGCTTTAACACAGTGGGTTTCTTCCCCCCTGCCCCTTTCCAGCTCTTAGCCAGAAAACCCTGACTGCATCCTATGAGGAGCAATGAGTTTCAACTCATTCAACTCCTTCACATTATTTGTGAATATTGAATTATTATTCATGACCCATTCTTCTCAGCCATACTCACAGCAGTCACTGCAGTAGAAAGTAATATAAAAGTTTTGCTGTGTTTCCACTCTTTCTTTAAATGAGAGCTCCTGTTAACACAGGAGTAGCTCCTCTCAAATAGTGCAGCTAAGGACAGGCAGCAGGACTCTTAAGAAACCCAAAAGAAGACAAGGAGATCAGAAACATTTTGAGTCAGAATCTTACTTGTTATTAATTCCTGGCTTTTCCATTCTGGAGAGTGCTGTGCATATGTAGTGCTGGATCAAACAGTATATCTTATTTTTGCTCAGTGCTACCAAGTCTGGCAATCACACCATTGAATCAGAGGTTTATTATTTAGCTCTGCATTAATAGTGGGCTGGCCTGCACAATAATTTTCAAACTGGGGCAGAAACCACAAATGATTAGGGCTGAAGTAGTTGTTACCCATGAATGATAGGTCTTCAGAGCTTCCAAGTCCATTTTCAGTTGTTGTTCAAGATTTCTGGAAGACTTTTCACCAGCTGCACTAAGAAGTCAAATAATGGTACATTTGTGTATTCCATGTGTCTGTTTTTTGTCAGAGTATTTGCACACGTTTTGTTTTCCAGGACACTCTGATTCTGGAGAGACAGAGGACATTTGACATTTGAGAAAGCTGAAGTGCAAACTGACCAATATATTAAAGCAGCAGAAGCTGCAGAGCAGCCAAATTCCTACAGAAGCGAAGACATAGGAGAGAAATAAAAAGAGACTAAAAATGCAGTGATATAGCCAGTTAGTCTTACCTATTTTGGGCTGTTTTAGTTGCATCTCCTCAAGTATTTTTGCAAGAACACCTAACCTTCTTGGGCAGGAGGAAGAGGAGGGGAAAAGGAAGTCTGCTGGGTTGGAAGTGGAGAATCTGTGCAAGGATTATTCCCCAGACATGCCCTCCTACAAGGAAACACACAGAGCTGCAGAACTGTCCTCTTGGGAAGGTGCAGCACTCTCAAAGCAGGTGATCAAGAGCACTTCTGCTACAGCTTTTTATTGGAAATATCCCTGCCAGCACAGCCCTGTTATTGAGCTTCCCCGCTGTCCTGGGCTGGTCTGTCTGCTCTGATATTTTTAATTTGGAAAGTGATTTCTAAATCAGAAACACAGTGAGGAAAGAGGGACATGCCATCAGTCTCCATGGCCTATTTGAACTTCGTGCTAGTCTGAGCAACTCTGCCTTGCCAATAGGATTCCAAGAAAGCATGGAGGCTGCTTTATTTTTAAATTTGCTTGGGAATATACTTCTCAGCTGCTACACAGGAAACAGCCAGCCCATCCACTACAATTGCTTCCTTGAGACCAGATTTGAGGTATTTTATGGCGTCTATGAGATATTTTTTATTAATTATGCAAGACTGGGGAACCATCTGAGTTTCTTTGAGATCCCACAGATGGGCACGTAAAGGACAAAGTAAGTGCTGCAAAAGACAAACATAAACATGCCCACAAACACAATTGTTCACTCTGCCTTGAATTACAAAACAGCATTTTTCACATGGCTGGAGTCTTAGGTCATACCAAGTGTCAGTGGAGAAGAATTCAGAGAGGCGAGGATGCAATATTCTGGAAATGTGTCTGGTAGGACCTGGCTTTGGAAGTCCCTTTTCTCAGAGAAAAGGCTTTAATAACAAGCAAGTGTATCAGATTTCTGCAAACACACTGCTAAGGTCGGCAGAGCAGCTGGCAGCAAGGCGAGTTCTGTGACCTGCTCCTGAACCCTTCAAACTCATTTCCTGTCAAGCACCAGACCCAGGAGGACAAGCAAAAAGCTGCTAAGCTCTTTTCTAGAAGAGTCTGAGATTAGAATTCCAGTAATGGCTCAAATTCCTTTCCAGTTGTCCTGAACTGGCCACTTGCAGTGATTGCTCTGCCGTATGGCAGCACTGTCCCCTCTGGGGGAAGGAGGAGAGAGGGGGTGGAAGGAGGAGTGAGGCCATGGAAAATAGGATCCAGCTTTTCCGACAGCGAGCGGCAGAGCCAGATGTGCCTTCATTTAAATAAATCAGCGCTGCTTCCAGGGGATGGGAGCGGCTGCTGGGGACTGCCCAGCTGGTCCTGGGCAGCAGAGGCAGGCAGGGATGCAGCAGGGATGCAGCAGGGATGCAGCAGGGATGCAGCAGGGATGAAGCAGGGATGCAGCAGGGAGGCAGCAGGGATGCAGCAGGGAGGCAGCAGAGGCAGGCAGGGATGCAGCAGGGATGCAGCAGGGATGAAGCAGGGATGAAGCAGGGATGCAGCAGGGAGGCAGCAGGGATGCAGCAGGGAGGCAGCAGGGATGCAGCAGGGATGCAGCCAGGGATGCAGCAGGGATGCAGCAGGGATGCAGCCAGGGATGCAGCAGGGATGCAGCCAGGGATGCAGCCAGGGATGCCTGGTACCTCAACCCAAAGGGAAGCACCCACCAGGCACCATGCTCATTCCAGCACACAGCTGCACAGATTTTGTGGAAACAGCTCCTAAGATCTCAAGCAATACTGCTTTTAGACCTTCCTCTGTCCCAAAGTGGATGCAGCAGTTCAGAACACATCAATTTAAAAAGCCCAGCAAGGAGCACCTGTACAGTTGTTCCTGCACAGAACCTTCCCAGTTTTCTGGACCAGCTCTGCAAGGGAGTCCAATTTTACAGCAAACACCTCAAATGCCCTTTGGAACCAAATTCTTCCATCCTGTACCACATCTATGGACAGAAAGGTATTGTTCAACACCAGGACAGATCCCCTTTCCTTTCATCTTAAGGAATCACCAGTATTTCTCTCTTTCCCTTTTTTTTTTTTCTTTTTAAAGTTACTCAGCATCTCTGTCTCTACAACAAAGAAGCAAATATTATGATGAAATTTGGGTTTTCCGTGTTTCAGAGTTAAGAGGCAGCAGGGATCTGAAAACAAATTTGATAAACTTTAATTTATTATATCTCTGTAGCTATCTTCAATTTCATCTTTCTTTCCAATTATACAGTTATAAACTAAACAATATATCTAAATATATAGCAGACTATTTGTATTAAGATGCAAATCCAATAATAAAGAAAAATGTTAAGGAAAACAAGAGAAGTAAACTTCCAGCAAATTAATCAAAACATTTGCTTTCCATGTGGGTGAAAATGCGAATAAATCATTACAGACAGGCTTGCTTGTGATTTTGTTTTTGTTTCTCTATTATTCTGTCTATTATTGGCCAGAGGTTTATATTCATTTCTGGAAATGAACCAGCTTCTGATAAAAAGCACTTCCATAGCAGGTGTATAAACTGAACAAATTCTACCGTCAACAAAAAGTTAATATTTGGCAGGATTTTTGGATTTGGGTCTGTTTCCTCTAGTCAGTTCATTAATACAAAGTTTAACTGCCTTCCTTCCTTAACCCAGAAATAGCAAACAACCTCTCCTCTTCCCCCCCAAAGCACACAGCTCCTAATCACTGGTTTGTGTCCCGGGGACTCCACTGCTGCACACAAATCACAGCGGCCACCACACAATCCTTCATGCCAGAAAGGCTGGAGAACGCTCCAGCAGGGCTAGATGTGTTCTCCAGGCTCACTGCTGAAAATCCTGGGAAACCTGGGGAGCAGCTGACATTGGAGTGCAGCTCAGTGGCTCTGGGCTGGCCAGTGCAGCTGCTGGCTGAGCACCTAAAAATGCAGGGCTAAACAAAGAACAAATAAATAAGGGAAATGCCACCCTGGGAGAACAAGGCTGGAGCTGCTCTGGACAAACCACAGCATAACAAGATCAGCTCCCTCAGCCAGGGCACAGCCAGGCTCTGCTTTCCCCTCTCAGACTTTCTTTCCTGACAGCACATGTTCTGCTCCATGGATCAAGGTGGCATTCCCACATACTGGAGCAGCCTTTGCCAGTGAGCTCCCCATGGCTCCAAACCTCTCAGGGAATGCTGGGGATCTCTCTGTCCCCAGGATTTATTACAGGGCTCTCAACTGCTCTCTGCTCTTTCCAAGCATCTGGGTCAGAGCTTGAGCTTCACGGGTTCTCCCCATCCATGAAGCCCTAGATGTGTTCAGGAATATTCCTGAGCTTTGGAAAAGCTTGGATGTGCACCTGGGGCACATTTCCAGCCCTCACTTGGCTGCAGTCAGTGAAGAGCAGTTGTAACCTCTCTCCAGCAGAGGAGGTGTGCACGAGCAGAACTGTTGGGGTAGCTTGAAGAAGTGTACAAGGACAGAGATTTATAACCAAATCCTGTAGAATGTTCTGAAAACCATGCTCCCAAGATACTCATCACAGAGCATCGAGAGGCCTAGGACTCCAGACAAAAACAAGTTTTTCTTTCACTTATATAAATCATTTTGTAGCAACCAAATCAAAAACTAAACTTGACAGCGCCAGGTCTCACTGACCTCAGTCCAGGACAGCAGTAAATACATGTCTGTCCTAATTAAGTTCCATTTGAGTTAGCAAGTTAAAAACATATTTACTGCTGTTTTGAATGAGAACATTTGCATTTTCATCTATTCTTACAATTAGGGCCCCATGGAGAGCTAAAAACAATTCCAAACTCATTATCAAAGTATAAATAAATCAGAGCAGCACTTCCCTGTGCTGATATGGCCAAGGCATTTATGCTCAATAAACCACAAGATATGTGAGGTTTACCCTAGAAAAAAGGATATCAGAATAAAACTAGAAGCAAACTCTGTACTGCAGATGCCTTTCAGATTGTAGCAGAAAATGTTCTTGAGAACCACCAGGCTACTTTGGGTAAGTTTTTTTGGAAGGTATTGCATCCACTGGTACCAGCTCAGATCAGTCCTGTATGGACATCAAGGTACAGGAGAGCCCCAAATGAGCACAAGGGGCTCAGGGGGTCAGCACAGAACTGTGCACTGACCAAAGCCAGCACAAACACTCCCTGGAGACTTTCCACAGGCCCAGGTAGTCCTGCACCAGTGTGATTAATCTGACATCCTTTTTTAGTGTTTAGCAGCCTTCAAAGAAAACTAACACTTGGGGAGACCCAGTTAAAGTTGGGTTTTATAGCAATCTCCAAAATGTTGTGCAGGAACAGTTTTGTAACACTCTGGATTACTCTGGAGAAATCTGCTGGGAGATCTTGAGGTTTTGCTTGTTCTGGCTGACCATCATAGGAAGGAGCCATACAGAGCTAAATTAAAATAGGAATATATGCAGGGTGATTGAAGTTTAAAGGCTGCCTCACTCAGAATATGCTGAGTTGGAAGGGACCCACAAGAGTCACTGAGTCCCAAAAATAGTGGAGAAGGAAGTGGAGCATGGCTGTGCTCCTGTCCCTCCTGCTTTTGGGCAGAGTGGATGCCAGCTGCCCAGAGAACTGAGAGAGGAAATTGGGCTGCAGGTGGAGCTTTGAAAGATTTTCTGTCATGAGCATTAAGGGAATTGGTTTGGATAATCAGGAACAGGAGGGAGCTACAGCTAATCACATATCCCAGCAAGAAACACAGTTCATGAAATGAGGGAATTAAAAGAGACAAAAAGGGGACAAGGTTAGAACACTGCAAAAGCCAATGACCATTTCTACATTGAAGAGTTTAGAATAATAGCTCCCAAGCAAATTGAAAACAAGAAATTGAATTGGGTTCAGATGGTCTGCTCCTGAATAAACTTCACTGTGGAGGATATCACAAGGCACTGCTGAAGCATAAATATCCATACCCAGTGTAACAATACATTTATCTCTAGGGGTGGGGAGAAAAAAAAACCTCACAGGTCTAGACAAGGTTAGATCAGCATTATTTAATATTATCAGTGAGAGCTAAACTCAATTTATTACCAAAGGCCATGAGTGTGTGAAGTTCTCCAAAAACAAGCTAGGTTCATGTAGTCCCTCTTTCTCTCCCTCCCTCCCACCGGCAAATTCAATGTATACTCTACAATAGCATTGGCATTTTGGAATCTAATCTTACAGATACCTCAGGGTTTGGCATAAAAACAAATAGTTGTCATCTGGAATAAGGCATCTGGGAAACTCGAGGAGCATGTTAAATAGGAATTGGTCTGAGCCTTCAGAAAACCTATTTTTTTCAGGAATTACAAAAGTAGAATATAGGATTAGTTGTCCCTATTGAACAGCATGCAGTGGATTTCACTCACTAGTAGAAAGTTATATTGCATCTGAATATTTTGCAGAAGTTTCTGAAGGACATTGTCTAACAATGCAAAGTAATTTCTAGGAATTCTCTTGAAAGCATTAAGAAACATACCCTGTAGTCTTAGGATTCATTTAGGAAGACATTAATAAAATAAACCTCTCAAACCTTTAGCTTTCAACTTCCCATTTAAGCATGGTTTAAATGTCCCTGCTTTGTAACACCCAGGGACAGCACAGTAAAACAAAAACTTCCAGCAGTATTTAAATAGAATGTTCATCTTCCAAAAAACAGGAATTTGGTTGCAAAGCAAACATTGCAGCACTGTCATAAATGCTCTATAGCAGAGATATTATTACAGCAGAGATATTATTAACAGCAAGAGGAATTTTTAGGTCAAGAGTATCTCTCTAATAAGATTCCTGAAGACAAAAAGCCCCACATCAATGAAAACAAGCAAAAATTACTCCCAAATCCCTCTCACCCAAGCACTCAGATCCTATAAGGTCATATCTGCAGTCCATAAGTTGTTCTGCATTAAGAAGGGAAAAGAAGTCCCAAGAAGAAAACGAGCCACAACCCAAAGTGGCAGCCACCTTCACTGTAAATTAGGTGACCTCCTCTGTATTTTAAACTACAGCATGCAAAAAGAAAACTGCACAGAGTGAAGAAATATAATACACTGTTTGTCCTCTTGGTCTTACTGCACAAAGGACTAGAAGATCTAGAACAAGGAGATATATATATATATAACTTTGAAATATGCCAAAACTTTGGAAATGCCCACCCAGAAAAACTACACAGAGTGTAAATTTTGCTTTAGTCAAGCCAAGAACTTCCCCAGATAATGATAACAAGATGAGAAACTCAGGATAATCAGAGTAAGTAGAACATCTGGATAACTATGAAAAAAATGTAGGAGTAAACTATCACATTGCAAGAGTGAAAGCCTGACCCTGGTGCATAATTTTGTAGGACTTTAGAGACTGCAAATGCTCTCTGGTATTATGGACAGCAGTATTTTGTTATGGAAAAGGCAGAAGGACAGAGTATTTGTCCCTATTGCTGAGCAGCAGGCGTGGGATGCTGCCTCCTGAGATTCCCCTGTATCCATGTCCTGTTCCTCACAGAATCCACTGCACTGCTCCAGCTTCCTCAAATCTCATGGTGGGACACCGATGTGGCTGGTTCCTGAGATAATTGACTGCTAAGATAAAGAGCAGATAAAGAGGACAGAAAAAAAAAAAAAAAAGATAAAGTACAATTCTCTGCTTTTTCTGCTTCCCAATTCACAAGATCTTCCATTTGCCCCCCTATGAAGCAGTGGTTTCACTTCCAGAGCTGGTTCCATTCTCCATGGGTTAAAACCCCAAATAAATAATATTCAGCTCAAGGTTGTGTGGGCTTGTGCAAATCCTTTGTAGAAGATAACACTATCATTTTGCTAGGTGTCTATGCCTTGGTTTGGTTTTAAATCATGAAGCTGACCTCATGATGTCTCTGAATTTGTGTCTTTGGAAAAATGAAAGAAATATCAAACCTGAGAGTTGGGGTTGTTCAGCCTTGGGGAAAGAACGCTCTGGGGATATCTTAGAGCAGCTTCCAGTGCCCAAAGGGGCAACAGGAAAGCTGGAAAGGGACTTTTCCAAGACAGGACAAGGGGGAATGGCTTCAAACTGAAGGAGAGCAGGGTTAAATTAGATATTAGGAAGAAATTCTTCCCTGTGGGGTGCTGGGGCACTGGCACAGGTTGCTCAGAGCAGCTGTGGCTGCCCCTGGATCCCTGGAAGTGTCCAAGGCCAGGCTGGATGGGGCTCTGAGCAACCTGGGATAGGTGAGGTGTCCCTGCCTATGGAACTGGAGGATTTTTAAGGTCCCTCCCAACCCATTTCAGGACTCTTTCCAATGAACAGAGCCACAGACCCTTTGGAAGGAATGCTCATAACTTTACCAAAACCAGAGTTAAAAGGAAGACGTGCTACTGTTTCTACATGTGGATAGTGGGGAATAGGAAAAAAAATGTAAATTAAACAAATGATTCCAGCATGCTGAGCACAGATGCCAAAGACAGAAGCATTTTTGTGGTGTCTTGACAAAGCAATTTTATCTGTGACACACTGCAACAACAGTCCAGAAAACTCGACTGGAGCCCTGGCACTGACCAACACAAAGCTTTGTCTAAACAGAGAGGATGTGCATTGCAAACCATATGAAACGCAATGCAAATAATTTTTCAATGCAACCACATGGAAAACATCTATCTGAAGGCTCAGAGGCAGAGAAATACTGGAAACAGTGAGTTTGGAATTATTGCACATCCCTCTCCTGCAGTGAAAACGTGGCTGGCAAACCGTGTTGGCAGCTGGCTTGGGTTGAAATGCAGGATGTGACCAGGGTGTGTGTTCTGTCACCAGCTGTTACCCCAGCTGTTCCAGTGTTCTTTATCCTCCCCACAGCCCATCCTCCCTCCAGGAGATCTCTCCTGGCCATGGCCATGCAGTCCCAGGCCATGGCTGATCCAATTCCATCATCCCATGGGGAGATGCTCCAGCCAGGGGGAGGAGCCGAGCATTTCCTACCCGGATCCAAGCTGGCATTGGGAACACCAGAGCAGCCTTTTCCCACTGGATCCCAGAGGAAAACCAGAGCCACATCTGTCACTGCAGGAGGATGCAGCCCCCATGGGATGGCACTGCCCAAACCCCTGACTGACTGACGGGGCAGCTCGCATTCTCACTCTGTCAGTGTTTTGTTGTTTTGTATTACTGTATTTTTATTTCATTTAATTTTTTATTTTCCTAGTAAAGAACTGTTATTCCTATTCCCATATCTTTGCCTGAGAGCTCCTTAATTTCAGAATTCTAATTATTTGGAAGGAGGGAGTTTACATTGTCCATTTCAAGAGAGGCTCCTGCCTTTCTTTACACCTGTCTTTCAAACTAAGACAGCAGCCAAGCTGGAACAGGGCCTAAACAAACACCAACCAGCTCCACTAAATAGCTGGAATGTTGATTTTCTGTGCCACAAAACACTGTGAGTTACATCACGTGCCTTCACTGAAGTTTGGTTTGAACCAGCACAACAGATCTGTGTTTTCCTGCGCTTCTAAAGAATTCCTTGGGCTGTGGCTTGACAGGAGGGATCCATCAAGTTTGGCCCTGTGAATAATGTCACAAGGAAATGCCTCTGAGCTTCTTCTCCAGGTGGATCTCTCTAGAAGAAAGAAAGAAAGAAAGGAAGCATTCAAGGTCTGCAAGCAGTTTCAGGGGCAATTGCTCCTTACACAAATTAATGAATCTCATACACCTCACACCATACCTGGCAACTAGGAATATGTGCTTTGCTTATAAACAATCCCAGAGATAACTGGAAAAAATTCAGCAGCCAATTATAAGTTATGAGTTCATTTATGAATTATAAGTTCATTTAGAGCTATGTCTTTAAAGGAGAATATTGAAGGACTGAGTCCCATTTAGCACAGCAAACATAACCAGCCCAAGGGAGATCTCTCCTTGGGCTGTGCTCTCAGACTGCTGGATGCTGTGACATGAAAGTTTTCCATTATTTTGCAGATAACCAGATCACAGTGCATAGGAAGCACTGACCAGTTTCTACAGTTGCTGCATTTCTGCAGAGCTGCAGTCCAACCAGCTGACTCTGCAATAAAATAATTCCTGCATCATATATTCATCTTGATTCCTGTTTGTAATAAACACAATCTTGTAATTTCTTTTGTGAAAACATAAATCCACAGACTTAAAAGCAATTTATGGTGTCATTTCCAAATCCATCTGAAGTTTTCCTAGCATCCCATGGTTATTAACATGTATTATTTTTGTTCTTTTTCCAGAACAGAGTATTTTGGAAATTATGATGGTAAATCCAGAGAGGACAGAAACATGGTTCCAAAGTACTCTGCTGAAAGAAAAGCAACTTTAATAATAACAGCAAATACTGGTTTCCATGTGACCAGAGCTCAAACTCCATTTAACAGACATGATAACCTTCATGAGGGATGGAACCTCTGCTTTGCTGAGCTCAGGGCAAGCTTTGCCAAATAGTTAAGCAGGCCATAATTTTACCCCTTGAAAAAGACTTCAGGAATAGCAGCAAAAAAACAAAGGAACTAAGAATAGCCCTTTTCCTGGTCCCACATACATGACAGCTGTTCAGCTGCACGTTTTCCTCAATTTTGCTACCTATGACAGCAAAGAAATGGGCTTGTCAAACAACGTGCCAAGGAAATGGAGAGCTCCAAATATTTTTATCTTTGACAATGCTATTCAGGAAGTTAGTTATAAGTCAAACTAAGTGCTGCAGGGTCCAATATATGCTGTTTATGTTCGTGTAATCACAGAGAAATGCTCTAGTTGGCCACAGTATCACTCAAGAGCAGAGCAATTGATCCCTTCTGAGACTCAGCTAAATCCATCCTGTGGAAGATGCTTGGCTGATCTGAGGTTGCTGCTGCAGCCATTCAAACACAGTAGCTGAGGGATCTTTAAAAATTGCTTTGGGATGATGCATCCACCCTACTGACAGAGAAAGAGGGCTGACTCCAGGTTCCATCCTAGTCCATGGAATTCACCTGCAGCTTACAGGTAAATTCTCCACACAGGAAGTTTTATCATGGTTTCTAGCATGAGCTGTTTAACATCATGTAAAAAGGATTCTGCCTCCACTGGCATGTCACACACATGTCAATGACATGTGTAATGCACAAAATGCAAAGTGTGCCAAAATACACTCCCTGGATCAGAATGGAGGAATCTTCTCTCTTCTTCTGAGCACAGGGGATTTCTTGTTGCTCATAATTGTAGAAGAATTTAAAGAAATAAAGTCTTTTCTGCCACAGCAGAAGTATGATTTTTTTTTCAGATAAAACACAAAACATACTTAGTTAACAAGAGGAAAACCTAGCAATGCCTTCTAACACACTGCACTGCAAAATGAGTTGAGACCCATTGGTTGGGAGATGGAAGTGTTTGCATCTGTGAAGAGTCAGCCTGACTTCAGTGCCTCATGCAGCAATCACTTACACATGCTTTTAGAGCAAATTACAACATCAAAATATTCTCCATCACATTAACAGAATGTCCAAACTGTCTTTTATTCCACACAACTTCAACACGTTCAGCATATGTGCAGATTTGGGATTTTATTTTAATGTGGAAGAATTCCACTGACATGATTAGGCTCAGAGGTATTCCTGGTCTACACCAAATCCTTTGGGAAGTGGGGATTGGATACAGAAAGGCTCTGGTGTCATGTAGAAATTAGATGCTGAAGGTGGGTTAGCTTCACTTATCCTCTCCAGTTTGTTTAATTTTTTATTTGCTGATTCTGAAGCATTTCTTTTCCACAGAGGCACATATGGAACCAAACTGTGCAAAAATGTAGTAAACAACAGCTGCAGCCACCTTTTGGCTTGTTTCTATTTCTATAGCATATTAGCAGCTTTTGCTAGGACTTGGCAAAGCTCTAGGTGTTACCACTTAAAGGGAAGGGAAAGCACCTCTGAATTTACCTCAGAGCTGACAGAGATCAGCTCCAGCAGGATGCACTGTCCACAAACTCTGCAAAATGTACTGTGAGAGACAAGTGTAGCACATCCAAACACTCCACCGAGTCCTGCAGCTGGTCTGGGACAATTATTTGAATGAAATGTAAAATTCCCTCCTCAGGGCAGAGTTCACCGTTTGGATCGTGGCATTTCATCTCACCCCACACACTGCAGTGCTCCCTGTGGAGCTGGCTGGAGGTGACACGCTAAATGGAACACAAAAAAAATCACCAGGGAATCTCCCAGTGCAGATACAGGAATCCTTGAGCACCAGAGACATCTGTGAATGTCCTCCCAGTGCAGGCTGTACAAACCACCCAGAACAGAACATGCAACATCCTATTCCCAAAATACCACACTGCAAGAGACTGCTGCAGACTGAGCTGTTACTGTTCAAAAGCCTCCCATATTTCAGCAGTTTCTAGAGGACAACAATTCCTGGAATGGCCCCATCATTCCAAACTTCCAGCACTTTTCCCAAACTCCACATGCCCCACAGTTATCTCTTGGAGCACCCTTTGGCAGAATCCCAGTAAAGCTCTGGTGGCTTCTGCCATTTCCCTCCTGCCACTCCATCCATCCAGAATGTGCTTCTGCAAAGGCATTAATCACCTGTGGATCTCATGGCAATCCCCTTCAGAGCATAAAAAAAAATCAATATAAGTAGCATATAATAAAATTATAAAATTAATGCAAATCACATTTTTTTCTGCCCCAATTTCATTCTCAGTCTTTCCCTTTAGAAGAAAATGTTGTCATGTTCCTGAAACATAATTCAAAGGCACTGACCCCAGATAAAAACACAGTTTTTATAACTTCTGTTCTTCCTGGCTTTGAGATTTTTAGCCTTCCCTTCTCCCAGGGTCTCTGCCACCCTGTGCAATTCCAAGCAGTATGGCAGCCTTTTACAAGTTCTGGAGAGGAAGAGCAATTTCCCATTTTCTCCATTTGCCTGGGTGCTGCCCAGCCCACTCCTCTGCCCCCTCCTCATTCAATGCCACCTCGTGTAACAAGGAAAGGGCAAAGAGTTTTAGGATCTACTTTATACTTTTCTTATTTTGCACTAATTTTGCATTATTTTCTTATGTTGTATCTGTAAATGCCTTCTCATAAAGGCCTAGACCTTAGTAAGAGGATACAGCAGTATAGCAGCAATTTTTGGTCAGCTCAGCTACACTGAAGAAAGCCAAGAAAATTTATAATCAAATTGTTTTGGTTAAAGCAATAAACATAAGGATATATGGATAAAATATATGGATAAAATCCTGTATGATAGATTATTCCACATTTGAGAATACCCATATAGCAGATAAGTATGTTACATCATGGAAAGAATGGCCCCAATTTGGAAATTGAAGAAGAGACTTGACAGTGCATCCTTTGTACCCATCTCCAGCAGCTGATAATAATTTGGCCAAGTCGGTGCTTGATAAACAAAGCTGTGATGTTCTCCTGGAAGGACACTGATAGCAACATGAGCAATGGTATTTCCAAAGACCAGAGTTCAGCATACTTGATGCTGGCTTCACCTTAACCTCTTTCCCCAGCGCTGTTAAATCTAATTCCAAAGAGTGATAATCACATGTCAGATGCTGAGGGTGTCTGAAATCCAGGCTCACATCCAGTGTTATCCCTTATGGCAGCCCAGCAGACAACACTCAGCTTCCCTGCTCCCCAAAATTCCAAAATATGCACGTACAACTTGAGTTTCAGAGCACTTAGGGAAACAAAGAACTTTTCCCTCTTGGCTTGCAGCACATCAGAGCACCTGCAAGTATTGCAGGCACCCCTAGGGAACGAGCTAACGTGGATCATCCCTGCTTCTCAAAAATTTACCAGCTAAATTTAGACCTGATCAGACAAGTAGAGGTCGCAAACAAAACAGAGAATGAGACAAGTATGGAGAGAGGTTTTGGGGAGCAGACAAAGCAAGGAGAGAAGGCAAGGAGATGGGAAGCTTTCCTCTGCTGCTGAGGTGTGGGTGGATGGGATGCACTTCCAGGGCGGCTCCCCTGCAGCTCTTCCCTTTTGCACTGTGAGTTTTCCTACCCCCTCTGCCCCAGGCACTGCCTTTTCCCTGCCCCATGCTCTGATCCTGTGCCCTGCCAGCTGAACCTGCCCTGAGCTGCTCACTGCTGCTGTTCTCTCTGCTCTGCACTGGCACCAGCCCATGGCTCTGCCAGCACCTGCAAACAGCCTGGGCTCGCTTTTCCCGTGCCCTCCTGGGCTTCCTGACATCCCCAGCCTTCATAACCTCATCATCATGGCCTGCTGAGAGGAGTTTTATCTAAAATCCTAGCTCCTAATACACTCCAGTGAGAGCAGTGATAGAGTCACTTGTAATTTGGAGTGTCACTGGAGGCCTCATCACACTCTCATGTAACTCAAACTGAAAATGAAAATTAACAGCAATCACTGGGCTGCAATCCCAACAAAAATAGAAGGAACTCTGTTTGGGTTGCATGTATATATTTTTCAAATAAAGTTGTGTTTTTTTGAGATACTATCGTGAAATAAGGAAAGCTGTCCTTGAGTATTGTATGAATTCAATTTTAAATAATTAAATATGCAAAATGTTTCCTTGTGAAATGGGGAAAAGGTCTGAGAAAAGATAAAGTGGGAAAGTTGCACAGAACCCTGTTTCCAGGAAACACCTGAACACCATAAGGCAACAGGCAGGCAGTGACCTAGGCTGGGGAGAAATATTTTTAATTGAGGCCTTTCAGACAGTATCTAAAAGAATTTAGTAGTAGTCCATAGCAAGTTGCTAGGGTATGCATGACCTTATTGATAACAATATTTAGTTTTGATAGCAAAAACAGAAAATCAGCTTGCATGACAAAAACCTGTGTGCAGCAGTTTGAACTAAAATTCAGCATCACAGGAAATATCTCCGTGCTTGGGTTTTGTTCCTAGGCTGAGAAACTCGTCACACCTGCCACTGTGTGGGCAGCTGTGTGGTTTTAATGACTGAAATAATAACTGATAAAAGTTTATCTGAAAAATCCTTTTCTTGCCAGAAATTCGTGTCGCTGGAGAAACAAAGTCCCAAAGGCCTGTGCATGAAGAAGGACACACAAAATGTGGATTTCTGGCTCAAAGCAGATGTGTGAGTGCTGTAGAACAGAGTTTCTGGCAAGAAAATAGTTTTAAAATGAAGATAAACTAGTTGTTTTAAGTACAAAATGCAGAAGAAATTTTTGAACTTAATTTTGCTTTGAAGCAAATACATGATTTACCTTAAGTCAGGAAGCACAGAAAATGAGAGCTTTGAAAATTAAAAAAGAATATAAAAAGAATCTTACAGGCATTCTGGAGAAGCAGTCTGCCCAACTTCATCAGAATCAATGGCAATTCCAGTACCAACTCTTCAACAGTATTTCTTTAAAAGTTTCAATTCTAAATCATTTGACTGCATGAAACATTGCAAAGATTTTAATACTTTATATTAAATAGTCAAAGTATTTTTGACTAAATAACTTTGTGCAAGCACTTGCTTCAACTACTGCATTAAAATATTTAATGTGAGGGATAATGTGCACACAGCAGAATAAAATTGAATTTTAACTATTGTGATGGCACAAAACAAATACAACACAAGCAAAGCCTGTGCAGGCAATTAATTAAACTTGAGAGTGCTCTACCTGCACCATTTCTCACTATATTGAGCTTCTCTCATAATTACACACAATTTTATCAATTTGAATTTACTGGAGGTCACAATGTGAACAGGGATGTTGCACCTTGTAGAAATCTTGGACAATTAATAGAATTCAGATGGACACTACCAAGTTTTGGAGTTCCTGTTTGGTGACAGGCTTGAATTACAAGAATTGTGGGCTGAAGAGAGAAATTCATTAAACAATGAATTATTCATTGATGTTTGCTCAATACACAATGATAAACAAGGCATCAATAAATAAAACAAATTATGCCTCAGGTTTTTCTAGATGAGTATAGGAGCAAGAAGGAGCAAGATTTAATATCTGAAAGAACTGCTACCTTTGTATTTCCTTCCAGGATAGTACTGTGGTCCTTTTAGCTATTTAACTATTTACACCTCCTACTATTGCCTGTTTCACTGATAAAAGTATCAGCTCTCTGTGAGTCTCCTAAAAGACACTTAAACAACATCTTCACCAAAGAGTAGACAGTGGAAAAACTGAAAATGTGCCAAAATTAAGCAACATTTCCTATTCATAAAGATGCAGATTCTGACTTCTAAGCAAAATGTGAAGAGGAAGGAAGAATCTTGAACTACATGACACAAGCTGAAACTGGATAAAATGTAATTTCCCCCTGGATGTTGACTGGTAAGTGAAAAGAGGGAACAACAGTGAACTTGCAGCATCCTTATTGACAGTCAATTAATGAAAAATTGGATGTAAAAAAACTCAAAGATGAAAATTTCCTAAATGAGAACGTGGATGCTACCACTGCCCTTGGCTTGCACAGTAGCCAAAATTGGGGAAGAATCTGATCAAATACAGACAAACCCCCAGAAAATAGGTACAACATGATACTCAGCATGAACTTCAGCATAACTGGGGAATGGGCAGATTAATTCCAGTTTTCTGACTCTCCAAAGCAACCACAGGATAATCATGAACAGACAAAATATTTGGATGATCACAAATATGAAAAATGAGAAATGTGGTGCAGCCACTTCGATATACTCCAACAATATTACAGGATGAAAAGGCAAAATGACAGTGTTTGGACAAGATCTCCACATTTTTGTTATGTCTGAAATTCACAAAATATCAGATACAAATAATGTGTGTGGGATGTGACACAAAATTTTGAACATTTGTTCCTGGGTCTGTTAGCTGTTTGTGTACCATTACATAACCAGTGACCCACATGTGTGGCATGCTAAGTATTTTATTTTTTAGTGTAGTAATTCTAAGGCTCCATCAAAAGAAAGGGTTTTTATAGAAAACATTTGTTAGATAGGAAAGAGAAATCACTGATATAATACCCCAGTAACAACTCCTCAAAGGCTGAACTTGCTTCATTCCTCCACCTACGCCGTGGATGTTTTGTTACTGAACAGAGAAGGGCAAACAATCCTCTCCCCTTATGTAAGACCTGCAATGTTGCAATTCTCTTTTCTACAGTAGGAATGTTGTGATGCACAGTGTGGGAATAGTGATGTGACACAGCAGAGGGAGCACATCTGCTCACCCCCAACTCCTGGCTGGATTTTTACAGAAAATTTCCGTGGAATATCAAGTTGAATCCCTTTGTACGCAGCATTCTTCCGAAATAAATTCTCAGTTCCTAATTCTCTGCTGCTACAACTCAAACACACTGGTAAAACCTACAGCCTAGGCTATGCTGACTTGTCCATGTTTTCTCCAAGTTGGAATCTTCACTTTGCAGAGGAGAGACCTTGAGGGACACTGCAAACTTTGTGTCTTCACACCGAGCCTTTCTCCACCGTTCCCTTGTACATTCCTTCCACACAGACACCACAGATACCACGTCTGTCATTTCAGCTTTTATTTGGGTATTTTTAAGTTAAGTTGCTCAAGTCCATTCTCCATCAATACAGACACTAAAAAACTGAGATCAACATTTAAGGCAACATTAGCATCCATGCCAAGCTCAATAAGCAAACCACGTCCTCCAAGCACCACAGCATCCCAGAACTGCCACAGGTCCCCACCCCTGCACACGTTCCCTTTCCCTTTGGACTCTGCTGTCCCACTCCACATCAGGAATTCCACTTAGATGCACTGGCTCAAGTAAGACCTTGCCATTTCTTTTATAGTTTCTTTTTTTAGGAACTAGATCATTTTTGCATAAGGTGATATGAGTGAGATGCACCTCAGGGTGAAAGTATGTTGACTTATGTTGGCGATACCATACAGAATCTTTTTTTAAAAAATATATTTAACATCATTATTCAATGACTCTAGTATGAACATTACATGTATTTAGCCTTTTGGTAAAGGCTACACATTGAGACTCGTTAGAATGATAATTTTGCTTTAAATTCTGATTTCTTTAGTGTTACTGTTGACAAGTGTTTGAGTTAGGGATGCCCAAGTGCAACTTTTAGGTAAGAATATTTACAAGTATACAAAAGACCACATAGTTTTGAATACACTCACTATTCTTAATACAGAGTAAATAAAGATTTGTCTTGTGCCTGTGGAATATTTCAACAGGTGGGTCTTGCTTTTTTTTTTTTCTTTTACAGTAAAAGGAAAGTTGTTACTTTTCCTTAAGGAGTGTATTTATTACAAGATGGTTAGCATACATATATCACATAACATACAAGCGTTAAAATTAACCAGTTACAAAAGAAGCAGTGGTATGTATATCTTCATATAACCTAAGAACAGGATCAGTATTTTACAAAGTACATATAAAAGTACTTCATATACAAAGAAAAATACAAATGTGCAAACACCATTGTCACAGGTGGAAATTTGTCAATTGAAAAATGCTAGAAAAATCCTTCATATTTTTGTTTTGAAATTGCAAATGCATTAAAAACAGCTGCACTTCCTATTGTGTGTGGTGAGAAATCTATGTTCCTTTCTGACAAAATACATTAGTTATAAAAAAACCCACAAAGTTTAATAACTGAAAAACCTTGTTAAGTAAAGTCAGTTTGGTTAGGTTGACATTAAATTACAAGCAGAACATCTGGAAAAATGAGAAAATAGTGGATCATATATACAGACCTTTTGTAATATTAGTGTGCTATTTAACATATTAACATTTCAAAGTAAAAACAATGGCTTAATTACCTACATATTCTACTCAAAGTCCTCATTATTGGCAGACTGTAAAATTTCAACTAATTTGGGGCTATTAAAAATGTTTCGCCAGAATTTTAAGCAGAACAAACACAAGTTCATCAAAAGTAAAAATCTATAAACAGTCCTCCAATTAATGTGCAAAAAAATGTTTAAAAAGTATCAAATCACGACACCTCAAACTCAATTATGTACATATCTAATATCTGTAAATGCTGTTAACTAGCTAGTTTTGTTTTGTTCTGCTACAAATAACTTACCTCTGTCCTGCAAAATGTCTGCATTGTAAAGATTTCAGTGCAAGTGCTTGCTTCATTGTTTAGTGCATTATCATGTTCGTTATTTTTTATTTTACAGTGAGCAGAACAGCATATAAATTAACACATACAACTCACACACAAGGGATCCTTCATCTACTGAATTCCTAGTTTGGTGTTTTCCATCACTCCAGGGTAGTGTCAGCCAGTTTTCTTTCATTTATCCCATTGGAATTGCAAACAGAATCTAAAATAAAAGTGCTATCTATGGTCTTCAGGTAATCCCTAGATTTTGAAATTCCATAAGAACATTGCAGAAGCACTCAGCAGAGCACGAGATTAGAGAATGACCTGCACACTGAGAAGACACTTGAAAGTCTGGCATCAGGCAATTTCACTTTTTTGGTCTCTAAAAATATCGACTGTCTATAAACATTGGCAACCTCGTGTGTATGTCACTGGACTCAAAAGCCTCATTTATTTATTTGTTTTAGGAATTGTAGATGTGTTCCCTCTTATTCATGACTAGCTTGGAAATAAGAACATTCTGCTTAAAAATCTAAATAAACTGGAAATACACTTCTTGTTGAAGGGAAAATTTCTACACTTTCCTTTGGACAGGTTTCCTAACAGAATAGCTCTGAAATGAGAAAACTGGGATCAGATGCTAGTGCAAATACAGCCCACTTTTATAGCTAGGAATTGTACTGAAGAAAGAGGAAATTCAGGATAAATGGATCATTATTTTCCCAAGTCCTCCCTGCAGGAAAAAAACCCAACCATAGCAGTTACAGTGGTTATAATTATTAAAGAGAAAAGAACTTATTATGAACTTTTATGGCTGAAATGTAAGGAAGGCGGGTTGTGTGTCAGTAACATTCCAGAACTCAGTTTCTTCCAGGATGAGGTGCTTTAAATGGGACTTTATTGTGGAACATTTTTCTCCTTTCTATGCATCTGAAATGCAGCTCTGGATCCTGTCCATCCATTGCTGAGCACTCTGGGCATCTTGGGCACAAAAGTTATACACACGTTTGTTCGTCTTCAGCTGCAAAGGGAAAACAAGGACACAAAGATGTCAGCTGATGGAAAAGAAAACCTGAAAACTTTAAACTGCAATTCTCAATGTGCTAATTGTGCCTGAATGTAATCATTTTGAACTGTTGCTGTTGAGAGTGATGCCAGCCACATGAATTTTTTTTTGTCTTGAGATGGCACAACAGCTCCTTCCCAGCTCTCACAGGACTGGAAGCAGGAGCTTAAAAACACCAAGGGAAGACAAAGATAAAGATCAAGTAAAGACCAGATATACTTACATCAAAAAATGCCTTTTCACTGGCATGTTTTGGAGCTCCAATTGTTGGAGAAGCAGGAATCACAGTTTCCACTTCTGCAAGGTCTATGTGTCCCTTACAGCTCGTGTCCTCACCAGAGTCGTAGTATCGCAGCTGGAACACAAGAGGGAAAAAAAATAAATCCAAACAGGCTTTTAGATGGACCTCCCAGATTAATTCCCTTTTCCTGGATACAGCCTGGGGGCATTGACTGCTAAAGGTGGGAGGCACAGAGATTACTAAGAGCTGAGGAGGTGAGGGAAGAGTATTTTGTCCCCAGAGCTCCAGAGCAGAGAAGCAAATAGTCATGGATTGCTCTGGGCAGAGGGCGTGAGGCAGGAAAGCAGAACCACTTCTTCACTGGTCATTACATAAAACTAACACAAAAGCTTTACTTCACCAAGGCATTGCCAGAACACTTATTCTCTGTATTTCAAGAATTTAAAGTGATCAGCAAAAATTTAAGTGTAATTTTAGGTAATTATAAACCACACAGAAAGCTCACATTTTCCTATACCGCACACAGAGGTTGAATGAAGTCTGTGCTTTTTTTTTTTTTATTCCTCCTTACAAAGATACTTTGACATGAATCTAAATCACTCTGTGAACTGAGTTTCAACATGAAAACAAGTTCCAAAAGAAGCCCCCACAACAAAACCCCAACAAATTCCCATAAACCAATGTAAAACAGCAACACAAACTTTCACAGCAAAGGTCAAACAACAAAATTCCAGCTAGGACTGACCTGTGTTCCTCCTGCATTTATCATACTCAGAAGGTTATTTGGTTACACAAAAAATGTAAAAGCATTTTTTATCTCCTGCAAAATGAACCCTTTCTTCTATATGTAAGATATATAGGATATATTAGAAGAATAATCATAAATAGCATATTTGTTGGTATTTACCACACTGATCTTGAAGTACTCAATTAGCATTTCAAGAGATGCTTGTCTTTATCTATATTACATATTTTTAAGTGTATTGACTATAATAAATTAGTATTCTTTTAAACAAAAGCATACATAAGTGTCAGAATATTCCCCACTGTGTGGAATATTTGGCTCAGAATATTTTACTGCCTGATGACCCAACATTATTTGAAGTACACAAGACCATAAATTTCTACTGCAGAATTCTGGCATACACTGCAAATTGGATAAAAAGTTTAGACCAACAGATGTCTATTTTTGGTGCTCCTTTTTACACAATGACTAGGTAGAAAACTTATGAATAATTTTGCTACAAAATTGTATATATATCCTATATGTTTTTAAAATACTCTCATATATTTTTACAAAATACTCCTATATGTTTTTTCTAAAAAATAAAAGGCAAAATACTAAAACCCCTTTGTCCACTCAGAATTCTGTATCAGCTGCAAGATACACAAGACACATACAGACAGGTCTAGAATGATGTAGCACACATCATGTCTGAAAATCACCACTACTAAAATTCTTTGTAAGACCAGTATATACAAAGCCAGGCTAATAAAAAAGGAGCAACATCATAATAAAGAAGTCCATTATCTGAAAAGGTTTTACCTGGTGCTTTGTCACATCCAGCACAAACCAGCGAGGTTTCCAACCTTTGAGCAGAGCTCCTCTTTTGTACAACGTACCTTCAAAAGATCTGAGAGGGACACAAAATACAAGGGCATGTGATGCCATAATATGGACACTGCTGAGAAATAAAAGCCCCAAAATGATACCTATCAAACACTTACTACATACAAATTAAACACTTATTTTCTGCAGGAAAACCAGTAGGATTTAAACCAATAGTTTAGGTATTGGTAACTGTGATACACAGATAAAACACCCTTTTAGTTGCATTAAATGTGCAACTACAATTTGCTTGTGCATCTAAGGAAAGGGAAGGGTGAAGGATGCTGGTAGGAGATAGAGGCCCACCCACTGAGACAACTAACTGTAATCAGATCCAAAAAGAAGGAATAACCTAGCCACAAAATGTTCTGTGACGTGAGTTTCATTTTTTCCTAAGGCAGAGACTTTTACCAATCCAATAAAACATCACTAAATGCTGCCTGGTTATTCAGTTTACCTATTTTCATCATTCTTTGATGTGAAATGATTGTACAGTGTCGTTGTTCTTCTGTCTACTCCATTGGAGGGGGAGATGCTGGAACTCTGCTCCTCCCCCAGCCCACTGTCAGGTATTTCCAGCAAAGATCTCTTTTGATAGGAATGTAGATTGGGTGACATCATCCCTGAGGAGCCAGAGGGATGTCTCCGGAGCTGAAAATCAGGGAAAGAGAAGGAAAAAGGTAATGCAATGTGTTATGGTCTCAGTGCTGTTCTGATAATAAATACATGGTACAACATGAAAGTTGGGAGCTAAAAAAATATCTTCCTAATACAAGTCAGTGCTGCCTCAGAGAAGAAGCCAGAGGGATTGCAATTCCTGCATTTCTTAGGCAGAAGAGTTCACAGTGGGAGAAATCAGTATTTCAGAAAAACTTCATATATTCCAGTGACATAATACTGAACAGTGTTTGCCTTGCTTTCTCAGAAGCATCTAAAACTAAGCAGACATTTGGATACAATAAATTTCCCTGATTTCAAAGGGAAGGAAGGGGGGGAAAGGAAAAACTATGGCTTCCAAAAGCTACTTTATAGATCCATGTCATTTTAGGAGAATCTCAATAACCTGGAACAAAAGGGATCCTGTGTTTGGTCCTGATCTAAATGACAACACTCCATACATACAGTCTTGAACTGGTAACTCCCTGTGCCAATTTCAGAGGCCAAGCTCCCAAAAAGCAATATCTGGCATTATTCCTGTGCACACAGAGAGCAAAGGGGCAGCCCCTGACTTAGAAAGTATCCATATTTTCATTTCTTATTACCATGGTCAGGAACTGGAAACACAAGCAGGAATATTTCTTATCTCTACTTAGAAACTGTAACTCCATTTAGCCATGGAAATATCTTTATTTGTCTCTGAGAATCTGTGATATCCTTTTGGCTACTTGCAGGAATTGAGCTTTTTCAGTACTTCAAGAATCTTTTAAATACATAAAATCATACATTTGTGCATTAGTAAAATGCTCATTTTATCTGTATGCCTTAATCTACTCTGGAAAGGCAACTAAATACACAGCACAAGTGAAAATATATTTTTCAACATGAAGAAATAAAAAGCCAGTATCATGGGTTAGAACAACATCTTCAGTTTTTCAAAAGCAGTATTCTACTCCAAGAAATACAGTGATTTTGTCAGTGCCTCAGGTAGTCCATACAGCAGGAATGGAATTATTCTATGGGGCAAGCTCTTTTCTACTTACATTGTCCTGTCTGGTGTCATCCTTTAGATTCATTTTGACCCTTTCCCACAAGAGCTGCCACCTCTCTGGGCTCTGATTTAATTTACTTTCCAACCTTTCGATTTCCTGAAACAAGGAACAAGGGTTTCCTCAAGAATAAAGGAATAAATAAACAGAATAAAACATTTCTAACTGATCACTCCCTGGCCATCACTTTTATACAATTATTCTCTAGTCAGTGTTTCCACCCAGTGAAGTTGAAAACCGAGCTATGAACTGAGATCCACCAGAATCCCCCCCAGTTCTCCTGAACACACAGAATTCAACACCCACTGCCATAACAGAAACACAACACTGATAAGGACAGGCTGTATTTTATGAAAATATTTACAAAGAACAAATTCTGTGCTGCGACACCAGCGTTGTACATTGCCAATATTAACATTTACCCTGGTTTATAAAATGTGACACAAAGCTGTAATAAAAGAAGGAAATGAAATAGAAAGATTTATTCAGTTTGGATGCCAAACTGTAACAACATGTTCTTGTTGTGGAACTTGGGAATACGACCTATGTTGATAACCTCCAGTTAGGGTGATTTCCTGTTAATAAGACAGTGCAAAGTTAAGTAAAAAGAGGCAATTTTATGAGTTTATATTTACTTGTGAACACTCATTGATACATTTGTCAAGAGTTTGAAGTGTGGCCCATATTCCTTGCCATGCTTCCTTTCTCCATTTTTACTGTCAACAACTATATTGTTATGAATATCTTCTTATTAATTAAATTAAAACCTCAATTTTTCAAATTCAATTAAGAATTCATGATGGAATAAAAAATTGCCACAGGACATAGGCTTCTCATGCTATATTAAAGCCAACTAAACATCTAAGACATTTATTTCCAAAGCAGAAAAAGTCACTCTCTACTTATTTCTACCCTACCTAATAATTACAGTAGATTTCATAATACTGTCCCATTCCTATTGGTGTCTTGATTGAAAAAATTTTCAGGAAATTGCTATTAACTGAAAGACAGAAAATTATAAAGTAAGAAAACGTTTTGATAAGGAAATTAACTTCAGAACTAAATTTTGAACTCTTAGGTGAAAAGAAAAAGCCACACATTTGACAATGTAACAGGAACAAAATACTTCTATAAACTTTTCCTTGTTGAAGGTAAATTAGAAAACTCCCAAGTGAAACTGAATATAAGAAATGTGGCTTAACAGAAAGAATCAGACAAGAAGCTTTAAATATTGAAGGCAGCTGAAAGTCACACATGCTCTCTTTTCTGCTAAGAAATAAAACCAGAATACTTTTGGTTGGAGTATCTTCAGGTAGATGAAAAAAGAAGGAATGATGAACAGAAGCCAGACCAGAGCTTTCACTGGATTTCTTGTTTGTCTTTGAAAGTGCTGAATGGAAAACACTTCTGGAGGCATAAAACCGAATCAATTTACCACTCACTTTTTAAAGTAAAATCATTTCCAAATTGCTGCAAAAGGATATAAACTCTTTATTGCTCCAAGCTAGTCAGTTTAATCTGATCATTCTCTTTCTGCCCTAGTCTTGACTTCTGAGTACGAGTCCTTCTCTGCAGAATCTGGAAGTAACTGAAACTTGTTACTTAGCAACTGGGTCACATTCCTTCTATTTTGGCTCCATAGTGAGTAGTGCTTCCAGAACTTAAAATGAAAAACTTTCATGCAAAACTTTCAACAATCTTCTGTATATAACTTGAAAAGTTAGGACTAAATTCTCCTTTAATAGACTCCATGTAAAAAAAACATACATGGCAATAAATCACTAAGATTTACTCTTGCCTCTTCAGTTTTAAATTTTACAGAAAGCAGCAGATTTTTTTTTTCCATGTGTGGAATGGACTCTGAGTAGATGCATTTCCTTGAAAGAAAAAAAAATCTTTAAATTTATCTCTCTGGTTCATCTCTTGTTGTCCAGGGTTACAGGAGCAGATATATATATATATATAAAAGAAAGATTATAACAAATTCAATTATAAGAATATCCATTTCCTGCAATTAATAACAAGCAATTAGCATTACTGTGCCTTCCAGAAGATCTGCTAAATAATCTGCTTTGGAATATTTGAATGGTAAAGACATGAGTAACAGGAGAACTCTGGAGGCTGAACACCTCCTTTGCATCCACAATCTGTAATTTCTCACAATTCTTACAAGTTCCACAGTCTGACCCACTCTTAAAAGAAAAGCATCACATTCTACCATGAAAATTCTGAATTAAGGCACTCAGTAGCTTCTCTGTTCCAGCTTTACATCCTGAAGTGCACTATCTGGTTTTCAATTGAAAAATATCTTTAGAACAAACAAATCTGGGCTTATCATTATAAACTAAGCGAGAATCAACCTTCCCCAGTAATTTACGATGCTAAATATGGTCTCAGCTGAAACATTTTTTGGATACCAACACATTCTCAGTGGATTTATGATTAAAGAGAGGTCTTTCTCCTACATCAGCAATAGCCCTAAATTAACAACTTGTTTTAAAAGAACGTTCACTTTGCTTTTTAAACTTAGAAGAATATTTTTGTAACCTTTATACAACCTCTGCAAAGTTTTCCAAATGTTCTCTCCATTGCTATCTTTTATTACTATAATCTAATTCACAAACAACATTTAAACTCTATAAAACCTGACCCACATATCTTTAGCCTATAATATGGCTAATTTCCCTGTTCTATGGCACTTTCTCACAGTTGTGGATATGGATATTCTGGCATCTACCCCGGGAAGAAATGCAGGGGATCATTGTTGTGTTCCTGATGTGCTTCTGGCCTCTGGTTACCTGATACAAAACTCTGTGCTTTGCTCTTCCTTGGCTCCTGGGAAATTAGGAGCTCTGAGAAGTTCTGACTGTTCCTGTTTTGAGTCAAGGATGGTTTTACATAAGAGTCTCTTGATTTCTAATTTTTTTTTATTGATCAATCAGGATTGGAAGGGGCAGACCAAATGGAATTGGAGGAATGTGCCAGAATTAAGCTAACTCTCCAAAATCTTCAAGGACTCACATCCCTTCAGAAGCTTCCTGCATTAATGGTTGCTAAAAATCATCTTTGTTCAGGAGAATCGGGGGCTACAGCATATCCCAATTTTCCAAGCATGGCAATAGCAGGCTCCATAATCCCAGTTTAATGTAAGGTAAAGTCTGCAAAGAGTTTTCAAAATAAAACTGCACACAGGGATGTGTGTCTGGACATACAACTGGCTCAAAACAATGGAAGTGAAGAATGCCCTTGTCATTTTCCTGCACTATCAATTATGATGATAACCAGATGTTAGGCTGTTAATTAATTATAATCAACAAGCATCTTCATCTTTAAGAGAAGACAGATGTTAAATCACTCTAAATAACTACAACAATGATGATAATGGAATCATTTTTCATCTTCTAGTGAAGAAAGGACAAAACCTAAGCAGCCTAAGTGAGCCCAAACAAGAAAAAGCCAAAATCATGCATCTATTTCAAGTACCAAAATATTTTGAAGAATCTAAATTTATCAGTTTGGTTCTAGTAAACACGAGTAAACTAAGAGCAAGCTTTTTTGAGAAATGTGGGCCAAGATGTTCAGTTTATGTTTGTATATCTGCTTCTCAATTTGTTAAAATCAACAAATGTCACATTCTATTTCATGACCTGTCCAAGAATCTGGGTCGTTATTTTACCACACACCTACTTTTAAATGAGGAGAGGTCAAGAAATCAAGATTCACCATTTGCCCAAATGAAAATAGCTGTTCCTGCATTTCCTACAAAAGGCAACCTAAAATTTTACTTATTCTTTGAAACAGACAGTGAAAAAAATGAATCCATGAGTAGTTATTGACTACAATTAAATTAAATTAAATTATTCTTTTTTGCTTTGCAGGAAGTCTGACTGATTCCCAGATCAATCATGATTCCCACCACCACAGTCTTACTAAAGACCTTTTTTTGACATCTATCATGATCCTTTTAATAAAAGTACATCTGTAAGGCAGTAACTCCCATAAAAAGGAAATAGGAGACAACTTACTGTTCTGTGCAACACAAGTACTCACATTTAAAAGGCTGGTGATGGCATCAGGCTGTATTTTTTTTACATCATCATAACATGGCCACACTATTTTCCTCTTAGTCTGAGAGGCTGAACCATCTGTTTGGTCATTTTCTTCTGAAACATTGCATTTTGCAGGTACCATGGTCCAATCATAGGAAGGACCTGTAGCCAAAATCTCTTCTACATAATAATCCCACTTTTTGAGGCTGGAAATATTTACATTTGGCTTCAGTGCCTATTTGAAACAAAGTGTTACTATAATGACATGAAGGAAGCCTTTGAATTTAAGATTTACAACACAATACCTTTATTTTCCAGATTATTCTTAATTAATTCTACAATGGTGAGTGTACTGTGAATTTTCTAAAATTACTCAAGACACAGCCCAGTCCAGGGGACAGATACTATCATATCAGACAGAGATGCAGATAATGTGATTCAATCAGATTGTTATGAAATGTGTCTCATTATGACTAAACTCAGCTCCCCTTTAAAGACAATTTTAATAATAATTCATACAGTTTAATGAAATCAAACAGAGAACCTCATTTAGCTCACCAGGATGCATGAATACATGTTCCAGAATTTGGCCCTTTAAATTACATTTCCATGACTTCCAGATACTGCTCCAATCAATCAGGCAGGGTCAATTTTGTCCACCAAACACTTAGTTCAGAACAATTCAGATATCAAAATGTACTCAAGGAATCACTCAGAATAACAAACCACCCACATTTTAAGAAAAACCATACCTCCATTTCAGTTGGGGCATAGAGGTAATTGAAGAAAATAGGGCTCCTTTTGTGCATCTTTTCAATACATTCCCAAATACAAATTCCTTTCTTGGCATGTTTATCTCCTTTATCTTCAAACAATGTCCCTGAGGAAAAGAAGAGCAGCAAAAAAATGGCTTTGTGATAATGCTGAACAAATGCTAAAGGAATTTCACAGCTTGAAGGTATACTGAAGTCTACTTTCAAATGCCACTGCAACAGGAAATAAAGAAGATAAATAATAGAAATTAACATTTTTTTGGAATAAAATGGTTGCTCGAGTCTAATCTGCCCCAGAGCTTTTTTAAGAAAAGCATTAAAATTGATCATATGCCATGAGAAGCAGAGAAACTCTGAGCAGGTTTTAGTGGACACGTCCCCAGAAGAGCCTCAGTGAGGTGGCTCTGACCTAAGGCTGCCCATGAGAGATGGAGAAAAACAGAAAATATCAAAAGAGAAACACTGAAGGTAATGCAAGAGGAAGAAGTGGGAAAGGCTTTTCTTTCTTGAAACTTTATGCACTCCCTGATGGACTCAGAGACTTTGTTTCTGTTAAAAGAAGGTATTTAGTGGAAAAATGGAACTAGTGGAAAAATTGCTAAAAACCCTGAGGCATGGCACTGATTTCTTCCCCTTAGGGCTCAGGAACCACTGAGGCAGAAAATTCTGCATGTTCTGCACATCCATTTTGCTCTCTAGATCTGAAATTTAATTCATTCTGTGGTCACCACGCAGCTACTGGACCATCTTCACCCAGGCAAATTTTTGCAGACCAAATATTGAGGAGAAAAATATCAACAAATTCAAAAGCAATATGCAATACACAAAGGTAACACATACCATGTTCTAGTCTTTCATAATCTGAATCCAGAAGAAATGTTTTAAATCGATTTGATATGTGATGAAAAGCCAGAAACTTCAGATAATATTGATTGAACTCAAACTCTGTCGGGTATTGGTTATGAATCTAAAAAATAAAATTAAAAAACAAAAAAAGGAAAAAAGTGGATATTGAGGTATAATACAAATAGGTATGTAGGAAATAATAAAATGAAATGACAGCAAAACAATTCCCCCATGAATGCTGAAAACAAATTGCAAGTGTCACAAAAATCCTTCTAACATTTTGCTCCTAGAATATTTTTTGGCTAAATAAATTTATGTATTGTCCATGCTGCAAAAACATTTCAGAGCAGATGGAGTGAACAGTGTAATAAGCAGTATTACACTGTACAAACCCCATGATTCTTCCAGAAATCCAACTGGATAGAAATCTGTGATAATTCTTGAGTCACCACATAACTTCACAGGTAAAGATGCTGCTCCTGGGTGTGGCTGGAATTCAAATTTTAACTGAAAGGTTTCACATTGGATTTCTTGCCATTGCTCAGAACCCCACAGGGCAGACAAGTACAGAGACAATGCTGCAAATGACATTCCATCTCAAGTACTTATTAGTCTACACATATTTCTTCCTTTTCAAAATACAACCCAAAATAATAAAGGGTATGAAAAATACCCCACACTGAGGAGGTGACTTGCCATTATTGTTTTAAAACAGTAAAATCTATGTAATTCCTTAAATTGTCACCCTGATTAGGCTGTGGGTCTGTCTAATACAGAGAATGTCTCCAACATGAGTCAGGAGCTGATATTTATTTAAGAAAAATGACACAAAATTATCAGAGTGCAGCACTGTGAAATGGCTGGTTCTTTACAGCTGCTTCTCTTTAACATTATCATAAAGAGCCTGGTGTAAGATTTTAAGCATGAAGTTTAATAGTCATGGCAAAAAATTTAGTTACTGATATTTATACTTGATATCCATATAAAAGGAAGGATAATAATCTTGATGAGATAGTGCTTGGAGAAATTTCATGTGTTAATTTAAAATTTACTCTTCAAATAAGTTTATGACTCACCATCTTTATTTTCAGAATAAACACAGCAGCTAACAGAAAATTCCTAATTGCAGTGGGAATAAGTACAGCTTGCAACTGAAAAAAGAAACTGCTGATTGAATTCCACATTTGAAATAAATCCCTCTGTGCTTTGTCCAGCTCCACATCAAACCTGTTTAATACCTTTGGTTCTGCAATCTTCCCCTGCCTTGTCTTTTGCATTCCCATCACTCATTTTCCATATTTTCTCTCTAATCTCTTGTCATTTTTTCTCCTAACTTGTCAGTTACTCAAGGGTTTTTTTTCAGTACTGATGGGAATTGTTATTAAGATTATTTGAAGTTTCTTACATTTAGATTCCCACATAGACCAGCCAAATAAATGGGAAATAAGTGTTTAGCAAGGAGAAGTTTTCTACTCAATATACAACAGTGACAGGGAAATCCCCTGAAAGGATCTATAAACACCCACACAGCATTTCAGAGAATTTTTTTGTTATTATATCTCAATGTTATCTTGGGGCTGGGCATTTAAAGTGCTAAGATACTTTTAAGACATGTCAGTTCAGTAGACCCACTCTTATTTAATCCCTGTTTTTCCCCTGATGCAAATATTACATTCCTGCACTGATTTGTAAGAGTAAAGCTAAGCAATTTTTTTCCTATAATAAATTCAGGACTTCAATTTTATAGATAAATTAAATATTTACCTCTATTTATAAAAAAAGAGGGTTTTTTTTTCATATCTTCTTTAGTACATATTTTCTCCTTGTGTTAGGAGAAGTTTTTTCTAATATACTGTAAGAAGGAAAGGCAACATTCTGCTATTTGACATGAAATATATACAGGGTCTTAACTTCTACTTATGGTCCAACAATTATTTTAATACATGTAAGAGTTACAAGAACAAGCTGCTGATAAAATCCTGTCATGAATCTAAATGTTGTGGGTGATTCCCTTTCTGAGATTTCTGGATGCAGAAATATTGTAGTAAGTTATTATAATTTATTTTTAAAGAGAAAACAACTATAAAACATTTCTCTGATAGAAGTAAACAATGTAGTAATTGTTGTTGTCTTAATTTCCATAATATATGAACATTTAAAACCTAATTAAACCTGTATGTGTTTCTAGTATTATGATTAGAGAAATTCAGCATTTTGGAGTTCTTTTTAAAATTATCACGCTCCCACTGAAGTATCTCCTAAATGTATTTAATTATCTTACAGCTTTATCAGCCTGCCTTAGTTTTCTAATACATTTTGGTTTAAATTCCATTAAAATGAATGGCTGCAAGGCTACTCCTGCAATAACTGAGCACATCTCCCATGGGAGCAGCACTCACCTCTTCCACAGGGCACTGTGACCACAGCTCCTCACTGAGCTGAAAAGATGTCAGCTCTAGAAAACCATCCTGTTCTAATTATATTTAATAAATTACCAAATCGATTCAGAGGAAAAATAAGAAAAGCTTCCTCACTGACATCACTTGCATAAACTCAGTCTCCTTAGAAGCAGGGGAAGGATCTGCCAGATGCTGCTATTGTGAAAGACTGATTTTGCATTAATAATTCAGCTGACACCTGGAGATATTGGCATAAACAATGACTTTTTATAAGATGATGCAGTTCTAATTTAGGAATCACTGCTTCATTTGTTTTCTCTGTATCTTTAGTTTAACCCATGACATTTAATGCATGTACTGGCTCTGTGGTGATTTTCTTACTGCACTTAGTATATGGATTCTAAAGGTTAAAAAGACTTTGAAAGGACCAAATGTTTGCTTCCAGTTAATGAGTAATTTAAAAAAAAAACTGATCATAATGTATTACACTTCAGGGTCAAGTTACAATCTAACTGGATTCTGTAGTTGTGTAACAATTTGCATAAACCAATGAAACTCCACAAAAATTTTCAAGTGCAGATGTTGACAAAACTTATTTTTAATGGTAAATTCATACAAAATTTCAACCAATAATTTGACTTGAAAATCAATTTCCCGAAAAATTACAACCACACTGTTAGAATTTGGTAACTCAATACTATGCCATCATCAGAAGATAGAAGAGTAATCTAATTCTAGAAAAGTTACTCAGAATTGCATTCTCCATGGGACTTAGGTCATTTAGCTTACAGACAAATCTGTATTATCTATTTTAGACTGATCATGCTTCACATGCCCTGTCTTGGATGAAGATAAAACTGGGTAAAGTGATAATAAAGTGATAATAACCCCTTCATAGCTCTATCTTTCCTCATAAGAAGTTACTGGCTCCTTCAGATGGACAAGCTGAACTGCTTCTGATGGTCTTTTTTATTAAATTTTCCCAACATTTTGGCTGGGAAAAGCAGGCAGGCTCCCAAGAATTGGTGCAGTACAGGGCTCATCACCAGGCACAAGGAATTAAAAACTGTCTAGTCAAGGCACTAGAAATCAGCCCCTTCTTCCTTCTGAAGAAAGGACTCTAAAAGCCAGCCATAGCTTAAAATCCTAATTAAAACCTCTACATAAATGACCTTAATTGAGCAGTACTACCAACCATCCCCCTGAGTGTGCTTTGGGTCAGTCTCCCAACAACCATCCCAGCTCTTCTTGAGCTGAAATTAATAAAACCTAGGGAATGTTGTTACTAGGCTGCTCCCAAACCTGTATCTGTAACATCTGAAATATTGGAATATACACATTTCTTCATGAAACTTATAAATACATATTATGGTATTAGCTTTTCTCAAATATTAAAGTGAATATTATACATGTAGTGTTGAAATAGCTTTTAAAATATAGTTTTCTTTAGGAATAACATAGACTAATTAAGTGTCTTTATAATAAATAAACTACTTGCTTAGTTAAATAATACCTAGTGAAGACACCTACTGCTAATATACTAATTACTAGCATGGATTGTCTATAGAAATTGAAAATTACAGCCTAAATTGAAAATAATTTAAAAAATTATTTTAAACCACAGCCAACAAACACACAAACTCTAAAAAAAAAGACTCAAAAAGCAGAATATAAAAAATAGTTTATAAATATGCAACAGGCTAACAAATTTAAGAAGTCTCCAAAACAGCAAATATGCTCTTGGCTGAATGCCAAGCACCTGGCCATTAGAACCTTTATTATTTATCTCTTATTGTCTTTCTTGGAATCCATTTTGGTTTTTCCCCGAGATGTGTAAAAGTTCTTGTCTGACAGTTTGTGTGCCCAAGCTGGAATCAATCTGATCTCTTTAGTTTTCTCGGTTTCAAGGTTGTTTATTCTTTTCTTATCTGTAATATTTTCTCTCAGCCCAGCCAGGTCTGTCTGGCAGGGCAGCCATGGCACACTCTCTGCCCCTTCAGGGCACTGTTATCTTTTTATACTAAAAACTACCTACATGATGTTTATAATTATTTCCCAATTACTATCATCTATGTTAGACAGTGAACTTCTACTCTAATCCAATCCAAAAGTGCCAACTCCACAACAGAAAATGGAGATGAAGAAGAAGAACAAAGAAAGACCAAACACGTGCTTTTTCCTCCATCTTGTGTTCTAAAATTCCCATTCCCAAAAATCCTAGAATCTATATTTTCACTTTATGATAACACTACTTAAACTTCTGTGACTTTTAAGTTCTCAGCTAAAGCTGGTAATTTGTTTCAAGGGCTATAATCAAACTCACAGATGTTTTGGGCATCATCCCAGGGTCTCAGAGCCCCCTGACCAGGGTCTCAGCAACTCTGGACTCCCAAAGGGATGTCCTAGACTCCAACAGTCTTTTATTAAATCTTTTAAAATCTACCAAAAGAATAAACCTTGCTGTAAATGGAAGTTAGGGGCTGGCTCACCTGATGCACACAGTCCAGGAACTGCAGGAAGACAGGAGTGAAAGCACTGCCCTGGCAGCTGAGGGTCAGGTTGCTGCGCTGGCTGAACTTGTGCCCAAAGGAGAGCCACTCCTTCTCCACCAGCATCCTGAAACCCTCCAGGGTCCTGTAGAAGGGATCACTGAGCAGCTGCACCAGGGACACCACCTAGGGCACAGGACAGGATATTCTGAGTGACAGGAGTGAGCAGAAACCTTCAGCAAATGAATAGAAGCATTCAGTAATTGCTGACTGTTCAAGAAACAAAAGCTTTTGTATAAATGACAAGTATTTTATCACAGACATTAAGCAATTTTCTGAAACAAACCAAATGATATTCCACATGAAAAAATTTCAACTGCATTGAGACTTTATGGTATCTGTAGAAGTAAAACCTAAGCAGCTACAGACTTGGGAGGTGATAACAATGCTTACTACATTTAAATTATGTTTGAAATAAAACCTCTTTTTAAATAAACATTTAAAATACAGTATCTACTACCTCAGCAAAAAAAAAAAGCATTAAAGAATTGGTCCTGAGGGTGACTTTAGAGATTTTGCCCCAGTCAACTGCAGTCTGTTTTCATACACAGCATCTCAGGAGACTTTAGAATGCAGCACAACCTTCTTGCACTTCCAGCCATGTATCTCCCATGTCCAGCTTCATTGTTTGGCAATGATTCCCATAATTATGGTCACATTCTTCTGTGTGTTTGTTTACATGGGATTAAGATGCTGGCTGCATGGGAAGGTTTTATTTACCAGAATTATGGATATCTGTGTTTCTCTTCTGAGCTGTGAAGCAGCAGCATGGACACAATGCATCAATTAAATGAGGCAGCAGATCTTGATTCACCTAATTTATAGTTTGGGGTGATCTGTCCTTGCAGCAGGTGTTACAGGCACTTTGGCACAAATTCAGTTTTCTCCCTGTGTGGTCTCCTAACATTACTTATGGAAATTGAATGGAGGAGAATAAATTTCTCCTGTGTTTAAAATGAACAATGTTTAAAATGATAAATGAACAGTTGTGGCAACTTTTAGCTTTCATTCTTACACATGGTCAGGTGCAGGAATGCAGATCTTATATCCAAGCCTTAGAACTGTTAAGACCATCAGGACCTTTGGAATGAATTCATTTTAAGGAACCATGTCATGACAAAATTGCAAATGAATGTAAGAATTCATGCATTCTGGTTTCTTCTCTGCTGCCACAACACCAATTTATTAATGTCATACCAAATTATCTGTTGCTTGTGTAAAAAAGTATTGCCTGGTGTTTTTCTTAATATTTAATTATTTCAAAGTTTTTATAGCAGCTTACTTGAGCAGTAATATCCCAGCCATCTTCCAAACAAACCATAACAGAAGAACCATTTTCCAGGAGTTCAGAGATGATCACACCCAGCTGCATTATCCTGTGAAGCTATAAAATATTATGAATGAGTAACATACTCTAGATAAATCTTTAGATAATATCAATATATAGAATATTTTCATATTTAAAAATGTTTTCCTGGATCCACATATAGCACAGAGAAATACATTGATGTAACTGATTAGGCAACAATAAAATGTAATAGTCTAAGGATTTCCATCTGAACTACAATAAAACTAAAGGAAGTTTTGAAGATATGAACTTAAAGTATTAAAGCCAATGAGTACTGTAATAAAATAGCTGTCATAAAAAGGAGAATGGGAACAACACAGTTGATAGATTTACTGGAGAGAAATTCCATCCTGGGCTTAATACTAAAATAATTTCCTGTGAAATGTTAAGATTCCATAAAGTCACTAAGTACCTTGATGGGAGAAATTTACAAGATAATATTACTAATATTCAGTCCCATGGAAGTTGGAAATTAATGAACTGAACAATAATAACAGAGGAACAGTTTAGACAGTTGAGCAGACAGCTAAAATAAATGAAAAGAGGATACTTTAATTATTTGCACTTTAATACTCATTATACAGTGATGCTAAAATAAGAAGTTCAGGAGAATTTGGGTAATTTTATCTTACTATGAGACTTCAAATCATTATTACTAAAAAGAAAAATCTATATGATGATTTTACCATTTTTGTATACTATGATAGCACTCTTGGTAAACAACATAATAGGTAATACATAAATAATTTGGTTTTTTACAGCAGAGTGAAACTGTTCTTTGTGCAGCACTGAATATAATCCAACCAACAGAAGCAATAGGAAAGATGAAAGCCTGAAAGAAGGAAGAGAACAGTACAGGAAAACAAACAAAAGATGGAAAAAATCATCTAAGATCATTTATGCAAGGAAAAAAAGTAAGTTCAGAAAGTACAAAAGGCACAGGAAAGTGAAAAGAAAATTAAATTGAAGAAAATAAGAGGAAAAAACATCAACCAAACAACAGTTAAACCCTAGAAAATTCATCCTTATTCATGGCAGTCTGCTTTCTTCCTGTTAAAAAACTGATGAACATGCAATGGAAATTGTGATGGAAAACGCCTGACTCCTCTGAGCATTCACAGAGGCATTATTAGAAAAAATCCCAACCCAAACAGACTAATTATCCTGAAATTTTTATAGGAAAAGACTGAAAAGAGAACCACTTTTAAAACCAAGCTTGTTTATTCTTCAATGCTTTCTTAGGCAGTAGAATAGAAGAAAGGCTGTTTTTTCCCATCTTTAATGAGGAAACTGATATGCAATCTGGTTTTACAGATCCAATTTTCTTCTATGCATTCACATTCTTATAAAGATAGTCCATACAGTGTTAAAATCAGTCATGTTAAACTTCTATTGCCCAGAAGAGGAAAGCATAATACAATGAAAACATTTCTGAGATGACAGATCTATGTTCTTTCATGGGAATAATAGAAAATGTGCCAAGTCAGTCATAAATTAACTTTATCAGTCATAAATTAGCTTTATCACACAAGTCACATGTGACATGATTTAAACCACAGAAATGTGGTTTAAATGTACCAAAGCTAGGGTGTGACATTATGTCCCAGTCCTCAGCAGAGTGATGCACTCAAGGCAAGGAATGATCCTGTGAAATATTCCAAAAGAGAGGAACTCCAGTGTTATCTGCCTTGATCCCTGGGCTGTGCAGGGGACATGTTGATTTCATCAATTTCCATGATGAAATGACATTCAATTATTTTATCTCCACTTGTGAACTTGCTCAACCACTGTGTGATGGAAAATGTTCACATGGTGAGGAGGCCAAGTCTTTTTCATCTCTCCCAACTTCTCTTCCTGCAAAGCTTGGTGGCCATGATCAGCTCCTTGCACACATCCCAAGCAGGAGTGCATTTCCTGATGTGTGATCACTGACATGTGACTCACAACTATTTACTCCTTAAGAAATCAGCACAAGTTTCTATTCTGCTTTCTGTGATTAATTGTGTTTGAGAAAATATTCTGCAGTGGATTCCAAACATAACAAGTAGCTGTTAAAAACCATTCACTGTCATTAAAGTGGTTTTAGTTTACAAAGACCTGGCTTTTCCATATCCTTAATCAGAATCTTGCAAAGTTTGCTCCAGTCTTGCCTTTGTTAGGTTAATATTTATGTAAAGGAATACAAGAAAGGGAAATAAAGGTACAGATTCAGAGAGAAGAGAGTAACACACATAAAATCCTCTCTTCCCCATATCCCACAACAGATGTTTGCTTGTTTTTTAACTTGTGCATATCAAAAACTAGGGTGGGAACACATAGGAAGAGTCAAATATCGGTTTTAAAACCAAAAAACTCATTTATTGTCTTTTTCTGATTTTTAAAACCTATACAATAAGAAAAAGAATTTAAAACCAAGACCATAAATTTATATAGATAGAAAACCAAATCATCTCGCCTTGTGTGCATATTCCATGACATAAAACATAAATTTTATTATAATAATGCCTCCCATATTTGTCCATGTTATGATGGCATTAAAATAACAGTAATGCTTGTGTAATGCCAGAACAGATAGAATGTAAAGCACTTACACAGAGCAAAGAACAGCTGGTTAGAACACAACAGTCCTGTGTCACAAGAGCTTGGGATTTATTTGGTGTGAGCAGCACTGCATATAGATTATCAGAAGTACCTGTCAGGCAAATTACCTGTGGGAACCACTCTGACTCCCCAAGTGCTTTGAGGAATGTTGCCTCAGCCTCGGTGGGGATTGTGCTGGGAACACAAGCTCTCATCAGCTTCTTAAAGCTCGCCTTTGTCTGCCGGATGTCACTGAATTCAACAGGAACAAATTCACAATTCAAAGCAAAATCAAGCTTGAACCCCTGTATGGAAAGGACAACAGCAGATGTAATTTAAAAGGGAAGCATATTTTTCTCACTGACAGTCTCCTTAAATCCCAAAGTCTTGCCTGTTTTATTGCTAAGTAATTAATTCCTCATGAAGAATCTGTGTTGTTAAACACCTGCCCAGGATAATAAAATAATATAACAAAAATCCTTGTAAAATGTACCCCAATAAAGCACCCAACTAGAACCATGACAGCAGAATGTTCTGCTCAGCAGCCATATTTTCAATACTAATTAGAATTATTCTAGCAGTAATAGTGGTGAAAAGCCAAAGTTGAGTGACAATCTATTCAGTTCTTTACACACAACACAGTGTATTTCCTTTAACATTTTTAAAGCTAATCAACAATAAACAAATAAAACCGAAAATATCTGTATGGATGACATGTGAACAGTGCAGGACACATTTCTGGAGTTCAGTAAAGCAGAAAAGAGCAAACCCCATACCCAAAAAGAAGCCCCATAACTGCAAACCAGCTGAGTCACCCAAACAATCACTGGACATGGAGTTGTTTGTCTGTACCTAGCTCAGCACACAGCAGCAGCTGGATGGTTTTCCTAGCAGAATTCCTCATCTTTTATTTAACTTACTGCATTTAGCAATAAGAGAGGACAACTGAATTAAGAGAACAAGTTAGCTGACTGAAAAAAACCCTCACCAAAACCCAATGGATTACAATGAAAAGGATAACATGGAGAACATTATTAGGAAAAACAACTCTCATGTATGAAGCATCACTGAAGATGCTCATGCCAAACTTTTGGAGTTTTCTTCAGAAATTGCTTTCATTGAATTAAACTTGGCTTGCAAATAATCTTCATTAAGTTTCTTCATAGAATGCCAAGAAAAAATGTAGGAAAGTGAAAGCTTGGTTTTAATTCTGTTTGTATTTTGGCATGGCTCAAAAATAAATTCAATAAGTCAACAATGGAAAGTTGTAATAATGCATGACAAAAGCAACTGAGGAAAGTAGCACCATTTCTTTAAAATGTTGTATATTTCTGTTTCCCTCATCAATTTATGTGATATCTAGCAGAATAAAGCAGTAATTTCTGCTACACAGCTGTAGATGCATGACTGAACTCTTCATTTATCATTCATTAAGAAATCAAACAAACAGAACAGTTATCATTAGTGGAATATAGCAATTTAATTCCACATAATTGATGCATTTTTCTGGTACAGCATTTCTCCTCCACCTCCTGACAGAACATAATTCCAGAAAAAATGAATAGTGATGTGTTTTGGACCTTTTGTATCTCAAAAAATATATTAATATTTTATGTATGTCCACATTTTGAATAAGAAAGTAGAAACTGGTTTTTTAATCTTTGAATGCAGAGATTTATAAAAAGACATCTGACAATATTTTCAGAAAACAAACTAAGAATTAGAGGACACCTGTTTTTCAAACAATTGCATCTAAAATATTAAAATCTATCAAATAATATGTACAAAACTGTAGATACCATGGTCCTCTTCATGTAATCAAATCAGGAGTTCTGGGTTGCCTTATTCTCATCCATTTGCCTTTATGTGAGTTTAGTGCTGCCCACAGTACTGAAGCTTTCCTTCTCTGCTAATTCCTTCCCTGGCTAATATTTTCTTTCCTCTATAACATATTTCCATGTTATCTCGAATATCATTTACTGCTTGTAACAACACGAGAATAATTAAACTCAATGAATGAAAACCTCATTAAACATTAAAAAAAAATTGTCATTACCCTTAACTGAGATTTTTCTCCAAATATATAGAGGGCTGCTTGTCTTCTCAGAAGCTGACTTTGCAGAAAAGAGCTGCTGCTGTAGGGAGGGGTGCTGTCCTTCCCTGCCAGTCTTGCCCCGACATCAATGAACGGAGTCTGAGTGTTGATAAATCGGTTGCTCGATCGAAGACTTGCCCATACACCTTCATAAGGATGAAGAAGATTTAAAAAACATTTTGTGTGAGGCACTGGAGACCAAAATTACTAAGATATATGCTTAAACATGGCACATGCATCCCTCACAGGGCATAATTAACAGCATGTAACAAAAATTGTTAAAACCATCCTACTGCATTGTTGTTTAACCTGAGACACTCATCTAACTCTGCACAGAGCTTTTTACTGCAGAACAAATAGCTGTGATATCAGTAATGCAGTGATAAATCACAATTTGCAAATAGCTATTGCAAATAGCAATGTCCATGTAGCAATGTTCATGGAAATGAAATTTCTAGAGGGACAGAAATCAGGAAAACACAGAAATCCCAAAGCTAGCCACAGCATGAAGTGCAGTGTGATGTGGAACCATGGAGTGCAGCTGCAAGCAGCAATTTCTGAATGGCATCACACACACCAACATGCCAACAGCACCCTGAGCCTGCATATTGTACACCTATATATACATAAATATATAGATACAAATATAATATACACACACATATATATACACATATAATATACACAATAGTGCATATTGCTGCTGCAGCTCTATTGGCACTCCTACAGCACACAGACATGCTCTGCTCTCATCATGCTGGAGGAAGTTTTGGTGCTTTTTGGTGTAATAAAGATTGCCAAGGCCTGTTTAATGCAAGAAGAAAAGACAAGCAGTAAATATTTTCCTGTTTCTTGTACCTCAGTTAATAACGAGGATTTTGTGAGATTGTTTTTGTGTGTGCAATGTGAGGCATGTGAAAGGTATTGGATTCTCAGGGTATGAATAGCACTACTTGAAAATCAAATCCCTTAAAGTAGGCTAAATTTGGCATCCAAATGGCTGTGTGAAATTCTTTATCCCAATATGCAGTAAATCAGATTATCAGAAGAGATTCTTGTCCATAAATCTGTGAAGCAAGATACCCAAAAGAGGCACCAGAAATACTTCACAGTACTAGAAATTTAGATACTATAGGATCAACACCAACCCCTCTTCAGGAAAATCCAATAATGTGCACAGAAGAAAAAAGATGGAGATAACAGTAAATTCCACTGAGACAGCTCAACCAGCAGAATAATTTTATTCTATTTTTTAGAAGCAGGATTGGGTTTCTATTCAAAAAATAATTCTGTACAATCACTCTCAACAGGGACTTGTCTGCCTGTCTGGCTGCTAGCCTGAGATGTGAGCAGATGAAGTGCAGCAACTGAGAGTGGCTGGCAAGGAGCTCTGGGTCAGACACAGCTCTCAAAGCTCCCACTTCACAGCCAGCCACTTGTACAAAACACCTCGAGTGCTAAAGGAGTGTTTACTACAAACTTTTGTTCCACATCTCAGCTACTACACATGAAATAATAAAGACTTTAGCAAGCAGAAGTCACAGCAAACACTTAATAAAAGAAAGAAGTTCTAATTGATTTGGTGTGAAAAGTGCAAGCTCCAACACAAGCTGCTGTCCCCAGAGATGAAGTGAACAGAAATACACAGTGACACTTTGGAGCATTTCACACACGCACCCATCGTTGGCACTTGGGGCACATCAAAAGCAACAAAACTGGCTACAAATACATGCAGATGAACATTTTTACCAGCATGGGCAGCAGTGATTAAAAGCACAGTTATGTTTCTATTGTACTTTTGCCTAGTAGTTTATTTTTGTTAGCAGTATCTTGCTTTCATTATTTGTGTACACTGTATTATTATGACTTTCTGATTTGACAGTAATCAATTTCGCCCTGTTCATCAACATTAACTATGGAAATAAATTAATTGACTAGATAACAGTGTTTCTTAGCTATTTTACTAAAGCAGTAAGAATACTAAACTCCTTTGCAGAACTAATTTTTAGCTTTTTAAAACTTTCACACAGAAAATTTTCTACGTATCACTCTGTGTTACATCACTGTCACTGTGCATACATTCAATGGGTGAAAAACCTCTAAAACATAACAAATCCACAACACTGAGCTAAAAAACCCCAGGTTTTGTTAATGCAGAAACAAGGCTTTCTGTCAGTATCACTTTAGAATGAATTAAGACATTGTAGCAGAGGATGGAAGAATAGAATGGGCTTTCAGGACACAGAGTACAGTACCTTGATGGACTCTTTCCTTAGTTGCAGGTTTGGAATTTGAATGAGTGAAACATTTATCTCTGTAGCCAAGCACTGGCAGATAACAGTTAAGACAGAAGGAGGAGGAATGGAAAGCACATTGCAGCGAAACACATTGCAGGAGAGAAGAAAAGGGTTACTTATTAATTTCCAAAGATCTAGTATATATTGCATTTCTTTATAGTACATGATTTATCAGACAGCAAGGATCTTAGGCATCACAAGACAAAACATCAATCAAGCCACAAAACCAATATAAAATGGGAAGGAGGTATCCATTTATCAAACAGGAATAATTTCCATTGTCATTGCAATAGTTCAAACATGTAGCAAAGCCTTCATGTGTCTTTCCATAATTACAATAGCGATGGAAATATCATTATTAAATCGTTCTGTTGAATAATTTATTTAAAGTTTCTATCCAGCTGAAAGTTAATTAAAAATCCCAACATTGATGCCTGTTACACAAAACTGGTTTAGTCTAGGGACATTAAGTGTAAAATTTGATGGACCTCAAAATTAAAGCAGAATGCAAGATATTAGTTCTATACACCTATAAACATTTTAAAGGCCTGTGTACAAGTATATAATTTAGAAAATATGTAATATCTACCACAGAAAGTGAACTTCCCTCCCCTTGCAAAAATCATCATTTTCTGTGGGAGCTTTATGTGTTTATCAGTGAATATATCTTTGGCTCAAACCCACATCAACATAACCAAGACCTTTTAATACAAATATTCTCAATCATACTCAAAATGTTAATGCTTCCTGCTTTGAAAATAGTTCTCTGAGCTGGGTCTGTATTTTTAAATTATAAATATCCTAGTATTTCTCCAATAGCAGCAAAACATACTGAGAAAACTTTTTATGCTGCTAAATTACACAGCAATGCCAGGTAAGAAGTGCTGCTCTATAGAACTTAAAAAGTAATACAAGAGGAAAAGTTATGGCTTTTGAGTGAACTTAAAATTCTCATGAAAAGTATCAACCAAGAAAAGTTCAAAGAATGAAAATATATTATGAAACATAAGTATTTGGCCAAATATTTCGGATCAAAACCAACTTGACTGAGCTTTGGGCAGATGCTTCGTGACAATGTTCCAGATAAAGTAAAAAATCATACTTGACACAGACACAAATATTCAGAACAACTGATGAGTGTTCAGAACAACGATGGTTTTAAAAATGAAAAATACTGTTCACACACTGGAACATATATTCTGACTTATATTTTAAAATGGTATGTGTTACAAATACATTGTCTGGTACAAAAAAGTAGAAAATGTTATTTTCTACTGGTGTATCATAGCTGAACCTGGCTTTTGAGCCTTGGTATGTGTGATAATAAACACAAGGAAAAAAGAGTGGCCCAGAATCCAAACCACAAAAACACTGCTATTGTATCTTGCAGTGTAGTGTATAATCCATAGCTGCTTGCTGCTTCAGGTGTGAAATACATCTAGCTGTGAAAAAATAGTGAGGAACTTTGTAATAAAGGATTTGAGAACAATTTTAGAGATTTTATATACCCTGTGTATTTTAAAATTTCTTCTAAAACAATTGTGTCAGCTAATCTAAAAACTCCCAGTGTTTACTTCTCTCCAGGGAGATATTCCCTTTCTCTGTTCCCTTTTCCCCTGTCAACTTCTCACCTTCCCTAGGGCTCCCACTGTACTTGTCAAACATTCTCATGTTTCAGCAAAGTCCTCCTGGATCCTGCAGAGCTGGGAGCAGACACTTCCAGAGACACAGGCAGGTGTGGCAGAGATCCAGCAAGACACAAGATAACTTCCCTGCCCTCTGCCTGACTGCTGCTGAAATTCAGCCAAGGGGTTTCAATGTCCAATAAAACATCACATCTGTGACCTCATACTGCCTTCTGGCTCCTTTTTTCTTCTTTGAATAGCTACAAACTCCTCCTATCACACTTAGCATGAGCCCTAATCCTAGGAACCAGCAGCAGTTATTTCAGAAATCCCTTTATCTTCAAAAGACAACTTCCACACAGCAGCCAGCGAGCTCTCCCTGCCTGATCTGCAGAACCTTGGGTGTCCTTCAGTCCCACGGGGCTGGTGATGCTTTTGTGGTGGCACCAGGGCATGGAACACAACCAAACCTCTGCTGTCAGCCACCAACAGTGCCACCAGCCCTGCCACCAACACTGCCACCCACACTGCCTCCCTACACATCCCTCAGCATTTTCCTTTCTCCTCTCTCTCATGTTATTCTTCCTTTAATTTCCTTAATCCCACCCCCCTCTTCTGGAAGTTTTTCTCTACAAAGCATTTTTATCCTTCCTCCTATGAAGCTGTAGGTTTTGTATCACACAAAAAGATTTAGGTTGGAATGGGCCTCAGCAGGTCAATGTAAATCTAATCCTAGATGAGGTATCAAAAGAGAAGAAAACAGCTTTTAGATGTTTAGAAATAATTGTCAAAGGAGCCTTCATCAAATATAAAATGCTCTCTCTTATGGAACAGATCTGTCCCTATTTTATCAAACCTATATTTAAGGAATTTGGTGCATTTATTTATGCACATTACAAAATCATAATGATTTCACCCAACTAGAAGTGTACAAGTAGATGGAATCCTCCTAACAAAATGAGATGTTCTTGTAGAAATGACACTGATGAGCCCCTGTGATTAGGAATAACTATTTCCAAAGAATGTACTTTACCTCCCTACCTACTACACCTGGACACATAACTCCCTATTACTTGGAGTAAAATTATTCCCAGATTATTTGTAATATTATGAAGCATCAGCTAAGCTTCAGACACATGTTGGAATGATCTGTAACTGCAGATTTTAAAATCTATAAAATGCTTATATAAAAATATGCATTTTCAGGCCATACATAGACAAATTAAAAATATGGATGAATCCCAAATAACTTAGAAACATTATCCTTATCTGAGTGTTTAATTTTTCACTAATTCCAACATGAAACCAACTTTATTTCAATGGTAGGTAAAGGATTTGAACAGAAATTAGATAATGTTGAGGACTGAGTACAATCTAATTTCTGTTTTGTTGTTTCACAAAGCAGCAAATCAATAAAGAGTAGAATTATTTTTATTTCACTAACATATTTTCATCATTTATTACTTCAAATAATAGACTTGGAGCTAGTCTTACTAACCTCCTCGAGCAAAGCTATTGGATAGATTTACATCCAAATGTCCTGGCACTACCTGCTTAAACACAGTAGACATTCTTGAAGCCCTCGTTTCAGTGCCTAAAGTCAGCCAAAAAAAAAAATAGAAGATTAAAAAAACTACAGTGTTAACCAGACTAACACTTAATATACCTGATAAAATGCCCTTTTTCACCCAGTGCAGATAATTCTTGCCAATTTTGTATTTTATGTTTTAAGACAAATGTGTACATTGGCAACAGTATGGAGGTGTTAGATACAGCTAAGCAATAAAGATATTTTACAGTAAATGAAGCAGAGCACACACACTTTGGGATGGTGTTACTTTACAAGAAAAGCCACTGTTTGGCAGAATTAGGCCAAGTACAACCAACTAAGACAAGACAGACAATTTCAAGTCACATCATCCTTCATGACACATTTGGGGTTACCCTCACCTAAACCTCTTCAAAATTCATCATAAAATAACTGAAATAAAACAGGGATTCATTTTTTCATGGTTCCACCTAGGCATAATTCAAATAGTGGATTTTGAAAAGAGTTTTCACTGCAAAAAAAGCTCTATTTGGAAATTACATTAGTAGAAATCCATTAGGAGTATGTAATGCATAAAGAGGTCTATATGCTTTCATTGCTGCAGCTGAACAGTGTTATCTGTTCTGATCTTGCAACTTCATACTTCCTCATATAAAACAGAGCAGATTGTGCCTCATTATATAAAATAGAGCAGATTTTGCATCCTTTTAAATTTGGTAGTCTTTCATTCAATATGCAGTTTATGCTTAAAAGACTTTACTGATTAATATTTAATATTAATATAATTAATATTTAATAAGACTTTACAGATTAATATTGAAAAGTATTTCAGGAAAGATTATAAATATCCTTTACAAAGAGAAAACATATTCATTGAAACCAAGAGTGAATAGGCTACATGGAAAGTCTAACAATAAAGAAACAACAGAATTCATATGGAATATTGAATTAGCACCAAATCAGAGAAAAGTCACAGATCAGCCCAGGCAGAGAAAAGCAGTGCACAAAGGAAATTTACCTGGAGACAGAGCAATGGTTGGGCTGACAGTGAGAGTGTTGCTGCCATTCCTTTTGCAGTGGACGGAAATCACGTTCAGTAAGGCTTGGAGGTATTTCTCCTGTTCTATACTGCTTGAAGATTCTAGAGAAGCAGGAGCTGGAGTCACAAGAAGAATGGAATGCATTAAAAAAGAAAAGTATTTGTAAATACACAGAATAAAAGCAGGAGGTTGGAAACGTCCTAGTTTGTCTGTCAAAGGTTCAAAAATTCTTTCTTTTCATGACAAGAGGATCCAGCAATGTTCTCTTGCATTCCACACAAAGCTTAACTTTGAAAAGTTTTACCTCATGGTTACTTAAAATATTCATGATTAGCCACTGCATGATCAGCACAAACTAAGTGAAGATCATGCAGCTTTCCCTTCACTCTCCAAATCAAAAGTAACATTTCTAAGTTTGTGCTGCTTGTCAGCAAAATGTGCAAAGATCTGTTTCTTTAACAAAAGTAAGTTTTAGTATCATACTCAACCAGCTCTTCTTCATTCCAGAAAAGGAAGGTCACTTACCTGCACTTGGAGGTTGCCAGTGCCCATTAAAAAAGTTAAGAAACCATTAACAAAACACAGAACCAAGGGAAAATAACTTAAAAAATAATTAAAAAACCAATCCCAACCAGAAAAACTCCACCCATTGTGTCCAGGTGCAAAGACTTAAGGAAAAAAAGGAGATGAAGCTCAGGTTCTGGGCTATAACACAATGACAAAATAGTGTTGAGTCAGTTAATTGTTTTTTCAAATTGTTTTTTTGGAATTCTAGTTTATTGCAGCCATCTTTGGACTTACTATAGGGAAAAAGTTTCACATTTGCTTGAAGTAGGATTTGGTATCTTGCTTACAAGAGCCAAGATTTGGAATAAGAGACAGAGTCAAAGAATTTGAGCACATTTTGACAAAACACCATGGTAATTTGTAAATAGTTTTCTCCAATGATGATCCAATCAGATTCTATGCTGGAGACTAACAGACAGTAAGCTAGTCAGCTGGAGGTGGCAAAAGAAATTTCAAGGCAGAAATTAGTATCTGAATTGAAAGTACAATTAGAAGGTGCTGATGATGTTTCCTGCAGAAAACATCATGCTGTTTCTGTCTGACCAAGTGGAAAAAGCCTGAGCAGGAACATTATTTTCTCTTCGACTCCTACGCAGGATTTGCACATCCTGAAATCCACTGGAATGATCTCTGGGCCCCCCAGCCCTTGAAATAACACTAAAAAAGTCAATTTAGGTCTTAACAATTTAGTTAAATGAACTAAATGAAAGGATAATGTCTATACCACTGGCACTTACAAAGCTTTATTTTGGGAAGAGTATTGTGTGTGCTTCAGAAAACAGTTTGACTTACATCAAAGGCTGTCATTGAACCAAGCAGATATCAGAATTAAAGACTGAGGGCAAAAATGTCCTTGTGATGGATTAGAGATGGAAAATTTGCCCCTTCATTTTCACCACACACAGCAGCATCCTCAGGTGACCCAGCACAGGTGAACTGGCATTTCTGTGAAATGACCCCTCCCAAGTGCTGTATCCCATGTGAAGGTCACCACTGCAACGTGGATTTCAACAAAAGATGAGGGATGGACATCCCAGTAGTAATTTTATCCTGGTTAATTTTGTTTTTATCTCAGGAAAGAAATGCATTGCTTAGTCCTGCTATGCTAATATGTGTTTTATATGGCTGGTCACAGGTTGCTCCATCTTTATCTTACAAGTCCTGATACAATCAATAATTCAGCCTGAACCAAGATAACTGTACTCTTGGATGGTGTTATTACATCCAAGAAACAGAAATGTTCTTCCCACAGGGCAGCTGACCAATAAATGCTAATTTAGGTGTAGAATGTCATATTTAGAACACTGCTCTGCAACAAAATTCCCAGAGAGGTCGAAGTAATTCAGAAACCAACTTGCAGGTTTCAAAGAAACATTTCAAAAGATCTATATACTCTCCATCTCATATTTGAACATCTGTTAATAATCATTTTTTTGGGCAGAAGTTAGAAAATACAGTTCTGTTGCACATGCAGTTTGGTTCCACACAGAAATTAAGTACTGTGCATAATTTCTCTAAAAATATGTTCTGTGCTTCTTATATAACATATTGACCTCCAACTATGCTTTGAAACTTGTGTAAAGCACCACGTACAGGAAATCACAAAAATGTTCAGTAAGTTCCAGCAGGCCCTCCTTGTTTCTCTGTATCAATGCAGTAAAAATCTACTCCTACAAACTCTCTGCTTAGGAAAGAATGAATTTGTCAACTTGAATTTAGCTTCAGATTATCTCTGTCCTCTTAGTTTGCTTCACAAACATTTTTCATGATGGACTTTCCTTCCCTGCACACAACTCCTGCTGAGGCAGCTGTGTGCAACCACCTTTGCTGACCAGTTTTGTTCCAACAAGCTTCAACTTCATTAAGAGTAAGACAAACACCCTATAAATATCCTCCATTTTCATTGCTGTACCTTCCTGAGGGAAATCTTCATTTTCTTCACACTTTAAAAGAAACAGTAACTCCAGAAGCAAGCATCTGTCAGACACAGTTGTTGTCAGTCCCTTTATCTCCATAGATAATTCTGGTGGAATTATATTATAATAATTCCACCAGAATTATTATAACTCCATAATATTCTGGAATAACTCTATAACATTCTGGAGGACATATGGCAATATAAAAGGCTATATAAAATTAAGAAAAGAAACCACTGGAAAACTACTACAGAAAAATCGAAGTGTTTGCCTTTCCATAATTTGAAGACTATTCCTGCAGATTTTTTCTCAATTTATTCTCTATTTGTACCAGGTTAAAGATGCCTCATCTGTATTTCAGCCAGGACAATCATATTAAATCAGCTGAAGACTGACATTTGAACTGCCATGGATTCACACCATAATCAGGTGGAAGAACTGGTGTAGCCATTAGCTTTGGCAGCTGCTCTGTCAACTATTGGTAGTACTGCACTGATTCATTTTATTAATCCTTTCAACAACAACTCATTATATAAATCTGAATTCATTGCCTCCATTGCTCATCACTCCAGCTAAAAAATGCTCCCATAAAACACTGAAGAGATACACTCAAATAATGCTATAGCAATGAATATTCATCAGATAGCAATTCACAAATCAACCTTAATAGTCAGTCCAGACAGTCTTAACATTAAAAACATTTTTCCTAATATCTTTGAAATAATGAGATTTTAAAGGTGCATTTGATACACACAAAACCTGATTATGTCTGATATAAACTGCTCTTTAAAAGAAGGAAAAACATGGCTTTTGTAAAGATAATCTCTGAAGGAAAAATTATGGAGGACTATGTAAAAAATATTTAAATCACATAATCTTCAAATTATTTTCATGCCCCTTGTATGTAAGTGCACAGTATGCTTCTTACAGGTTTTGAAAAATTCTATAGAACACACTGAATAGAGTCAAAACTTTTAGTTGCATTTTAGCCATTACTGGGGAGAAATGCAAACATAAACATGACAAAAGAATTTCTCTGCTACCTTAATGAGATTCTGGTACTCCAATTCGACCTCACATTTCCTTTTTCTCCAAAAAAAAAAAATTATGGCCTAATTCTGGGATAATTTCTAAACAACTATCAGTTTGATTAAAGAAAATACTGACTCATTCTTGGCATGAAATTAACTCTGAAAAAGCTATCAGCCTGAGATGGAAATTTGAGCAGTCAGAAGCATCCTAAACACTGCCTGTGAATGACAGAAGTCAATGAACATTATTTCCAAAATTAATGTTACCCTAATATTATATTTTTATGACACCTAACTATTCTGATAAATCTTGTGTTGGTCCAACCTCTGCCCAAATTATTCACTGACATTTTTTGAACTGCTTTCATACCATTCACAATTTAATAACATCAGATAACATATCCTGAGACTCTCGATTCCCTGGAATCGCCGATTTCCCTGCATTTTCCACGGGAAATCCCTGGCACAGAAAGCCTGGCTGCAGCAGCTCACCCGTGGGATGTGTGTTCTGGGATTTGAAGAGGCCCACCACACTCTTGCCATGGAAGCCCCCAGCCCTGAGGAGCAGGGAGCTGTTCCTGGTGTTCTTCCAGCAGACGACGGGCAGGCGGTTGTGGCGGTAGCAGCGAGCCACTCTCTGCAGGCTGCTGTCCTGCACTGCCTGGGGCACCACCAGCAGCCCAGGATAACTGCATTGACAGCAAAGCAGGGGGGAAGAAAATAATTGAACAGTTAAAGTTGCTTTCAAAATGCTCAGCAATGAAAAAAAGCATTCCTAGAATTACAGGCTGAAAACGCGTCCTGATGAAATGCACCTCAACTGTCAGATTTATTTTTATTTTAAAGGTAATTTTTAGTCCAAGCCTAGCAAATACATTAATTTAAGCAAACTGCATTTTAAATAGAAATTGAGTTGTGAACAACTAGTATCATTACTAATCACTCTCCATTTCAGATTACATTTTATTTGGTATCTTCTCAGCATATCTCTTATCTGTCACTATAATGAAGCCCTATTTTTAAGCATGACAGAAAACAGAATTTTGAGGTACACAAATGATGCAGTTCCATTTTGACAATTGTACATGAAATATGAGAATTGAAAGGAAAGAATGTTAGATTGCCTAAAGTATCACAATGAAACAATAGTCTTTGGTTTATGGTAAAATACATTTAAATTTTACAGTCAGAGTCCTTGGAATAGAGTGCTCGACACTGCATTTTTGTGTTCTGTTTAAAACACTGCAACACACTGAGAAATTAGGAAATTCACTGATATAATACCTTTAAAGATAGAAAACACAGAAAGATGGTAGTTTTGTTCATGCTAGTGAAATAAATGATTCAAGCACTATCAAATATGATTTTCTATCTCCTCCAAAAAATCAAAAATCAACTTAAGTGCCAATTTCATGTGTTAAGACGAAAGTAAGATGAGGAACAAGAAACAGCTACTGCTTACTAAATAACTTTTATTACCAATACAATAGACACTATTTCTGCAAATTCAATTCTTGGTCATTCATTCAATGGCTCTCAGACAAAATAAATGTACATGGTATTTATAGTCTACACATAAACCACAGTAATATAGCAGTAGGCAAGTATTTATATACTGAGATTTGTAGTTCTTTCAGATACAGATAATTATATTTTCAATAAAAGCCTAGAGAATATCAAAATCTCATGGTTTCAGGGAAGGAAATGGTTGTCTGCAAAACGTTCAAAGCATAATGAAAATGGACAGATTTGATGCCTTCATCTGCATTGTACTCCATGGTGACTAAAGAAAATCAGTACCCTAGACATGTCAGAAAACAAGAAAGGATCTACTGCTTTTCTTCTGTGCCCTTCTTCCTGGCAATTCCATTGTCCATAATGAAAGCAATGACCAGCCTAAACTGGCTCTAGAGAATGCAAATGTCTTCTGATATGACTCATGCAGATAGGCTTTTGTATAAAAAGGAATTTTTGTGGGCAGTGTCAGCAAACTACATCAGCTTTCACAACAAAAAAAAAAAAAGGACTTAGTAACACTGATGTGCTAAAACACAGCATGTGACTTTCAGCATATGACAAACTTTGAAAGTAAATACTTTCATGAAGCCAACTACAAAACATATTTTTTAATTTGAAGGAAACAGTTATTTATAATTGCTTCTGAAGCTCGCCTTTTTATTTAGGAACAGAACAGATTTAAAATGCAAATATATGAATGCAGATACACCTACATGTGTGTCCAGCTTCAGCTACTTAAGTGAACTGCTAAACTCACCTCCTGCAGAGGGAATACATCCTGTTCAGTGCAGTAATTCTCAGGTACTCTGTTTTGGAGCGGGAAGAATTGGTGCTGATGGTCCCCAGCCCCAAACGTTGGTAGTCCCTGAAGCAGGCTCGCTCTACCAACTGCTCCATGGTTGATTTTTCTGATGCTTTCAGGGTGCCACCAGTGTGCAGCTCACTGTCATCTGAAACTAAAGGCAAAAATCTTCTTGGGGAGGCCAGCAGGTACACAGCAAACAATGCTGCTTTCCCCTGAACTAGTTTGTCCTGCTCTCGGTGATGAACTGCAAGATCCAGGACAGGCAAACCATAGTTTACCAAATTTACAAACACTAAAATAGTGTTTTAGTCAGCAAACCTGATTATAGCATGAAGTTACTGTGACTGGCATGCCTGCATCTCTCTAGCTAAAATCCTGGAGAAATTTATCTCGCATATTCATTTAAACTTTCTTTACCAATTTACTAATTTTTTACAGATTCATTACAAGTTGAAGATAAAAATAAACAACACAGTTTTTATTTTTAACTATCTTCAGAAGAGGTAACAATCTTTTTGAGGCTTGGTTCAGCTCAGTGTTGCCATTTCACAAGAGATGACTGTTGGGTTCTGAATGTCTCAGTTTCAGTGGCAGGCAGGAGTTTTTTTCAGCTGTGCATATCAGCTGCCCTTTCCAAAGGAGAAAAAACTTCAACCATGAGAGATAAAAAACTATGTCACAAGTTCAAACTACTCTGAAATTCAAGTCAAGCAAGGTCTTTGTACAAAACCTGCCACCTGCCTATTAGTGACACTTTCAACCATTTCCAAATACTTCTGACAGCAGATTTACTGCTCACAGCATGTATCAGTTACTTGCTACCACCTCAAGCATTGAAATATGTGCATATGAGAAGCATTTCTTCATGCATGAGGCACTGAAAAGTAAATGAGGATTTAAACTTGAAACAGGACTTCATAAAACTGGAATTTAAACTTACTTAGAAAATAAAAATTATGCTATAATTAACATTTTACTGGCAGTAGACAACACTCAGAATTTACAAGAGTAGTACCTCTATTTTTTTTCTGTGCATCTTAGCATAAAAGCTAAATGAAAAATTTTCTTTGTCCTTTCAGCTAAAGAAAAAAAAATCTCTATTTGATCTAAAGAATAAAGTTGAACACTCTGGATCTCTCCTCTTTTTTCATATTTGCCATGGTATAAAGAAGTCACACAACATCTGAAGTATGAAGTGCACCAAGAGAAATGAATTTATATGGGTTTTAGAAAAAATTTTCTTGGGTACATACAAAATCTTGGTATTTAACAGTTTTGAGTGGAAAACTATAACTGCTCACCTTAACACATTCCCAGCCAAGACACCTGGAAAGCAGCAAGCCTAAAGACTCACAAGTTATAATTTCAAGATTTTTTTTAGGGAAGGATAAAAGTGACTATCACTAATCTTATATAGCACCTGTGTTCATGGGAGAACACTTCTGTATATCAGCAATGCAAAAACTCCTCAAACTTCATCATCAAGAGACTGTGAATACACAGGTATGACTTGATTGGTGTCTCTGGGTAAAAAATCCCCCAAAATCACCCAGGTACAGCCTGCAGAATTGCTTCTGACCCAAAGAACATGCAACATCAGAACACTTGCCAACTCAGCACCTCAGGAAGATGCTGGAAATTCAATTTAGAACGCAATTTTTCAGCACCACAAAGACACTGTGTTTTCCAAACCTTTCTTTTTGCCTATTTCTCATACTTTATCTGGAATGAAAGAAGAGAAACAGTATTTTTAAGCTTGCCTGGAATGGCTTTCTTCCATTTCAGAGGGAACACAGGCTCCAGTCCTGTTTTAGAGAACTTTCATTCCTCTGCTCCCAAGTCACATGAGTTGCCTTGCTCAGTGACCAAATATGCAACAGGAAAATTCGGCTTGTTTGATGTTTGGAGGAAATTATCAATGTTTGAAGAACACTTCATTATCTCAGATGCCTACTTTTTTTTCAAAGAAAGAATGCTTTGACAAAACAACACCTGTTTATGTACAGGAGAATCTGGTTCCCTCTAGTGGTTTATTATAAACTAGCAGTGGTCCAGATAAGGATATGCAGCCAGGAGCAGATGGGAGGAAAAGAGGAAAAGTCAAACTTCACCCCATCACACAAACTGCACAAAGTACCCAAACCCCTTTCTACCTTCTACCCCAAAATAATTTCAACCAAAAATATGGGAGGTGGTATTTTCAGTAGTGCTGAGCTCTGCTGCTTTCAGAAATCATTTGTCAGTTCCATACCCACAACAGTCTCCAATTTGCTCATTCCTGCACCTCGGCAGTCACTGCTTTCTCACCACAGACTGGCTGCAGATGGCAGATGTCTAGAGATAAAGCTGCAGCATGCTTCTCTGCTGTTTCACCTCCACCAGCATGATGTAAAAATGATCTACAAGATACCATATCTAAAATAGTTTGATAATTAAAAAATAATCTAGTACTTTGCTGTACCACTGAATTAAGTCAACTTCCTTTTCTCACTGCAAACCAAAACTCACTAAATCCACAGATTTGAAACCATTCTCTTTCCTGGCTAGGAAAACCCTTCCATTTCTTGTTGAAGGCATTTCTCATTCAATATACCAGAATGGAAGCGTAACAGGATGGATTTATGAACAAAAATGGATAAAAAAGTCCCACTCTTACCAGAGACATCATCATCCTCATTCCAGCCAGGCCGGCTCCCTCTCTCCTCCACTATGCTCCCTGTTTTTTTCTTCAGTAAGTACTGGCGCCCAATTGTCATCTTCCCAGCACGCTTGGCTCCCTTCACAATGCTTTTGGAGAAGGTGCTAGAAATGCAAAACAACAAAAGCATTTGGAAAGATTCACCTGATTCTGCCTGATGGCGTTTACAGATTTCTACGAAGAACGCAAATAAAATGGATTTAATTATTTTACACTTAATACAAATAGTTATAAACTTCAGAAAAATTGCTTTCTATATTAATTTTTAAACAACAATTGTATTACTTTGACATAAATTTGTGTCTTTTTTTTCTACTGGTAACGAATAAGCAGATATCATCTTTCTTTAGGTTTTTTTATTTTGCTAGTGATGTGATAAATCTAGAAAGTTGCCAAAGTAAAGGCAGGAAAGATAGAAATTACCTTTAAGTTTTAGGATTTCATGACTAGTTTGGGATTCTATTTCCTGTGTCAACAATGCACTAATCAACAGAGCATCACAGGATCTACCACTCTGGAATTGACTAATGATGCAGCTGGTCCAGTAAAAATTAATGTGTAATATAAAACTCAAAAGAGAACCCAAAGCTCAAACTCTAAATTAAAAACCAGTAGGGCCAATGCACAGATAAAATCAATCCTAATCCACACTAGGCTATAAGTGGTTAGGCTACTAATTATAAAGTAATACACAATCTTATTTCCATTTGAGGTAGCAGAGCTCAAGATGCTACTTCCATTTCATGTGCTTAAAAATGTAATAAGGTGCTCATTCAAATCTATTGCAGCCAGAAGTTTAGATAAATAATAGAATTCCTACCCCAAATAAATACCTGTATCTTACTAATCTATAACTTACTCAGGAAATACAGAGATGCAAAATAGCAATCACTTATTTTGACATGATCTCCACTTGTGCAGAGATTTCAGGTTGTTCAGTGCATTTGGATAATACAAGATGAGAGAGAAGAGAAGAGAAGAGAAGAGAAGAGAAGAGAAGAGAAGAGAAGAGAAGAGAAGAGAAGAGAAGAGAAGAGAAGAGAAGAGAAGAGAAGAGAAGGAACTGTACCGGAATGAAGTGTTCTTTTCTTTCTGTTTTGGTAGAATTATCTGGGGTGCTGCTTGGCCAGCTGCAAAGGCAAAAGTGCTGAAGATGGACTGAGGATAACGGAACTTCATCAACTGTTTCTTAAATATTTCCACCACTTCTGGACTCACTTCTTCATCAAATGCTACTTTAATTAACTGTGTATTAAAGATATGACATGTTAGAAACTGGAAAACAATCTGAGAATTTCAGAAATTGAGATACTAAAATATAGTAACAAAACTGCCATACTTTCACAGTATTATGCCCTCCAGAAAACACAGATATATGTACATATGTCTCATTTATTTTGATGGCTATTACACATTTTAAAGGATTTTTTATTTCCTATTTTAAATTTTTGTCCTAATACTAAGGTATCTTCACTAGGCAGCATCTGGAATTCTCGTAAGATCAAATACAAAATATTTTGGTAAATCCAAGTTGTAGTGCTGGCACTAAGACATCTCCAACAGCTCAAATTCTGGTCACATGGGACAGCTTAGCTGGGAAATTATCTGCCAGCTCTGCCCCTACACTGGGAACTGAGGTTGGTAATGCACTTCAAAGACTCAGCAAGCCAGCAATTTCAGCATTCATATGTCACAACCATTATATTTCTATTACTTAGACATTCAAATTTTGGCCTCTCCTTGCAAAGTATAGAAAACTGCTAGTAACAAAAATGTGATAGTGAAATCTGCTCCTTAAAAAGGAAATAACCTTGTGCTATTCAACACTAATCCATCCACTTGACTAAAAATGTTTTTTTGAAAGGTTCTGGTGAAAAAAAAAAAATCCCATCCAATCATCCTCCGCTGAAAGGAAATCAACAATTCAGGGAAAACAAATAAGAGACAGAAAATACGGAATCCATAAAACGGCCCAAAAGAACTCTAAGAATGTGGAGAAAGCAAACAAAGAAATATCCTAGAACTCTATTTCTGAGTGCATACCTAGACACCTTTTAAATTCCTTTGCTTGCCATCTAGGAGGTGGATTTCATCCTCGCTTTTCCAATTTCACTTGTTTTGTAAATACTTTCCAAATGACTAATGGCTCTGTTGTTCTAGGACCTCCTTGAAAGGAGCTCTTCAGTCTTTTGGGGTTGCACTGATCTGAAGTTTTAAAGATATCAAACAGCAGAGCTGCACACAAACCCATCTGAAAATCATAATTAACAAACAAAGGGGAGGGGCTATTTCATCCTGTGTTGAACCCTGGCTGTTACATAGGGGACAGGGAAGAAACTGTTTGTGGATTGTTTTTGTTCTCAGAACCTAACACAAAACTATGCTAAACAAAAGCAAAGATGATGTTTGACCCGAATCCAGCTCTGAAAACACTGAGCTGTGTCTGTATTTATCACATCATTGAAGCATGCTAAGTATTCTGGTAAAAAGATTTCTGGAAAATAAAAGTCCTCACAAAAGTCCACAAGAACAATTTTTTCTTTTGCTTGTTTTACTCATTTGTATTCCTGATTTTGTGCTTTTGAAGAGGATACTGAAGGATGGTAAGCTAAATGAGGTTCATTATTGTAAGGAACTAGTAAAATGTTGTTTTGTTATAGTTTCAAATGTTGGAGTTATTGTCCTCAATGAAAATAAGATTCTGCAGTCAGTCAACCCAGCAAAGTATTTCATGTCTTAAGCACTGCAGTCTACTTCCAGTCCATGATATAAAATTCTTTGCTTGCAGCTTTTGATCTCTTAGGGTTTGAGCACAGTTAAGATCAAAATCAAGAAGGAAAATTCAGGGAAGACTTCAAGATTCCTAATTTTTACAAGTCCATCTCTATCAATTGCCCTACAATACACACATTGATGGGGATCCTACAGAAAATTCAAGATCTCATTGGTTCACCCTAAAGATTCCTGGGAAGTGCAGCTTCCATGTGTGACATCCCATGACTCTGCCATGGATTTTAACAGAAAGTTGGTGAAGAGTTGAGAAAAAAGCAATACTCAGAGCTTTCCCATATTGATTCCATCCAGCTGGAGGAGAGAGAAAGCAGGTCCTCACTAGCCTCCCATGGCCTCTACTTACATGAAGGGATTTTGGACTCAAACCAGACCTTCTCTGGTTCCAAAATAGGTGAGGAAAGCAGTGAAAGAAATGCAATGTGAAAATAGCAACCCTCTGTAAATATCAAGTGGGCCAAGAAATGCCAGGGTTTCTGTGAGCTCTGCCTTGTCTGCTGACCTTTCAGGACTCTTCACGAACACCAGGGCAAAGTGCTGCTCGTAAATATCTTGAGCTGACTGCAGCCACATAAATTTTCACAAAACTTCCTTTTACCTGGAAAGTGGCAGAACTGATCTGCAGCCCCTCCTGCATGCTCTGCTGCAGCTGGTTCTGGATGCTGATCTTCTTCTCCTTGGTGACGGAGGCGATGGGAAAGCTGCGGATCACGGTCTGCTCCCCCACTGAGGACACAACACACACACAGTGAATGAGCACAGAGCAACGTGAACATAGGGTTAATTTCAGGCAAAATACCTGAGAAGTTGGCAAATTCCTAAAGCATCATTTGTAGTCTGAATTTCTACTCTATTTCTACTCTATTTTCTGAGTCTTTCTACATAATGGAAATGCACCCCCAAAAACTAGGTCAGTAGGGGGTAAAGAAACAATTTCAAGTTTATTCAGATTTCATAATGCAATATATAAACATAAATTGTATACTTTGATATCTTTATATATGACCATGAACTTCCCATAATAAATTTATACTTCTGAATGCCAAGCTGCTTAGAAATGGCACATGTTAAATCATGAAAAACTATCATTCAGAAGAGCTGATATATTAAGAAAATAATGCTATTTCCAAGCAATAATTTTTGATAGAATACCAAGTCATGAATACTTTTCCTTTCACTTGCTTCCAGCATCTGAAAAAAAACTGTTGAATGATGTTGATGCTTGAATAGGTGGACAGGCCAGCTCAAAATCCTGCCTATCTGAAGGACCACAGTTATCACTGTTTAGATTTTCTTACCCAGTTGATCATGAGGAGTGCCTTTAAATATAATCCTGTAAGTGGTAAGGAACAAAGCTCCTTCAGCAGGGAGGATATGAGGACCTCCCAGCAGTCCTCCTGTGGCTTCCTCTCTGCCATCAGGATCCAGCAGCACACGGAGACCTTCACAAACAAATTCCTCTCCTGGCAGTAAAGTTGGCCGTAGAATTTTGGGCTGATGCAAATAAATGGAAGTGTAAATCAGAGTTATACCTCAGGCTAGTAATAATATTTGGTTTTAAAAAGCTTAAAAACAAAATTGTTATGACACTAGAGTCCAAAGAAGGGAGATGGAGTTTGGACTCAATGAGGAGAAATGGGTCTCAAAAAGCAGTGGGCATGCAACAGCTTGTTTATGATCAGAAGTCTGGCTCTACTAGTTTCATATTTCATGAGACCAAAGCCAAGCACTTTATTTATCACTGGTGGAAATTTTCTTCTAACGTTTTGATATTTCCTCATAACATTATGAGAGGAAAAAAAAAAAACAAAAAAAGATTTCATGATTCTAATACTGGTAAAGAATACAAATATGTTTCATAACACTTACTTTCTGTATTGGTGGAAGCCTCCTACTCTCACGATGGACAGCCTCCAGAGTCTCTATGTGCATTGCTACAATGCCTGGAAAGCAGGAACACCATAAATGCACTCTCATACCATGTGAAAGAGAAAGCTGCCCTGTTATTAAAACTCTGATAATTCTGAAATTCTCGAATTTTGACATCAAGGAATCTGAGATTCAACAGCACTTTTAGTCAGGAAAAGAAATCTAACACTTTAACTTATCTGAAAAGGTAACTCAAATTAGAAAGTGCATTTGTTTAATCAGGAAAAGAAAAAAGAAAGACTATAAAGCACCTTTCTGTGACAATTCCTACCTGGTATCATGCAGTGCAGACCCTTGATGTGATCCTGTGTGACCCCACTTTCTGTGCAAACCTTGTCAATGAATCTGGTGATGAAGCGCACGACTGCGTTTGCGACATCATTGTTCTCCGAGTCCTCAAAGCCACTCTCAGTGTCATAACTCTCTGCAACACTGCCTGCAATGCTAAAGGCACAAATAAAAGCAGTAGCAAGTGTCAGCAATTCAGCTGGTGATGCACATGACACTTGGATAGGCACTGAGAAGCTGAGGGGCTTTTTCTAGTTACAATTTGCAAACCTTGCTAAAAGCATATGGTGGTACCACAATTACATTGTACTTTCATTGCCAAAACTTCATGAATAGGACAATTTTCTCTCCATGAGTCAGCACAGATAGGCTCAGAAGAGAAAACAGCTTTTTGGAAGTGAGCTCTATGTCTTCTCTTCATAAAATCAAGTAAAGTATTTGCAACCCGTGGTAAGCAAGTATCCAGTTATATAAAGATACATTAAATGGATTTTTAGGTTGCAGAGCAAAGCAATCAAAAGCTGAAATGATCATAAGAAAAAAATTTTGTGCATTAGATAAGCAAGCAAGTCAGTGGGAGATGTACTTAGAAGGTCTAAAATTGCCTCCCATAATAATATTAGGGGCCAAATTCATAGATTGCAACATATACCACAAGCAGTCTACTGAACATGTCCTAATGCCTGAGATGAAACTTGTGTCATCAGCAGAAATGAGTAACTCCATGGGGAGTTTCATCCTGATAGTCTTTTACTTGATGCCAGTGTTCTCACACAGTGTTCCATAATTTTATCAAGTGAGAATTTGTACAGAGAGGTGATAATGAAGACAATAAACACAGAGGGAGGAAGGCTTGTTATGAAATGTCCTGGATTTGCATGCTAGGGAATGAATGGAACTGGTGTTACACTCCTACTGCTTCCTTAGTAATTTAACCTTTGCCACTGTGGTTTAGCCCTGTTGCTTTTGTGACCTCGGTGCCTTTCCTCCTTTGCAGCTGTTGCACAGAAATGCTGATTTTATAGATGCTATACAAATGCTTTCTTGATTTTAGGTTCATACAGTGATTATAAAAAAACTAACAGAGTGGGTTTGGGGCTGCTGTTTTCTTTCTCACCAAACTTCATGTTTGTCATCAACATCTGCATTGCTAGATTAAAAATTCTTACTGGGACAATACCATGTTCCTTTAAATGGAAGTAAATCATTCCAGACAAAGTTCTGTTATTTGAGAGGAATCATGTTAGACTTCGACTTGAAAGGAAGTGGAGATGCTGAAACAATCTGGAATTTAGAGCACAGCCACGTCCCCATGCTGCTGGAGGAGCAGTGGCCTTGGACACTCACCTGTTTGTGACAATGCTGTTGCTGCCACTCTCCCAGTCCCCAGTAGCTGATGTTCTCAGCAGTTTGTTCTTGCTGGTATCCAGTGGTACCAGCAGGTACACCATGAGGTTGGCAAAATGGATGGCCTGGCTGAAAACTGTGCTTTCCTCGTTCTGGACCAGCTCCTGCTGTGTCTGTTTGTTAAGGGTTGGCCACAGCCTCAGCTGCTCAGCAGCCAGGTCCATTGCTGTCTTATCCTGGTCTGCAGGAGCTTTCTCCTAGGAGACAGAGAAAGGAATAGAAAGACATAAAAGAAATTATAAAGCTACAACTTTACATTGACATAAATATTTACATAAAGACATGGAAGAAATTATAAAGCTAGAAAAAGCTACTGTTTTTTTGTTGAAAAACAATGCTTAGCCAAAGCTTTATTTATTAAATTGCCAATTACTTCTTCAGTTACTTAAATTATAGATTCATGTTAAAAGAAAGAGCAAATAACTACCCTCAATAGAGTTTAAGGAGAGTTATGATTATAGGAACTGAGCTTTGAGAGCAGTTTACTGAAATGCACCAGGAGCACAGTGTGGACAGATCTAAATAACAACACTGTTTTTAAGTTCTTTTTTATGCCACCCAATCCTCCATGTTTCTTCAGAGTGGTTTACTGATTTTAACATAGCTGCTCTCCTCAGCTTATCCACTTAGCTCAAATAAGAACAAGCCATAAATCAGATTGAGAAATAGCATGCAGCTCATGGCTCGATGCTGGCAATATTCTCCAAATTCCTAGGATGTTCAGGTGAGGGAAGCTTTTATATAAATAGTTTCCAGACCAGCTGAAACATTCATGTTTTTGTATGTTGGAGTCCAATTCTAGCATTAGATTAAAGCAAAAAATGAGGTAGATGGCACACAGTCAAAATAGAACAAAGGAATCTGGCAGCTGATATTAGTGACCTGAAGCCTGATGGTAAATTAATGAATGACTAGGTGTCTTGCAAATGCTTTTTCCACACTAAGTGAGCTAACATCAAATTACAATGCTTTGCAGATAAATGTAAATTTCTATTATTCCTCATGCTATTGTACACTGTGTAATATGGAAGAAAATAAAAGAAAAACACATAAAATTGGAAAAACCCTAATTTAATTCTCTGTAACCTAGGAGAAAATTAATATGTGAATAAAAATATTACTTTAATATTTTAATGTGTTTTCCTACCTTTTGTTTCAACTGTACTGCATGGCTGTCATCTTTGGCTGTAAGGTAGAGGGAGCGAACTTGGTTTTGCACGTTGCTGTAGAAGGTTGTTTCCCAAAACTGCTGGTTAGTCCAGATAGGATGATCTTGTACACAGGTGTAGGCAAACTGACTAACCCCAGGGGCTAATTTCTGAAAGCAAAAAATGTGCAAAGTTGACAAATCAGTCCTATTATTCAATTTCTTTTAAAGCTATGAATTCAGAATTAATACATACACATATGTATATATATATATATACACTAAGAGATCAACTTTTGTATTGCAATATGGGATAGAGAAATTATCTCCAGTTTTGTGCCATTCAAGAAATTAACACACAGGGAGGTTGTGCTGTTGGACTGGTTGAGTTTAATGCCAGTGCAAGGCATGGTTTTCTTGATTCAGAGTAGAAAAATGAGAACTGAGGTAAGAATTCTGAGGTAGCAGTACAGAAAACATTTGTAATATAAAACATCTTCCTTGCCAATAAGCCACAGTATTTTTAATAACCTGGTCATACAACACAGAATCAGTATTCAAGCTGTCTGAAATCATGAAAATTATATCTCATTTTATTTAGAACTTAGTAATGAAATTTAAGTAATAGTAAGTGTCAACTGAGTCCTTCCAATAAACTGCATTTGTTGCAACAGCAGAAGATTAGATAAATCGTTATCTTCCCTGATATTTACTGAACTGTGTGACCCAAATCCAGTTCCTGAAAGAGTGCTAATTTGGGTATGTTCTTTGAAGTCACAAGGGTCTGGATCACTATAAAGTCTCAAACAAACCCAGAATTGTTACAGCATTAGTCATTATGAACGAACTATTTATTTCAAGTACATCTATTTATTTAGGTTGCACTAGCCTCCCAGGGAGTTGTTTAATATTCTTGATAACCACATATAAAGAAAGGAAATTTATTTCAATGACCTGAATAATAAAGAATGAAATCCTTTCTCATATGTTCTTACTTTTTGAAAAAATCAGGCCACAAAACAATGTGTTGTATACTGCATGTGGCAAAGAAGCAGGTCATCTAAATTTGTGCTTATGATTATTTCTGAAGAACAAAGTACATTACTGGGTGCCTCACTTAATGGCTATCACTCACAACACTACCCACACCTGAAACAAACTATATCTAGAACTTAGATTTTACTTTAGTGATTATGTTCTGAACCACTTTCCTGGAGAGCATGAATACTCCTCCATTTAATATTTGTAATTGTAGAATTGTGCAGAACAGCCAGTACTCACAATATTTCCATAGCTGGCACTTGGGCATTCAAATGGAGGATAGGAAATTACAACCAAAAATTCTGCAGTCTGGTTTACAGATTTCCAGTTTTGCAATTCTTCAAACTGTGTTTTCCTCACTATGCTCTTCCAAGGACAGCATGAACTGAAAGTCCTGATCATGTGCCATGTACTTATTGCCTATCAGAGGTTCTTGAAAATTCTAGATCTGAAGAAATGCTAAGTGACATGCTAATATAATTTACCCAACTGAAGTGCCTTCTTGTGCTTAGCCATCTAAAAGTGAGCAGTATCATTTTGATTGATCATTTAGAATTTCATCAAAATTTTTTGGTAACCTGTTAAGAAATTGACATCTATTCAAGCAATGTTAAAGGTGACTTGGTTTCTTCAGTTCTGACTCAGAGAGCAGCCAGCTGGTTTGTTTAACACATGCCCAAGTTCCAGATGTGCTGCAGCTGATGGCAGATCCCAGGAATGGTAACTGACGTCCCACACCTGATCCAGCTGTTAATCCCAGAACAGGTCAGCACAAACAATGTCCTGCTGATCTTTGTAGGGATTGCTGGGCAATGCCCTGAAAAAACCTAATCATGCAAAAGGCACACCACAATGCCCACAGATTGATCTGGCCCAGTCACTGACCTACCTCAAACTCCAGATGCACAAAAGCTGTGTTACAGAGGAATATGGATGGTGGGTAAATCATACAATAAAAATGTGGACAACTTAGCTTGAAAGCAAAGGTTACTGCTAAATCCATATCATAACTTTTATTTTGATTTATTGTTTTATCACTGGGATTGAAATCCCCGTCACAACAGACTTGCAAAAAGGGAGTATGAATGTCAAGAAGAGGGGGAAGGAAAAAGGGGAAAGGAAAATAAAAGGGAAAAGAAGAACAAAAGGAGAAAGGGGAAAAAAAATGTCTGTTCAAGGCTAGCTAGCTGGTAGGGTTAACTCACATCAATTTGTGCAGTAATGCACACAAAGAAGTGAACTGACTAACAACCTCTTCAGTTGCCTTTGATGCCTCAACCCAAACGAGGTAATTATGTAAACTGGGTAGAAAAAGGGGTGATCTTTGACACAAACTCAAAGGGAAGTTTAAGCTCCTAACCCTGGGTCTAAAGAAATAAAAATGAAATAAATGATTTTCACATGGGGACAAACATGACAGGAAAGCTGAGGGGCTTTTAGATGCTCTTCCTGCACTCATAATTTAAAACCATGAACAGCCATGTACAAAACATAATTTTTAAACAATGGAGATTTATGTTCAAATATAATAACGTAAATCAACACTGACAATAACTCCTAGACCAAATAAAAAAAGTTTGTTTACAAAAGCATGAAAGAAAACACATCAAAAAAGCTCAGTGATCATAAATATTATCCTTCTCATCACCTGCATGTGTTGAAACAAAACCTGATAGTGGCCAGAGCACAGAACCAAAATCAGGACTTGCAGTTCCTGACTCTGCCAGTTATTTTGGGCAAAATCATTTTGGATTCTCTTCTTGTTTGGGTTAGTTTGTTTGTAAAAGCAGCAGTAAGAACAGCAGCCTCAAGAAGCACACTGTTGTTCCTATGCAGCCTAAATCCACGGACTAAAAATACTTTTGGTACAAGCAGCAGCTTTCCATGCAGTTTGCAGTGTCTATATTCTCTGTGCTGAGAGTGCTTAGTCAGCCCACTGCCCCAGAATGGAAACTCATCTAACACATCAAAAGGGCCCCAATGTTCACTGCTGCATTCAAAAGAACTTGCTCAGAATTTCTCCAGTTTAAATAGAACAGTAGTTTGGAGTTTTCCATCAAGAAATACTACATATATAAAACATAGCTTCACCTAGTTCAGGGCAGCTAAACCACACTGATATTTGTGTTTTTTCTCTCTGTCCCAATAACTCACTCCTGCCAGACAGAATGAATGCAGGAGGCAACAAAAGAATTTCCTACTTATAAGGGAGGATTTAGGGACTGACAGCTTAAAAGAGACCCCAGAAGAAAATAATAAAAAATAGTTCTGAACTGATGAAGTCCTTATTCTAAAGCTGTCAGTGGGACAGAAAGAGCATTGAGGTGTAAATTGTAACAACCAACAGAAAACCAGTCAACTTCTGCAAAGGACATTGAGTTCTTTACATAGATTAATGAAACTTAAAAACCCCTGAACACTCCCTGCCCAAATTCCATGTGAAACAGACCTTACCCCTATCAAAATAATTAATTACATACTACAGTTTGTGAACACACAAGGTAGGTTTGGGACTTGTGTCCTAGGCAGTTTCCTGAATTCAGGAATTCTTTCCATTATTTCCACCTCACTGAGAGGTACTGGATAACACCTGCCTAGAGTTTTCCCTGTCTCCTGACACTGGATACTTCTGATTGTGAAAATGATCTTTGCAGCTCAATAAAAAATATGCACCAGGTTCCAAGACTCCCAAATTTGTGGGGTCCAGGCCCTCAAAGAACACCTCTGTAACATTAAATTATCTAGGTTGCTTGTTTCTGATAAAGAAAAACATGTGTTGTGCTGGTCACTCAGCATTTACTAATCTTTACACCACAAAAGCTTAAAGAAGGAAGTTTATTAGAGCAAAGCAAAGGATCCAGCTATTGATTATGAAGTTGAAAAATTATTTTCAAACCATAAAGTATAAAAATCAAAGTATGAATATACCTAACCACTCTTTTCTCACAGGATTTTGCTGCATGTCTGGACTGTTTAGCTTTAAAAGACCTTGTAACTAGCTAAATTCACCCCCATTTTGCTCACTTTTAGCTGGTAGCTGGAAGTGCTGAAGAACCCTTGGTACTTTAGATAAGATTTCATAAACAACTAAATCTGAACAAGAAATCCACCTCCTTTGTGTTTTAATCCTGACTCTGAGTGAAGGCAGAAGAAAACAAAGACAAGCCACTACTTACACTACAAGCCAGTCCTACAGTCACATCTCTGCTGTGCACACACAGATCCTGGTAAACCCAAAAACATTTCAAAGCTGTGCCCCAGGAGCAGCAGGTATAATTGTATGAATATGCTTTCAAATCTGACTGTGTGCTGCATGGATAACATCAGTCAAAAAATTCAATTCAACCAACAGCTTTCCTATTTGGTCTAAAGTATGAAATGATACCCACACGTATTGTGCACACAAATGTGGGGAAATGTCATAAAAGCATGAAGGGAGAACTACAAAGATTATTTTAATTTCTATTTTACTACTTTAGGAAAAAAAAAAAAAGTGAAATACTAAATTGAGTTTCGTCTCCAACCTGAAAATCTCAGCAACAAAAAAGAAAAAAATTTGCCCCCTCTTCTGCCTTCAGAAAGCCACCAAACCAGACTCAGGATTGACTTCTATTTTAAAATAAAATGAGCAGTAAAGTGGCCCATTACACTGTTTATCTACTATTATTTCACCATGAAAAATAAAAGGAAGGTCAATTCACTCATAATTCAGCGCTACCAAATCACAGGCAGGTGCACTAAACCAGCAGAGGGCAATAGAATTCTAGAATTTTGCACAAATGGGATGTAATTCTGGATGGAGCTTTATTTACTGTATACATTTTCTGGCAAAAGTCACTTAAACATCTAATTACTCATGGTCTGTAATCCTAGATTCCTGAAAGTCATGTGTAATTTACTAGACATTACTTAAAGCCATGCAGAATACCTCACATTTCTACATTGCTTTATCATGCTAATACAAAGTTGCCTGTAACATTAAATAATACACATAATAACATCCTTCTTTATCCAAAGAGATAAAAAGAGATTTAAATAGTTCTGTTATACAAAGAAAGAAAGGAAGCTAAGATCATGTGCTCAGATCCCACAAAAAAGAGAGAAGATGTTTTCATACCAGAACTTTACAGCTCTAAATAAGGTTAAACTCCATGAAATGGATGAGAAATAGTTTGATTTTTCTCCCAAATAAAGTTTTGGTGGGTTAAATCCATTAGTTAAGACACAAATTTCACAAATTCTCAGTTGAAGTGTTGAATCCATCTGAGGAGTTTTGCAAACTTTGACACAGTTATTTTGAAAATCTCCTCAAAAGTCACGGAATCCCTTTGGATCAGGTGGTTCAGCAGTGAGTGTGCACCTGTGAGTGCACTGGAATGGTGGCATTGGCTCTACCCACAAAAATAACCCACAGCAACAAAGCTGTTATGCAGGTCTGTGCTCAGAGACAAATAAACCCTGCCAATCTCACAAGTTTATGGGATTTATCTCAATTCAAATAATGGTTCTTAGAATTATTGATGATTTGATATGTAGCTTAAAGCCCAGCTAAAAAGAGCATCTAAGTAATCCCCAAGGGGGATAGCAAAGCAACTACTTTAAGTTATTCTGTCACTTCATTCCAGTAGTTCTTTAATTACTATTTCCTTCTTCTGTGGCAGCATTCTCTGTCTTCACAGGTCAAATTATTTCTGAGTTTCTCTCAATATGCAGCATTTCCTTACCTGAAGGAGCTATTAAAGCAATAGTCCTCAATAGCCCTCAAGAATGGGATGAGCAAATTTGAAAGATGTGATAAGGGTACGACACAGGATAAAAATTGCAAATTCATAAAATTTTAACAGTAGTAGATCTTGTCTTGGCAATACAAATTAGATATATACTACATGGTTCAGGTGAAAGAAAGAGGATGGATAAAATCAGGAAATGCAATATTATGGAGAATTCTGAAAGCATGGACAAGAAAACTGAACTTGCACTCTGAGGGATTAACCAAAATCCAGTTTGACCAACAGACACAGAAGGGGGTTGTGGAGGTGCTGAATGGAAGAGCCTTATGGACAGGACATTGTCAGGAACAGCTCTGCCAAATGATGAGATGCAGCTCTGGCATGTGCAGTGCATGAGGAAGGGGAGAGCCACACCTGCCCTGGGAATCCTTACTGGCACGGTGTTATGGACTCATGACAACGAGCTGATGTGGCATGCACAGGTTCAGAGAGCTGTGATGAATCAGAGGAAGGCAAGAAGAGCATCCCAGCAAGAATTCCAAATACAGGTACTGTCATGAAGGGAACAGAAACAGCAAATGCAACAAAAATGCAGGGATATGGATGGAAACAGGAGTAGGAGATACAAACTCCAATTATGGGCTTAAATCACTTGGATGTGTAAGGAAGAAAAGCAGTTTTGACACCTCAATTCACATTTTAAATTGTTGATGAGCTATGTAGGATGGCAACAGAGACATTCCCACAGAAGCAGGCAATACACACAAATATATCAGCTAATTCTCTCCCTTTCCATCTGTAAGCATTTGCTCTCTCTCTTATGGAAACATAAAATAAGGCTGCTCAAATCATGAGGGATAATAATGCTACAACGGATGGAACTCAGTGAAGGAAATTGTGTTTTCATGCAGAAAGTTCCACTCTACTGGGATAAGGACAGGGATGAAGAGGCAAAGCTGAACGTACACATATGGAAAACGCATGGGGGACTCTCTTACTTCATTTACATTCCTTCACTTTAAGGTCAGAAGCTTTACTAGATTTTAATTAAGCCACCAGAAATTCTTTCATGGTGAAAATCCGAAGTGAATCAGAATTTCTGTAACACTGTAATCCCCCCTAGAAGTAACAACGCGAAGAGATGGGTTGTAACAAAATTAAAATTGTTAAACCAGAGTTAGGTATCATTTCTAGAAAACAAGCTCAAGTGAAATCAGTTACAAATTATGTGTTCCAATACAGTGGAAATGCAACAGAAAGCTTTCTCCTTATTTCAGGCAATAGTGGGTCAATTCCTCAGTAACAGAAATTTACTATAAAATTTATCATTATGTCTTATTTTAATTGGGGATAATTTCCTTTTTTTTTTCTTCCTGACTAAGTGCTTCCTCCCACAAAGCACTAAGGAAGGGAACTACAGATTGTTAAATTATGTTTTCCATGATTTTATCACTCTGGGAAAGCCAGTTTCTCCAACAGAGCAAAGTTACCACAGTAATTAATTTCCTTGTAAAGACACGTTAAAAACATTCTCTAGTTCCTCTCCTATTAATATGCTAACCTGTTGTATTATACTTTCCTGTTTAATTTCTTTTTCCCCCACCTCAAAGTAGTTTTGGAAGTGAGATATTCTCTACTGCAAAGACATAAGATGTATTCTACTGGCATGTATTATGAATCCAATCAGCAGCAAAGTGCACAAGTTAAAATTAAAGGATCAGAGATGACTTTTGGGTGCCTGTGTTTGCAAGGGATTCTGCAAAACCATTTGATCATAACTAACAAGAATCCTCTGATTCCTGTTTTAATTTGAAAAGTATGTTTGCTTTTACAAAAAATAATTTACAGAACTGTAATATTTATATGAAAAAAACTTTTAATGGATGTAATAAAAACTTCTGACTGGAGGAGTGTTTGGAAATATTGACAAAACTTTGACCATTGCCTTAAAAATGCTCTTCCATGACCCCACTCATATTCATAAGCACCTGCCAAGTAACCACATTATCCTCTGTCAAAAGTCAATAAAATCCTGCTTTTAGGTCATGTCTATAAAAACCTCAGCCCTAATTAATTACTGGTGCACAGAATTACCAAAGTAATGATGACTATTATGAATAATGATGGCTGTCATCAATCATGAACAATCATGATGACTCCACAGCTTCCTTCCAATGCCTCAAACTGCCTGGCTCCAAGTATTATTACTTATTGCAAATACCTATTGTAATCTCCTGAGGGTAAGCACCTTCATTTTTCTCTTCTTTTGTACAAAAAGCAACACCAGCAGTTCTGGTGCTGCACAATTCCTGGATTTCCCAGGAATGCAAATAATGCTCATACACACACTTGATAATGTTGTAAATATTCTTTTGTGGTTCAGCTTCTTCCCTGTTATCCATTACATGATACAGCCATGTTCTTTTTAAGCAGGCAACTTAATGCATTTCTATATTAAAGGGTTTAGCATTCTGAGAATGGATAAACAAAACAATTTTAGTACTAAAAATAATGTTACTTAATACTATTTCAGTCACAAAAACATTTCCATAGACTAAGATAGTATCAGAACTGGCAGGATAGAGATACAAAAAGAAAATTAATGGAAGCAGACAAAACTCCTTGCCAAGACAATAAAGGAAGTCTTTCACGATGGGAGTTTCCTAAATTAAAGCCAGCAATTCAAGAGTGAAGAATTTTAAAGTAGAAGTGATTTCAATTCAAGCACACCAGAGTAGGACAGAAAGTTTTAGAAGTATAACTAGGTGGAAGAATGAAAATATTTTCGTTTAGAAAGCTAACATATTACAGAAAGTCCTCCTAGCTTTCCATGGCTAAAAGGATGCTGATGATAATGAGAATTACTTGGGACAATCACAGTCGTACAGAAAGTGAAGTTAAAAATCAAAACTCATGTTAAATGTAAAAAAAACCCACAAATTTTGCTTTTCTAAATTAACTGCATCATCCAAAAGCTTTAAGCAATTCCCTGGAATTTATACAAATTCTAAAAAAACCACTAATATAATACAATATTATTATAAAGTAACAGAGATAATGTTAGTACCAAATTATTCCACTGCTTTCCACAGTAGAGGTGGACCAATATTCCACTGGTTCCAAACTGTAAAATTACAAAAAAAGCCCCTGGACCAAAATTCTTTTCCTCATGAAAATGCTGCCAGGATAATTCTTAAGATGACCTGAACAAATGTTCTGTACTACATTCAAAAGTTTTAAGTTAAATGATTTACACCACATTTAGTTCTTTTAAAAACTCTGAAAAAAGTCTCCTATTTTATGTAATTCTATTTCATTCTCAACAAAGGTACAGGAACATGGAGTACAAATGAAAAATGGGCAGCCATGCAGATGAACAGCCCAGTGATGCCATGTCCCAAGGATTTCAGCCAGCCCCAGTCTGCAAAGCTGCAGACTCATTTCTCTCATTCCATTTCAAGCTCTATAAAAAAATTCACATCAGTATCCAACTGAAATTTTATTTGCAATTTTGTGGCTTAGAAGCATTTAAAAAAATAATTAAAAAATCAGTTTTTCCCTCTTTCCCTCCCAAGAATTACATAATTTAGTCACATAAAAATCCTAAAACAGTCTCCAGTGCATCTTGCTAAAAGACAAATGTCAATTTGAATGTAACATATCCAAACTGTGAGACATTTTGTGTATTTGGGTATTTTTGCCTGAGCCAGATCAGCACTCCCCAAGTATACATCAAACCATTAAAAACAATTGACTCAAATTTAAATTAAACACCTGTAATTCTGAAAAATAACACTGCCCTGAATACTGCAATTTAAAGAAATGCTTGTCTCTAAATGTGGAAGCCCATTCATAATATCTACACAGAGGAAACTTTACTCTCAGAACAGTGTATTTTTATTATGCAAACACTTCTGAATGGTAAACAAACAATTTGCAAGTGTTTTACTGTGGGCTATGCAATGTGGTGGAATACACTCACAAAGGTATGGGAACACAGATGATCATACACAGTTTAAGCATAAAATTGTAGCCATGACATTTTGGAGAAGACCCCTGAGAGGGAGAAAATGTTCCTGTTATCTGCACAGGCAGGTTCAGAGGGGAACACAACTGTGCCTAACGTGGAGTGGATGCAACAAAGAACTGATGAGAGTGTCAGCCATCAGCTCAGCTGCACAGGGGGGGCACAGGGAGAGGTGGAAGAGCTGATGGAGAGATGGGGGCTTCAGCCAGCTCTTAAAATGCTCTTTATTGCATAGGGGAGTTCCAGCAGCTGTGGGTTGTAGGTGAGCCCCACAAGCCTGTGTCCTGAAGCCCATCTAGTTCTGGTTACAACACATTATAAATTTCATTACAGAGCATCTTAACACATGACAACCAATCAGCATCACACACAACACCTTTCACATTTAAATATAACCCATCCAAACTGCTAAAATTACCATTTTATGTTAGTGACTAGCCAATTATCAGAGTTAGTAGTTACATGTTAAACTTTGGGACTTGTTCTGCAGTAGAAATTTCTGAGATCTTTTCTCTACTTGCAACACTGGCTTTCTTGTTTGCCTGTGAAAATCCTTTTGTTTGGTAAAAACAGCTTTGAGGTTGATTTATCCTTTTCTCTAAGCGATAAAAGCGCCTTTGCTTTCATTCCTATAGAACCTTCTGTAAATCTACAAAATTCCTCTGTTAAATTCTCGTCCTTCCCAACAGAGAGGTGGTCTCTGCCTGGGGCAGCAGCTCTGGCTCCCTGTGCTGGTGCCCAGGACAGGCTGGAAGTGCTGCCTGCACTGTGACCCCCCAAAATGCAGCCTGGGGCTCACCACATCCTGCAGGTCACCTTGGCAGGGACCCAGAGTGAAACAGGGAATCCAAACCCTGGGAATCTGACAATGTCACTTGTGCAATCACCAAATTGTCTTCCTCGATGAGTTAATAGAGGAAAACATGATTTAAATACATCCCTTTCCTCTTGTCCTTTCTTCCCACACAAGGAATATTGCATTTCCACTTCATCCACAGAAGAAGTGGCCATGTACCAAATAAGCATGGGTCATTTGTACCGTGAAAACATGGAAAAATTCTTTTATCTTCATGTATAAATGCATTTTATTTATATAGTTTCAATTTTAAACAAAATTCCAACGGTATTACTAATGGTAAACTAAAACCTTTTCCTAACCCAGAAGCAAAAATTTGTTTGTTTTTGTGACATTAACAGTACACACCAAAGTCCACTGTCACTGATGAGTCACATTTTGCTAACAGCTTGTGTCCAATATTTAAAATTTTTAAAAAGCATTGGGACTATTTTTTCTAGAAAAATTCAATTATTACTCCAGGCCACAAATATGCAACCAGTGCTGACTTCCTGTCTATGACTTTAATCCCATCAGCTCTGACTTAGAGTGCCATCAAATCCTGCCTGATCAAGTTTCACAATAGATCACTCCCCAGACTTCAGGGAGAATTCTGAAATTTCACCAGACATCCCAAGAGCTCCTAGCACGCTGTACACAGTGTGATGCTTCTTGTAATTTTAATTGGATCTGTGTAGAAATACTCTAGACTAGTTTTTAAATAAGCAAAGGCATTAAGACAAGATGGGTTACATCATGCCAGCTCGCTCCCTTCTTCAAATTTTCTGCTGTTATACCAAAAATATTTTGAAATCCCTCAGGGCTAATGCATGAAACAACCATTCCAGAATCTTACCAACATCACCCCAAGTTTTAAGTTGTGTTACAGCTCAGTTTCTTGGCTTATCTCCTGAACTCAGACTAAACCACGTCCTTCTCATTATTTATCCACCCCAAAAACTTGGTGACTGCACTATGTTCAGTAAAACACATTAAATTCTTTAGGAAGAACAGGTAATTGTTCCATTTGTGCTCTGCTTTGTCTTAGATAAATAAAATGGAACCTAACATTTCATGAACACAGCAGTCCCTCCATTAAGGAGCTGTGATGTGCAACTTCTTTTTCCCACTTCATTGGCAGGAATTACACTAACAATGAAATCCCAAAAAAATGCTACAGCAAACATAGATGGTAAAATATCAGACTGGACTGAACTCTCTATACTCTTAGAACTCTACCCCACTTTTAGATTTACTACAGATGTTGTCATTGATAACTTGATTTGGAGCACTGTGCAATGACACCAATGGACACACCAAGGGGAACCCTGTGTCATTGTCACATGAACATGTCCAGCCCCAAAAGGGGTGGGGGAAATGAGGTTTAACAGGCTGCTGGCATTAAACATGGTATTCTGAGAACAGAAACACCAATAAAACAAGTGCACTCTGCCCAGCACTGCTTCATCAACACCATCACATGGCACAGGTAAGATAATTCTTCGTGTTGAAGCACAGGTTCATGCCAGACAGAACATATTCACTCTAGTCCATGACACAATTTGGAAAACCTCTAGAAAAGCTGAAAAATCCTCCAAAAAGTATAATTTTTTACTAAAAAAAAAAAAATCAGTTTACTTAAAAGTATGAGTTTTATCCAGACTGAACCTTAAACTGTTAATCTGAATTTTAACTAATCACTGCAAAGCTAGTTTAATAATCTTATGTTCTGAACAGCATGTCAGTTTGTGTTTAGTATGAATAGTTTTATGCCAAAATAAGTACTTTTGCCAAAGAATTGTATCTAATGGGACATACCAAAGGGGACCATCACTGAACCTGAGGATTAGATCTGGGAAAAACAAAATTCTTTTTCTATTATGCATTAACAGCTGGCTTTTGCAAGTTAATAGTCAGGTTATTTTAATTTTTAATTCAGGTCAGGCACATTAAAAAAACTCATCATGCTTCTTCCATCCAGGGACTCACAGCTTCCTGAGTGTATTTTTAGAGTTAAATACTCTAGGCTATTAATAAAAGATTTCAGAGAACTTTCTGTGAGATAAATGGTGTGAGATCTTGCTACCCCTACCAAAAAATACAAGTATGGAGATGAAATTACTTAAATATATTTTATATTCCATCCAGATTTTTGCTCTGCTTGATGGTGAAATCAAAACTTGTTTAAGCTTATTTCAAAACTCATGATAATACATTAAAAAGTCTATTTTTACTGGGTTTTTTTTTTCCAAGTTTAAACTTTACTGAGGTAGGAATCTAAGCAAACTGCTGCAACACCCCAAAATACTCCTTGTACCTCTCAAGGTAAAAAGTGTGGACTCTCTTGGCTATTCTTATAAGCAAAACTAAAAACACAGAAAATAAAAGAAAGCAAAATTTTCTCCAAAATACAGAATTTATGCAGTAGTAAGAATAAATTGGGAAGAGGGAAATTTCTATAGCTCATTATCTCTTCCCTCAAATTAAGTATTTGTGGAAGCAGCAAATGTGAAATAATTCTGCTACTGAAGGACTCAAAACAGAGGGAACAAAGAAAGATAAACTTGGATCTAAAGATGGAAGAAACTCTGTTTGCTGGGATCAAAAATTTTAACATCTCACCATGCTAACTTCGATTAGATAATGAAATTAAATTAGATAATGGAAATACTCTCTACACTCTCCCCTAAAAGCAGTTGTGGGGTATTATGTACAGCTATAAACTGAACCACATTTAAATAAAACTTTTTTACAGTTCAAATAATTAGAAAAGGAAAAAGCCCTGTCACTTCATGCTCCATACACGTTGTTAAGAACTAGTTTAAATAAGAAGTGTCAAGAAATCTCCTACACATTTAAGTTTTTCAAAATTGCTCTTGCCTTCAACAAATGATTCTGGTTTCTGTGATTGGTAAAGTTTGACATTTTTTTCTAAAAATAACATGACAGAATCTATTTCTAGTTTTAAAACCCCCAGAAATTGGTTAGAATATGTAATTTAAACTAAAAATGACTGACTGATTTCTCAGCTTCTTGTTGCAGAAATCTTGGTTTCCATTCAGCCAAAAGAGGGAACTGTCTGCATTTTACCTCTGGCTACTCAAAAATGCCTCACAGGCCACCTGAAAGGTGGAGGTTGCATTTTTCAATTTCTGTATTACCAATGTGTAGATAAACTCTCAAAGCCACTACTGGTTTTGCAATATCACAGTAACCAATTACCAGTGACTAAGCACTTATCTCCTAAACTGGATTGTATAACAACATTCACATTAAACAAAGTTTATTTAATACTGCAAGCAAGTCCACATTCTGAACTTATCTCCTCAGGTATGTACAGTCTAAAAAGCAGGACTGGAGCTACCCAGAACTGGTGAAAGCACTTCTGTATTTGGATATTGAAATAAATACAATCATACTACAGGAGTTCTGCTTCTGAAATAATTGCTTATAAAATTTTCATTATTTATATTTTTGTATTTACTATCATATTGCATTTTGCCACTATCAGACATTATGTACTTCCCCCCCCACCAAAAAAAAAAAAAGAAACCAAAACAAGAAATTGAAAACAAATATACAGTTGAAACAACCCATTCATAATATACTCCAAAATTAACAACTACAGATTGAAAACTTAACTTGTACTTTTGGCCAAGTACTTTATTGGCCAACTGTACTACAGTGACCATTGTATTCTATTGGCCAGTGTGTGTTTAACATGCCAAATTAAACAGCAGTACTGCAATAAATAGTTTTTGCATAATAACATCAGAAATTATTCTTTTCTATTATTTTAGTGACTGAATATAATTCAAAGATAATTCTCTAAGCCATCATACAGCCTGCATTTAGGTCTGGGTGTATGTTTCAGAATCATCATGATCCAACATCGATAAAAGTCCTTCTGGAGTAATGCCCATACCAGTTTTGATGATTTCCATTAATAAATTTTAGAATGAATTTTCCTACCCATCATGCATCTCCTGTCATCCCTTTCTCCATTATAACAATGTACATGATGTAAAAAAACCACAAAACAGCAGTGGTTTGCAACAGAAGCTTACCCTATAGAAGGCAGCTGTCAGGGGCAGCAATGCTGCAGCAATGCTGTATTCTTCTGAAGATGAACAATCCTGCAAGAGAAAACAAAGAAGAAATAAAGTAAAACCATTTTGTGCATTTTAATTTCATTTCTGCCTTATGGAGTCCCCCTGGCATCCTTCTGACACACAACATAAACTTTAATCATTTGCTATAATGTAAAAATAACACATATTTATGTGTGTGTGTGTATATATATGATTTCTCCTAGACAGGTATTGCTGTGATTCTTCCCACTTTAGAAATTAATTAGCCAATTTCTCATTCATATGTCTGAAATACAAATTCACTGACATAGTTTATACATAATAAAGAAGGTTTTCCTCATTTAGGGAACAATTACCTTGCTTCCATTTGGGTCAAGAGCAAACCTGACTAAAATGGAAGTGATGTGATGACCAAAGAATGCCCTTTCAAAACGTCTCCATCAAGGAAGTGACATTTATGCAATATGAAATAATCACCTCCACAGCCTCTACAAAAGTTTGGCACAAGGTTAACTTTAAAAGAAGATGAAAACCCATTTTCTTCAAGTCTCTGAATGCCTCATTCAACAGTCAAGTGTGTCATTCATGTCTCTCTAGGCAGAGAAGGGAATGCCAAAGTAAATCAACTTGTAATTGTGCTGATGGAAGTCGCGATTTTATTACGGAAGTCTCTTAAAAGAAAGCAGAATTGGAATGTAACTTAATATTTAAAAAACAAACTACTTGAGTTTTTATGAGCATAGAAAAAAATAGGACAAAGAATACCAACAAGAGTTAGAAATGATACTTTAAAAAAAGTGATCAGGTGTTTTTTTCAGCAGCTCTTTTTGCCACCTCTAAAGAATGCAATAACTCACATAGTTGTGCTGGACAAAGGTATCACCATTGTGCCCCTGGATGATCAATGGACAAGCAACATTTCCAGCTGAACAATTCATTTTATAATTTTTAACATCATTGTTACAGTGGGCACCCTGCAACTCAAACCACTCCTATTAACTGTAACAACTGATCAAATGCCAAAATTGAGATATCTCAAGTGTTCCTCTACCAGATTTTACATCTATGCTTTCATCTCATATCAGAGTTATCTAAAACAGAGCAACTAGCAAAAACCTGGCACCAACCAATTGTGACAGCAGAAATATGAAATCTACCTTACAAAAACAATAATGTTAAGGCTCATCAGGATGTTATTTGTATCCATCTCATTCTTTGTTCTTAAATGGCTGCAGAGTGACTGTGGATTGCAAGTTTAAAACAACAGACCAAAAAAATTCATCACAAGACTATTTTGCTTCTCATAATTTTAAAGTCTATTTCAACCTTTGGGATTTTTCAATAACAAATCCTTCCTCTTCTATTACTTTAATCAAACTCATCTAAATAGATTAACAATGTCCATTATAGTTAAATACAGCAGCATTTGGAAAACTGCTCACACATACCTTCAGAAAAGGGATACAACAAGTTCACAAATGTGAAGGTTTATTTCTGCTCACAGTTACTGAGGGTTTCAATGTCTAACTGCACAAATCCATGACTGCTAACTGTGCATGGACAACACAGGCTGGGCAAGTGCTCACACCTCACAACACACTTCCAATCTGGTACAGGAAAACTAACAAAAATGGACACTGAGAAACTCAAAAAATGTTTCAATGATGCCTCTTAGTATTGTATATAGCAAACCCAAATTAGTTTGTAAGATCTCAGAGCATAAGGCTAAAGGACACAGCCTCAGCTGCTTTCAATTTTCCATTTCTGCATTATTCCCTATTGTTATCCACATCCTTAATCCCCATTTGGAAGTTAACATATGTATTTTTAGTTTAATATTTGATAAATATTCTTAGTCCTTTTTCACTTAAGAACACTTCCCGCTTAAAATTTGACTTTCCAATCTTTAAAAATGTGCAACAGCTTTCAAAGAAATACATCTCTTGTTTCTATACATGATTATTTATAACCAGGTATAAAATAATCCATCGTCAATTTCAGGTTACCTACTTAATCCCTTAGCTCAAATTATTTGAAAGAGTTTGGGCTTTTATCCAAAATATACATAAAAATATCTTTATAAAAACTGAGCAAAGTATCTTCACCTAGAGAGCATTCAATACTCCAAGAGCTAACATATGTCTCAAAGATATATATCATCACCATATAAACAACACATTAGATTATTTTTCCATTCCTTCCTTCAAGTATGAAATTCTCCACATATTCCATGTCAGCAGTACACGGATTTGCAGTATGGAAGTATTATCTCTACATGGTTTTTTTCTTCTCCTGTATATGACAAGGAATGATCTCAGTTAGGAATAAATTGTAACACTCTTGTATTAAGATGAGTGGAACTAATTAACTGATTACCTGCTTTGTAGCTCCAAGACAGAATGCCACAGTTAAAAGAGATTTTGCACTAAAATCTCAACTTCTCAATTTTACAGACAAATCAAAGTACTGGAAATGTCATATATGTGTTGTATGCAATTAATTTAGACTCCTGAAACAATGCAATCCAGCTGCCTTATATATAATATCTTTACCAATTGTGAAAAATATCTCTTACTGCTTCTACAGAAGCAGACAAGAATCAAATACCATAAAATAATCAAAGCTTTTCCACCTAATTTGCACAAAATGAAATTGAAACACATCTGGGGAACAAAAATTATCTTCAGCAAATTAATCACCAAAAAAACAACTACCTTTGACAGTGAAATACAGAATTCCAGCATGACATATGCAGAGCACTGCTTTGAATCCATGCCTAATTGAGTGAAAACCTGGCACATGGCTCTGGCCATACTGATCCTATATCCAGACAGTTGCTGAACTCTGCAGCAGATTGGAAGTGTTACAGGAACTCATGTACACTCAAAATAGCTTTGCTACACCGAATTGACAAGTGAATAATAAAAGAAGAATGTTTTTCCTTACATCACTTTGACAATGCATGTGAATTACTCTTACAGTGCAGTCAGTTTAAATATGCAGGAAAACTTTGGTGGCTCCATATTGCCATCAGATTGCAGAGCTGAGAGCTGGGAAGTCACAGATTTTTCCTGCTTGGACACATGGGGCTGATATGGGGAGCACTGATGGCTTTTGCAATCTGGTAGGTGGCTGGAGCTTCTGCTGCTGGAGCAGAGACCCAGCTCTGCTCCTCACTCTTGACTCCAGAGCAGGCATGCCTGGAATTCTTGCTTGGAAAACGAGGTACTGTACATCATCAGGAAGAGATGCCCTCTGCAGGGTGCTCCTGGTGGTGAACAGCTGGGAGAAGTCACCCCAGGAAAAGATCTTCCTTGGTCTGCTCCTGGACATGCAGGTGCAAGAAGGATGTTCAGCCCTCTCTGATACCCCCCAAGAGCAAGCCCAAGCCACTGAAGTGACAGTGCACAAAAATTACCTCTTCTCCTGCATTAAACATCTTACACTTAGGGATTTCTGCTTTCTCTTAGTCACGTGATAAAAATCTAGAAGCCTTGTATGGAGCATCTAGATAACATTGAGGAGGAATTGAAATTCCATTGAGGTGGAATTTTCTTTTTAAATTCATCTTGATAGTCTCTCTCATTAACTGCTACCTGATACAGTTATCTCCCTGCATGAAAACCCATTCTGCTTTAGGCACTAAGCTTTTCAAACACACACCACATTTTTAATAATCTGTAGAAATCCGAGTATGCCAAAAACTTTGGAATCCAATTTTGCCTCATATTCAGGAACACCATAAATACATGGAATTCCCCACAGGCCTGACTATCACATGAAATCACTGTAGCATGCAGTGAATGCATCCAAACTAAAAAGCTGAACATGGCAGCACTTGATCCATACCTTTTTGGCAGCACAGTAGGATGCCTGCATGCTCTGTTAAAAATGCTGCTCATCACTGCACTGTCCCTCTTGAGAACAACTGAAGTCAATTTTCAGGCATACAAAGAGCATTCATCTCCCTGCAGGACTAAGCTCAAAATGAATCCAGGAAAAAAAAAAAAAAAAGCCAGAAACTTTGGGGTCAGATGTGTTTTTAAAGCACTAACCCAAGCACTGTGAAATCAGCATGTGTAACGATGTGCAGAACATTGGCTACAAATTACAGGTGAAACATTAGTTACAAGCTCAACAGATGACTTCACTGGTGTCAGGATTTAATCCTAATTCTTACAGATGTATTATGTGGGCAGGGTTTTACTGAACCACAGAATTTTTATTATTGATGCAGTTTATATTTTGGAAGTATGAACTGTCAATCCTAATGCATAACCTACTACTTTTGTCTAAAGCAGTAAGAGAATTCAGCAGTCCAGCTTAGAAAAAATGCTTTGTTTACTAAAAGGAATAGAGATTCATCAGGTAGAACTGCAATGTTATTCATAACCATATTTTAATATTAAATGAGGTTATTTTTCATTTTCATTAGATAGGCTGCATAAGTTTTATTCATTCATATACAAATACAATATTAATGCAAATGACAGTTTTGATCAAAGAAAACCTATTCTACGTAAATTGATGTTACCATCAATGTCCTTTATAGTCAATCTTTGCAGAATCAAAAATGCAAGTAAATAAACTGACAATTTAACAATATCTGATTATAGATAATGCAATTATATGCTGTCTTGAAAAAACACAGTCCTACTTGGAATTTCCAAAATAACTTTTAAAAGTATTTAACTTACAAATTTTAACTTCACAGATAAAGTCATGCTTAAAATTACAGTTTGTTGGAATAAATGCCAATATGACAATAATCACTTATATTACCTTTACTAGCATCATAAATTAACTTCACAAGAAAGTTTTAAATCTTCTTATTGTAATCATAAGCAAAATTGCTTTTTTCAGTGAAAACTAATGTGCATTTACTTTCTTGCTAATATTCATATGGAGCTTTGCAATGTGAAGTTACCATCAATGCCAGCTGCTGCTCTGCTTTATAGTGGAATCAAACTTTTCCTTTTTTTTTTTGTTGAGAAAGGTGAAATCTATCTTATTGAAGCAGCTACAATTTTATCAAGTGGAACTCTCCTGGAACCTGAGAAAGAGGATGGAAAATAGACATACTGAGAAAGTCCATAGAGCTGACTACCTGTGCACCTATCTTTTGACAGGAACTACAAGAACAAACTCAAAACTGGGGAGAAACTGCCTTAAAAAATTGTCATTATTTTTAAAACTTCCTGTCTTGCTAAGAATATAAGGAGCTTTTTGAAAGCATTAATTCACAAAAATCAACCCTTCCTTCATAAATAGCCCTAAAGTGTTTTATGTGTCGCTCATTAACACAAGCTTTTAATTTTATTTCTGTTCTGCCTCAACACTGCTGCAGGGATGCACAGTAAATAAAACCAAGGGAACTCCTATTGTCTGTGGTTTCCAGGTTTAACATTGATCAGATCTCTGGGCTTTTGATGAGCAGTTTCTTATACTCCTACCTGGTCTGACAGCAATAACTGAACACCAAGTCCAGATCACAGACGTGACCTGTGCTCTGAATTCTGCCACATGTCACACTTCACCCTCTGAGGCCATCACAGAGTGATGCCAGTGCAGAAGGCAAAGGAACAGCCCCAGCCCAGGAGAATCCTCACTGATTTCACTTTGTGTCTCTCTGCCTGATCAGGAGCCTTTGCAATGACCATTTAATTAAGGAACCTATCCTGTCAGCAACAGGACAGAGATATTGTAGAGCTGCCATTCCAGGATGGAGACCCAGCTTTATTTAGAGGTATTTTACTTCCTGAGGAACTTCATGTTTGTCTTCACCTGGCCCTGAATTCTCCTGTTTGCCTGCCCTTGAAGCACAGTGGTGTAAGGAACAGAATTCAGCCAAGGCAGTTTATATACAAATACACAAGCACATAGTGTTCAGTCATTTTTAAGTCTGCTTTTGCTTTACTCCATACATTCACAGGCCAGCAAATGCAACAGATTTTCTGTGTGCAGCCCCAACCTACTCCTGGATCTGACAGCAAGAGAAAACAAGGAACAACATTTCACTCAAGGAAGAGCTGTCAAGCCCCCCCACCCCCACGCTGTCTCAATAAATACATTTCCGTCTAGGCTTGAGGTTACTCATTTCCTTCTCCTCGTTACAAATTACGTTTAGGAGATCAGGAACCTCAATTTTTATGTGCATAAATTACACATTTGTCACTGTATTTTTCCTGGACCCCAAAAGCCTAAAAACATTGAACTTTTTTTGCAAGATACTGATAAAAACAAGAATGCCATCCCTCGCGTCTCAGCACATCTGAGTTTCTTTAACAGAAATGCCATGCATGTTTCTGAATACTGTCATGAGGCCCATGGCAATAAAGTTCAACATACTCAGGCTGTAATCTTCTCCCAAGGAAATGGTTGGGATGCCAAGATGCCTTTTGACTTTTATTTCACAGCAGGGCTTCATTCACAGTGACTCTGTCCAAACCTTAAACTACACCAGCTGTGATACAAGGTCCTGCACAGCAATTTGTAAAAAGTTTTGACAAACAACACTCCAATGATAGAATACATTGCAATTCATGGCAAAAAAGTGATCAATATCCATTAACTGCTCAGTTGGAGGGGTGATTAATTCATAATACATCTAGGAACTGCAGTGTGCTCCTTGAGCCCTGGGAGACCAAAACACCTCTGCAGCCACTGCAAAACATTAACATAGGATACTCTGTAAACTGCTGTACAAACAGCCTGTTTAATTGTGTTAAGGAACAACAGAGAAATGCTTAAGACATTAAAAGAACTATTAAAATAGATGTCATGTTACAGTGGAGTCCAGTTACATATTAACAAATCAGTTCACAGGTACACAGCATATCCTTACTCCCAGCAGCATCTCCCCTCCCAAATTTTAAAGCAAAGTCATAAAGTCATTCACCTTGCTAAACTTAATTTTACTGCTCTTTTCTAAGTTTCACGTGGTTTTCCAATTTCACATACTTTTAATAAAAATGCATCACATCATCAGTGCACATTCTATACAATTTTTACAACTTAACAGGAATGAACTCCTAAAAAAATAGGTCAGATTTATATGGGTATGTAAAGTGATTCACTGAAAAATCAATTTTTCACTTTAGAAGGATAACATTTGGATAGAAGTGGAATTTTACATCCATCTTCTATCATGTAATGAGCTGATGCTCAGTTCAAATCAGTTACCAAAAGATTTTGGGTCTAGTTCACTATGGAGAAACTGAACAGTGTCTGATGAAATGTAACTTGGAAGTAGGGCTCACTGAAAATTTTCCACTGAATAGCACATGATAGCAAAATAATTTTTTATTTATGCTAAGAATCCTCAATGACATCATCTTCGGAAAGAGAACTTCTAATCCCCAAGGTTTTCCCCTTGGGAGATTCCATCTGTTGCCAACTGATTTTCTGGGGAACCATAAACAAAACCTCCAATAACAATTCAAAGAAGGTAAGGAACAGGTTTGGGGGAGCTGTGGGCTGGACAGTAGGGAGCAAATCCTCATAGAGAGCATTTCCAGACACAGGAAGAACACAAAAGTGATTTAAAACACAAAAAAAACAGCTGACCAAAGAAAACTGGGTCATATTCTTCAATGAAATACTGAGCTCTGTATCTGAGGAAAGAGCAGCCTGTCTTTTGCAGGCTCCTTTGGTGCCCTTGGGAGAGAAAGTCTGGATGGAAGAGTGGAAAGCTGACTGCAGTGTCAGGCTCAAGGTTGAACAGGCAGGTGGTTCTGAATCCTGTTTTCAGGGCCTGATACTGTCAAGAATGTTCTCATTAACAACATGGAAAATGGCATGAAATGCATCCTCATCACATTTCTGACTGACATCCAATTTGGGAGAGTGGTAAATACACTGGAGGGCAGGACTGGCATCACAGCCTGGCAGACCCAGACTGAAAGAGCCTCCTGAGCCTCCCAAAGACAAAGAAAGTTCTGTACAAGGGACAAGGTAACCCCATGTGGAAACATGAACTACATACAGACAGCACTGGGAGCCATGTGCTGCACTACACACATCAAACCAAGCCAAAAATCCTAAAGCATTAGTCTCACAAAGAGTTCCAGCACGGGCAAAAGAACACCACAATTAAAAAGTTTATGGATTTTAACCAAGAGATTGAAGTTATCAGGAGAGTGTACAACTGAAAGAATCCCAAAAAGCCTAAATAAATATATAAAGAGAAAACAGTCTGCTCAACCAGCACAGACAGAAATTATTGGCAAGAAAGCTGATGCCAATTTTATTTATCTATATAAATGTCCAATGCATCCACAGGGCTCTGGCAGGTGCTCCTGGGAACCCAAGCCCATGTTTGCCTGGCTGCAGCACTGCCTCTGGCAGAGGCATTTTCCACCAACTGCCCAAAATTGGGTCTCTTTTCCATATGTATCAACATCTTGCTGCAGGACAGCTTTGGGCTTTTTAAGCCAACCTTGATAGTGCTGCAAAGCTTTCTTTCCTCCACTTTTGGCAGGGGCACCAGCTAGGCTGTGTGCAGCTGCACTGAAGGACAACACAACGACACCGACCAGCTGCTCCTGCAAGAAGCTTTCCTGGATCAGCTTTGCTGCTGCAGCTCCATTCCTGGATCCACCAAACAAGTGTCAGCTGCTGGAAGAGGATATTTCTGGGATGACCTGCAATGGCTGCAGAATTTCAAGGATGACAAGGGGCATTTTGTGGGTTTTTCTGAGGTAATTCTGATTATAAGGTTGTGACTCCTGAATCCATCCAGGGAGGGCTTTTCCATGCTCAGGCACAGATGACGCACTGTGTTAGCTGACAGAACCTAAAATCCCTCACTGCCAGCCCTGCTGCCAGACCTCTCTGCTCCTTAATAGGCTGGAATGTAAATCTTCTGTTATGTTTCAAAGAGCAGTGCAGTTTTAACAACATTAATGGAAGTTGTTGTAGAAGTTGCTTAAGCCAAAAATCAACCTTGTAACAACAACCAGAATTAGGCACACTGCACATCATGAAAAAATCATGTTACTCGAGCTGTTATCAGAAATATCCCATTTTTTCTGGAGAAAAAAAATTCCAGCAATAAAGTCATTTCAAGGACTAACAGTTCATAGAAAAGAATACTTAAAGGAAAAAAAGACGTGTTGTGCATGATTAAGTACCATGTTGTAGAGCAATGTCCACCTCGATTAACACATCAGATCTGTGTGATCAAGGAAGAATGCTGCTACAAAGCCTGAAAAGCCCAAGAGATTCAGAGATTTCAAGCCTGCCTGATTGAGTAAAGTGCTCCCTCCAAGACAACATCAGTCAATGAAATATATATTCTAATGCAAATATTTAAACTATGAAAAAGGAAAACATCGAAAATACAATATTTTTATTTAACTTAATGTTAAGTATTTTAAACTTTGATTGTGCTTTTCAGTGCATGGACAGCAGCCACTTCTTTCATACAGATGCAGATTTTATTTGAAATCTTACGCTTTTTGGCAGTTCAAAAATAAAAGTATGATAAATGCACAGGAGATGTGGGAACTGTTTCTTATGAAAAAGTTAACTTCTTGGCTATTAACAAAACGTTTGCTTTTCTAAAAATCCAAGTGAAAACAAGCATGAAGGATTTCTTGTAAGAGATAAAGACAATGGAAGAAAAAGTAAACCAATTTGGAACTGGCAATTGTAGAACTACCCTCAGAATCCTTCAGTCTTAAAGCTTGCTGAATTGATAATTTTCTCCGGGTTTTTAAATGGCTTCAGGAAATAAGAAGGTTAGAATTCCATGAAGTAACTCCTCCAACTTTGGTTACAGAAGTCAAAAAGTAAACTCCTAGAACATACTAGCTGGTCATCGAGCTGAAGAGGCATGTTTGGATGTCCTGAAAAAAAATTCTTGTTCTCTGTAAAAACTGTTTGGCAGGGCAAACACAACCAGAGGAAAAAACACAACCTTGAGCTCCCTGTGTGGATCAAAGAATCAGAAGTGTACTAGCATTGCCTTCCAGCAAAATTCTTCCTCTGGTACAAATTCTAGGAAATCTTGGTATGATCCTTTTCTGTTCCACAGCCTTCTAAATCACTGCTAGTAGCAATTTCCAACTAACTAGCCACAGAGAAAGCCTTCTTTGCCAGATTTTGGATTGCTAGTTAATCCAATTTAAAACCCTGGCAAATCTTCTCCTAGGCTATCTGATCTTCCTTCCAGAAGGTTTTATTCCAAACACCTGTTTTGTTCTTATTTCATTGACACTTTAAGAAAAAATGCAGAGAGGGTAGTTCTGCTATGTAATCAAAGTGAATGGCAATGAGAATTTTAATAAAATTTCTGTACCTTGGGGTACAGAGAAATATTAGTGAAGTTCCAAGTCCCAACTATAGTCATACTATTTGAAATTCTTTCCTCACAATTCATGTTTGGAGCTTTCAGCAGGATGAGCCAGATTGCAATGGTTGGATAAAAAAGAATGGGGAGTGAAAACAAAAACTGAGAAGTTCAAGCATTAGCAATGGCTTTGGCATCCTAAAACCAGCATGACTCCGATTCCAGAGAACACACTAGCAATCACCAAATGAGTGCAGAACACAATTCTGAAGATCAACAGATAATTTCTGGACAGCATGGCATTATTTAGTGCATATACTGAATGAAACCCACTGTATCAGCAAGAACTACCAGCCATGTACAACGAATATGATGACTCACATGATAATTAATTCTTACCTGTCTCTCTTCCTAACAATAAACATGAGTAGATATCCTGATGCACTTGACCATCTTTCATTCCTTTTATCTTATCTGCAGTTCTAAGTAGCAAAGAAATCCTCAAGCTTTCAGGTAAACCTTCACATGCAACCCACAGTACCCCTTACCTTCCTTCTCTTCAGTACCATGCTAGTGTTGATGCCACATTTTGTCCAAGTTCCTTATGCTGATAAAATTTTAGATCTTGTTCTTGACTGTTTTGCAAGGACATTTAGGAGTGTACCTTTCAGCTCATTCCTGTGAGACATCCTGCCAGGTGCTGCTAGCCAAAAACTTCCTGTGAGAACTCCAAATCCTCTTACATACCATCCTTCTCCTCCTTTGAATCTTCTCCTATGCACAGAAACTAAAACAATGAAGATCTGCATTTTCTAAATTAACCCACAGGGTGAGAGCTGTGCACAAGCATGATGCTGCTGTGTCATCTGCTGGAGCCCATTTGTGCAACATGACTGTGATGATGCTTTAACAACAGCAGAGGTGATTTTGATGAAAAGCTCTACAAAATACCTTATCATTAAATTGGTTGGAATAATTAATTATGGTTTGCTGGACTGATTTTAAATTCATCAGTTCTGACACCTGCTGTTTTCATATGCAGGCTGTATCTTGAATTTGGAAATTAGAATTACAGAGTATTATAATGCAGACAAGGAAAAATATGAAGTTTCTTAAGAAAATCATGGCAGCCTCATAACCAAGTTGATTTTAAGTGTATTATTACTACTACAGTTAGAGTAAGATCTAGAAAGATCTTAATTTAATATTAAGAAGATTTAATTAACTTAATATTAAAAAGATGTAATTCCATATACCTGGAAGAGATAGAGAATATTACATGCCAATTGTATGGAATTTACTCATGTATAACAAAGGATTTGTATTCTCTAAAGTGATGTTTTAATCAATTAAAATTCCAAGTGAAGGTTTTACAAGGTACTCAACTGACTAAAGGACTTAATCAAAAGAAGCTGCTCTGGTCCTCAAAAGTCAAATAATCTGTAGAGAAAATCAAATAAATTTGTTCATTTACAAACATTGTGGGACTTTAGACTGTTAAACATTCACTTTCAATTCCGATTCTTAGCTCCCAAGTGGAGTTTTGGACTTTAGAGTTCAAAAATTAGGGGAGAGGTGGAGAAAGAGGGTTGTAGGATTTGTTTATTTGTTTTATCTGTAGAAATTAGGTAATTTTTAGATACTTTGTTGGGTCACTAGACACCAAAGCCTGCCCCTGTGACTGAGTACAGGGAGGGAATGACTAAAAATAATCCTCATTAAAACATGTTTACATGGCATTTTCCATTCATCCTAAAAGCCAACTAATTTAAGTCATAATTCTGGGCTGTAATATTGAAAAAGAATGTCAACAGCTGCAAGAATTTTTTACAACATATGCAGATTGTCAAAAGTTCTTTTGTCTACACCTTATTTTGTGTTGGTGTTCTATAAAGGCACATAATTCCAATGTAAAGAAATGTAAAGAAATTGATCCTCATGCTTTTCTCCTTAGAAATCATTCTAAAATGTCACACAGTTCACTACTGTTTGTCTGTCATATCCATGCATTTGTCAAAGTTTACACAAAATACTGACAAAACCCAGAGCTGGCCTGTGTTTTATGGTATTTCTCTCAGCACCACATTTCAGTTCTTGAATGAAAGCTGCCAAGATCCAATTGTTTCAACCAAAGGTTATGCAAACGTGACACCAACCAAAATGATTAGAAGACTTTGGATATTCCATCTTCTTTCTGCTTCAGAAATGACCACATGCAAAAAATAATGAGGCTCTTACAGACACCCATTAGTAATTTTTATGCAAATTCCTGTAAAATCAAACACTTAGAAAGAGAAGCTTTTTAAAATTCCTTATGGAAACAACAGAGCAGTTTCTATCTGCTGTGCTTCTGCTGGTGGCCAAGGCAGCACACCTTGCAGCTCCTCTGCCTGGGCTTACCAGCTACTTGAAGGGTGAAGTGCAGGGGAAGGAAGATCAGAGACCATGTTACACAGGAATTCCTTTTCCAAAAAATACTTGTGTGGCCACAGTGGTACAGTCACTGCATGGGCACAGCAAACCAATACCATGCAATATTCTGCCACTTACTGTCCACACTAAATGGCACTCAGAGTGCATGAAGTGCATAATTAACAGTGTTGTACACATATCTATAGGGAATGATGGACCTTTGCTGTAATACACTCTATAAACATACCTAACAGCTTAGATAAAACTGAAATTCCATGTGTTACTTCCATATTTTTAGAGATATAAAACCTGTAAAAACAGAAGTCACTGATTTCACATAGTTTGTTATATTAGCAAAGTGCCCATTCTTTCCAACATGAAAGACTTGTTGTTGGTTTGTTTTTTATCACCTTTCATCAGTTCACCTCTTTCCCAGCCAGGCTGGAGAACAACTGCACAGCAGTACAGCACAATTCCTAAGCCAGCCTTGTTTTATTTACAGCAGTGAGCAGGGCACAAACACGTCTGCTTTTCATCACAACGACCAAAAACATCCAGAACACAGAGTCATTAGGAACACTTGGCAACCACAAGGCCACAATTAACAGCAATGATCACTTCAAGCACTCAGAGCTGACCATGTCAACACCCCCAGGAGCTCCATGGGTTCAGTGAGACACCTGCATGTGAGCAAACCCTGCACCAACAGCAAATGGGGAAGGCTTGAACAGAAGGCCAGCAATGAGGAGACATCCATGGAGAGCAAAGGCTGAGTAAAGCCTGCTCCAGCTGCCCAACAGCACACAGACACATCTGGGATGGACGGGGTCATGCCACCCTCCTCACCCGTGCCAGGGAGCTGCTCAGGGAAATTTCCTTGTGAGCCCCAAAGCTGCAACCAGCCCATTTGATACCTTTATACAATATTAAGCAAAGACCCTTACAACAAGGCTGGACCTGTGCACATGTGTACACATGGAGGGGAGGAGGAAGTGTGTGAACACCACATGGCTTGGTCAGAAGCCAGGAGGGAAGCTGAAGGCAGATGCAGGAATGGAGAGCATGCCATGGGACTTTCATTTCTGCTAATCCCTCTCTTTTCCTTTCCTTTAGTAACAGTCTTGTGCAATAGCTCTGCAGGGCAGGTCCATGCAGAAGGCAAGATTAACAGAAGCAGGGTCTCGGAAGTCTGCAGGAAAACAGCAATTTAGGAATCTCCCTGCCACACACGAGCTCATTCCTGAACAGCACTGCTGGCACAGCCCCAGTGTGAAAAGCAGCCATGGTTTTCTGCTGCCTGGTCATCAAAAACCCATCCTTGCTAAAACCACAGAGGCATTTTAACACAGCTGGAGACAGCTCCCCTGGGGCGTGGGCTCACGTGTGGAATCAGCCAGAACTCGCTGGGGACACCACTGCACACACTAATGTCCCCAGGGATGCTACAAGGAATTACCTGGACACTGTCACACAGGGAGAGTGGTGGCCCAAGGAATGGTTACTGCTATGCCAAAGGGCCATCCTCTGAGATGGCATGAGTATAACAAACAGCATGTTCCTCAGAGTAAAGAGAGGAAAAATGAAAACTGACCAACAATACAATCTCTTACAGTGTGTTTCCATTGTTTTTCTAGACAAAATATGTGAGCACTATCAGTTCAATATCAGTGCAATGATATTCTGGTACTGTGCAATCTCTTGGGATAAAGACATTATCAGAAAGATTCAGGAATAGCAACTTCTTTTATTAAGTTCAGAATTTTATAGGTGGACCCCTAAAGAGTCGGCAGGGTGATGAAGCTGTTATTTCTACTTTTTGGGAATCATGTATCAGAGAACCATATGATGTGACCAAAAAAACCCCTACCAAAATCACGTTCAGCACAATACAGAATTAAATCTGGAAGCCTGAAGTCCAAGCCTTTAAAACTGGAATCTCCTTTTTTGCCCCATTCAAATAATACCATTACTATGTATAACATGATGAGAAGGTTCAAACTGGTAATAACTGATGAATTAATAGAATTAAGTGTGGGCCTGTTAAGCTCCTATGATTTCTCTTCATGTCCAATTTTGTAAGTTTAAAATACATTTAAGTGTTTTTAAATAGTGCTATTTTTCAAACACGAATTCTGAGACTCTGCTTCCAGGAATGCAAGTCAAACTGAGTAACAAAAGACAGGTCATGAAATAGAAGTCCAAAAGGAGAGAAATCTACTGTAACCCTCCAAAATAAAGATGTTTAGCAACATAGTTTTCAACATAAAATATGAGAAATGCTAGCTCATGTAACCTTCATATTGCCAAGAATTTGAATCATATGACACACACACCAAGCTGATTTTCTCTCAGGAATAATAAAATCTTTCTTGTTATTGGACAGTATTCACAAACCTCTGAATTCTGAGAGGTTTTAAACTGACTGATAGATTTAAAAACTTTATCTGGTGGCAGAATATACTACAAAAGTTACTTGCCTAAGAAAAATAAATATTATTTATAGAATGCCGCTGTTTTTAATTTTGCTTATCAAAATTTCTTTCACAACAGACTGCATAGTAAGTGCTACAAAGAGGCCCTTATTACACTAAAGTGATACAGAAGAATCACAAGCAGAGTTCTAGAGGTAAAATAAATCAGTATTATCTTCCATCTGCTTTTGGCCAGTGCTGGAGAACAGATGATGGCTCCGTTGTAGCTTTGTTGTAACCTACTACAGGTTACATTTTACATTTTGTCCTGCCTGCTACTAAGCTGTGTTCCATACTGTACACTACAAGTATACTCCTAGAATATCCAGTATAATCTATTTGAAAGACAAAATCTGGTTATTTCCACTATGGAAAACCACAGTGATCTATGAGAAACTACCTAAAGCACTAAAGCAATGATAATTATTCTGCTATCAAAGATATTCTCTCAGTTCCAGTGGTACAACATCTATTGACAGATGTGACACTGGAGCAGGTCCTAAGCCAGCACTGATGACTGTAATTGTCAGATTAAATCACATCACAAGAAGATCTCACTCCTTGCTCACAGTTTAAGACCAGAATTTTGAGAGTATTTATGTATTTATCAGTTTTATGCACATTTTTCCCACTCTAACCACATTTAGATTAAGAATCCAGCTGTCTGGGGCAGATGTGTTTTCAAATTTGGCTCACATTTTCCAAAGAAAAGCATGTTAGGTATGCAGTTAGGTAATATTACTGACCAACATCTTAGGCTGTGCTGTACCACAACATCCTGGAGCTCTTCCTTTGAAATGAGAAGTTTTATCTGTCCCAGCTACCCAACGAAGGGGTCTCACAGTCCTGCATCATCTTAAGAGAATCTTTCCCCAGAAATACATTTTCTCAGGAAGACTTACTGTTACTGTTAAATATTTTATGCAAATTGCTTTGAACGCCTTTTTAATATGAAAATTGTTTCATGTTTTTAAAAAGCATCCCCAAAATGTATTCAGGCCTCTTCTTGCTTTTACTACTACTTTATCAAATTAAGTCCAACCACATTTCAAAATACAGCATTCACTTGTTGCTGCCAGAGGAAAATTAGAGAGACAACTGAAATTCTGGACAAGTTATGACTGCAATAAATGAATGGAAGTAAGTAAATTGAACCTTGAGATGGTTTCTGCCACAATTTCTGAACAAATATTAAAAGTACAAAGTGTTGTTGAAAACATAATTACACACAAGTGTTTCCCTGCTAAAGAAAAAGGCTTCTTAGTTGCAAAAAAAGTTAAGTATTTTTTTGAAATGTCAGCAAATGTTATTATAGAAAATTAAAACAGAAAGAAAAATTTCTGAAATTTATGTGAAACTGCAAATTTTTCTGAGATAACCAGAGCAGAGGAAAGCAAGTATGACTGAAATAGTGTTTAGAGCTATAATTTCACATTTTTGTCTGCAGTGGTATGTTTGAATGAACTGAATTGTCAATCAATAGATTAAGCTCTCACAACACTGCAGGTGCTTTTTAACAGCAGTTTAGTCACATAACATATGGAACAGAACAAAATGCTCCTGCTCCTCTATCAAAGGTATTAAACACTATGGTGAGACAGGATGATGAAAATGTTTGCCACAGTACATGATTTTCAGGGGAAAAAGTCTTACCCAGGGCATGACAATAAAGTTTTCAGCAAGTGGTCATACATTGATTTTATCCAAGCATGAATTCTTGTCATTTTCATTAGGCCCCAACAAATATTCTTTCTCACGATTCTTGTTATGATTACATCATTTCTCATTATTCTGATTACCATTAAACAATAATCATATTCAATTACCAAACAATCATTACATTTAACAATAATATCATTTATCAAATGATGATTATGCAGGTGTAGCTTCACATGATCTAGAAAAGAGAAAGATCAATATTTGTTCCCAGGGCCTACCAGACCCAACCTTCCTTTCCACCCCCTGAATCTATTGTATGCAATTCCCATGATTTTAGGAACATTTTAACCCTTTGCTGTCCCTCTCAGCTCTTGGATCATCCTCTGTGCCTCCAGCCACAGCAGCATTTCAGTTTGCATCCTGCAGAAGCCAATGGGAATGTGCAAAAATGTTAAAAGAAAAATCTGGTGCTGAGTCTGAGGCAGTTTCTACAACTGCAGCAGTTCAGTGAGGTCTGAAAGCCCTACTGCAGCCCCAAAAACCCCATCAATAATTAATGTGCTATTTCCCTAAAGCTTCACTGCATCTCCAGTTAAGACCACATTTCTTAAATTAGATTTTTGTGTCTTTTAACAGACACTGCTTAAATTACTTGGTCTTATGACCTGCAGCTAACAGAATTCATGTGTCTACAGCAAAATGCTGACTTGCTGAGTCCCACTGCAGCAAGGGCACACTTATTTAAGTTCTTGATAATGCGCTTTTTTCTTGAATTGATACAGGGAAGCTCCAAAATGTCACAATTTACACATTGTTTCAAATAACACACTTGAGCAAAGCACACAGACAAACCATAAATCATGTTTTTATCTTAATAAATAACTTCGTATGTCATAAAAGTAGATGTTAAAAATACTTGCTTCTAACTCACTGCCCAGTGTCAGGAGTTCAGATGTTTTCATGTTGGCCAAGCTTACTCCTGAGAAATGAAAACTTTCATTTCATATTTTCAAAGATATGAAAATACTGTTGGGGGGGAGAAGGCATGAAAACTGTGCCTCCTTATTTGATCTCTTTCCCCTACATGATTTGAGTTATATTTGCTTGTTTTACTGAAGAAAAACAAGCCTATTTTAATCTCAGTAACTCTTCAGACACATTCATTTCCTTGAACTTGATCTCCTTCTTGGGCCTTCAAATCACCAAGATGGGGAAAAAAAGATTTTCTTCCAGAATAAAAACTGCTTTTATTGTTTTATTAAAAGGTGATGTCAGTATTGATTTCCTCAATTTTCATTTTCTTCTGCTATAATTTTTCTAAGATATAGAAATAAAGGAGATTTATATTCTGTTCCTATTGTCTAAAAATAACTGGATTTTTTTTAACCCAGGAATGACCAAAAAAATAGAAGCAAAATCTGTGACACATCTAGATAATCCTGCTTTCTGGTTTGAAAGAAAATTTCCAACTCTGGAATACACAGCAGGTGCAATATTCCATTAGTCATGATTTTGGACAGAGAAATAGAGTTTCACTGATAAGTTCAATTTTTTTTCCAACTCCAAATTTAGGGCTTGGAAAAGGTGAAGACCTGTGCCAAAAAGCAGATTCTATGTGCTGTGTAATTTCAGCCAGTCAGCTTCAGTTCCATCTGCTGACTGCAGGTTGTTCTGCTTTTAAGATACTGCTCAGACAAAGATGAACTTCTTTCAGAACAATAGGAAAATATCTTAGTATGAACAAATAAAAAATGCAACAGACACCAAAACTTGCATTTGATGGTGACCTGAGGTAGCATTTACTCAGTCAAGGTTAATTTATTTCTACACATCAGTGAAAGCAGCATTTAGCACTCACCTGTTAAAAAATGTGGGTCAACCTTTTTTAAATTACTGCAAAACAATTTCAGGGGGTTTTAGGTTAGAGGAAAGTGGGATTAAAATACTAAGGCCTCCATCAAGTCTCTAATTTGATACAATAATTTAGACAGGGCCAACAAAAGAAAAATTATAACCAAATGTGATCACATTACAAGTTAATAAAAATACCACTACATTCTCAGACAAGAGACTGAAAACATACAAGTCTATAAAATATTTCAGATGCTGAATTGAGAACAAGTAAAGGTAAAACAGACCAATTATTGAAATGAAAGTCAAAAGAAGTCACCCACATATTTTGCTTTCATAGGTAGCTGCCACCATATGTTGAGACTTATTCAGCACATAATAATTTGTCAGAATTAACTTTGGAGATGAACTGCAAACACTTGCAGTGAGTTTGTGACAAACTAAGATGTCACTGTGACAAGCAGAACTCCTACTATGAGCCACAGAAGTAGAAAGTATGCTTTCTTAAACTGTGCTTAAATAAAGAAGACAAATTTGGGGGATTTTTAACTGGGCAGTGGTTGATATACATTTTAGGAACTCTGCGTTGAAAATGACATGGAAAAGCCAAGACCCACTCATTGAAAAAAGCACTTCAAGCCATTAAGTTAAATAATTTCATACCTACCAAAACTTAAATTAAATTATTAATAATGGGAACAATTTTCTTTCTGCTTGTCATATCAGGCAGATCTGTACAGACCCGAGTGTTTTGTATTTTATTCTTTCAACAACAAAACATCTTTAATCTGCTATCAAGTAATATCTGCTATATCACTGTAGGACACGGTTGAGTAAATTAATTTTTTCTTCTCCACAACTCTCTAAGCCATTTTGCTTATCCCAGTCCTAAGCAAGAGAAAGGCAAGGAGGACACAGGGTACCTGCAGGGCACAGTTCATCATCCTCACGATGTAGTCGAACTGCTGGTGGTCCAGGATGGCTCGGTTGTCCTTCACGTGCTGGCCCAGCTCCTGGGTCAGGCAGTGCCGAGCTGCTTTGCCCTTCAGGGCTCTCAGAGCTGCAGGCAGGGTCTGCAGGCAAGAACACCCCATTTTATATGGAAATCAAATTAAATGGCACTACTCATACTGAATAGCATTCATTTTTTATTAAGAAGCTGCAAGTGACAGTAAAGAAGAATTCTGCAAATTACCCATTAGCTTGAATATCAAACTTTCACATAATGGTTGATTTAGCCTGAGTTACCAAGTACTAAATTTTTCCTTTTTCTCTTTTTCCAAATGCATTAAACAGCATTTCTCACCTACACCTGTAAATAGAAATCTTTTAGTATGGATAGGCACTGAATGGATGTGAAATTAGAAATGGATTATTTTGATTAAATGCTCTGTTCTCCAGCCAGGCCAGGGCTGGAGTTTCATTTGTGATAAGCAATGAAGGACAAATGGGTTTAGAAGTGGCACAGCTCTCATAGCAGTGAGGCCACTAGATTGTCACACAGTTTATCCTAAACCAGGGCCAACAGAATATTTATATCAAAGTTTTAAAGATGCAGCAAATGCTACAACACTGATTATCAGCTGGGGCCCTTTAGGCAGCTAAGTAAAAACAAGCAGTCTATTTGCCAAGGAAAAATCTACCACAGAGAGGGACAAAAACCCACTGAACTTCCCCAAGTGCCTGGAAGTTGAATGAGGTTAAAAACTACTGCACTGTCTGCTTGGGTGAAAACTCTTTTAAAGAGTTACACACTTCATTAGGACTTTCCCCATGTGCATTTTGACACCATAACTCATAAATCAAGCAAATCTCATTTTCTATCTTGATCTGCACAGGTGATACTTCCCCGAGAAAACAAAAAAATTCTTAAAAGAATTTTACAGTCATTTTCATAGCTAGAATTAGGTTTGATTGTAAGTTTGAGTGACTGTTCTACAATAAATACCTGAAATCTCTATGGACAGAATCTACAATCCCTGGCAACTTCTTCATGAAGAGAAAATGTCAAGGATAACGACTCACTAGCACATTTCAGTGAAGACAGACATGACAAATATTTACATTCATCTCTGAGTTCTATCAAATTACTGATTTTTAAAACCAGCAAAATTGACTGTACTGAAAATTTCCAAAGAGCATTGCTTGTTAAATACCAAAGCACAAATGTATGCCTTTTGTTTGCATTCCTTCTAATTACTGCTGCTAGACCAACATACACCCAGCTCTTTAAAAAAAATAATTATGTGGACAATGCTACTTATAACAGCAATAAATTTTGTAAAAAGGGTTTTCAACTCATTCATGTAGGATTAGAAACAGGTTTTCAAATCCATTAGCCTCATATTACACACAATATTGCATTTAGATGATTATTTTTATTGCTTACTTCATTCATTTAAATGGTCAAAATAATCCTTAGCATTTGAAACAAGACTTCAAAACGTCCTTTGTGATTAGGCTAGTCTCCATTTGCTCATTAACAGAACAGAGAGCAATTTGGGAGAATTAAAATTTCATTTTATTACCTTTTCAGTCTCCAAAAATTTGTTTTCAAAAATGAACGAGATGCAGTTTCGAACAACTTCCAGCCTTTGAGCACTGTTGAAAACTGTGCTTCCCTTTTCCATTATGGAAACTAACAAAGAAAAAGAAGAATATACATCTGTGAAATGTCTGCAAGAACCACAAAGAATACCACAAATTTACTTTAAAAAATAATTATCACATCCTCCCTTTTATTCTGTTAAACAAATTCCATTTGTAGGCAGATGGGAACACAGGATCCCAAATCTCTGGTTTTCCTGTACCATCTGAAGAGGAGAATGCTCTGAATTTTAACTTTTAACTGTTAAACTTTTAATTTTGGGGTAGCTGATTCTCTTCATTATTTTTTCTGTTTGTTTCGCACAGGCACAAAGAGATTATTAGCTCTAACATACTGATGAAACACATAAATAAACACAGATTAATAATAAATGTGTGTGTGTTCTGCAGTGAGCTGCATATTTTGTAGCAGTAGATAATTTTTAGATGGCCATGACAAGAATTCTGCAACATGGAACAAAACCTGACAAACCTGATCTCTTATCTAGATTCCAAACTGCTGAGATCTTATTTTCTTAATGCACTGTTTTGCCCTGATTTTTCAAAAAAATTCAGAATGCAAGAACTAACATTCTCTTTTTCCCTGTAATATCAAATAGACAGTATCTAAATTCAGGATATGCCTTTCTAGTGGATAATAATGAGCTGCTTCTATCCAAGGATTCTGAGAGACAGTTCAGCAGGGAGTGTAAGTGTGAAAGCTGCTCCTCAGAAAAGAAACAGCAAATCCCCAGCTTTGACACAGGAATTAACTTATAAAAAACACCCTCCTCTTGCCACAGAACACAACCACATAGCCTTTAAATTTTCTGTGAGTACCAGATTCAAAGATACAGACAACAGCAAAGGCAGGTGAAGAGAGTTCATCCTCTTCTTGCATAAACCTAAAGGGAAACAGGGCAGGACCTCAAGAGGCCATCTAGCCTGCTGTCCCTAGACAGGATCATCTCTATTTATGTTACTTCTCATGTTTGTCTAATATGTTCCCAATGTTCTGTGATAAGAGAGACTCCATGGCTGCACAAGAAATCCACTCAACTGCCTCACAATCCTCATTTTACCACGTCTTGCTGACAAATAACTGTATTTCTGTGCTGCAATTAAACCCATTACTTCTTATCATTACAGATTATTCCCCTTCTTTTTCTCACTGCCTCTTGTATAATTGAAGCCTGCTATTTTGTGTCCCCTCAGTGTCCTATTTTTCAGTCTAAACAACTCCCCATCTTTCCTTGTAGGTCACATTCTCTGGACCACTGGTCATTCCTGTTGCATTCTTATGGACTCTGTCCAACAGAACCAAAAATGGAGACAGTCTCCCAGTGTCCAAAAATGGGCACAAACACTCCAGCTGAGGTCTCACTGAGCACAATGAAGAGATTTCTCCGTGGGGTTCACTGACTGAGCTCCTGTTTATACATCCTACTAAGATGTTTGGCTTTTTTGCAGTAGCTTGATATAGTTGGGTCATGTTTGCCCTACAGACACTGAAGTTCCCAAATTAATTTCTGAAGAATTGCTGCCTGGTCAGCCAATCCTGCCTAGGCAAGTGCCATACCATATTTGAAGAAAAGCAGTGGAGAAGAACAGAATTCAATGGAGTCTTGTGGTTAGATATCCAATTTTTAAAGATGGATTTGACTTCTGATCCCATCCTTCAAAGTTCTGCAAGCTCTGCCACCTTCATGTACAAGATTATTAACCATAGTAGTTTATGCCACCATTCACATTGATGAGTAGGACTGTGAGTAACAGAACTTCTTGGGAGTAAAATGAGAATGACAGGCCTACAATGTCCACACCTGTTCTTTATGTTTAAATATATGTATATTTATTTTGAGACACATGCTACCTTTGCTGTTTGCCTTTTTCCAGTAATTTATATATCTTTCACTGATATCAAAGGAGGAACTCACATAGTTCAAATCTTGGTACAGCCAGTGCTACAAGTGATTTATGGTGATATTTAACAGGCCTAGCTGAGTAGACAATATTAAGTTTAATTGTCCAACTCAAACTCTAATTCAGATCACATTCACTTTTGTTGTTAGCAGTAACACCCCCTACTCTCTGAATGTCTGACTTCTTAGTAAAGGCAGATTGAAAAGGGCTTTTAAAACTGCAAACACTGGAGTCTACACCCCATGGTTTGCTATGTGTAGGAACCCTGAAGCCTGGGAGTTTTGAACTTTCTGTGCTTTCTGGCACTGACCCCCAACACTGCTTTGGACCTAAGACTTTGGAGAAGTCTTCCAAAATTTGAGTGATGGAGTTGGAGTCACTGGTGTGTAGTTTGAATAGAGGTGTGCAATATCACATGGTCAAGAGTTTGGAATTTGGGGTTTTAGAATATAGTAACAGGTATGGGACAAGATGGACATTCTGAGGTGGTGGCTTTTTCTTCCTTCTTGTTCCTTCTTCTTGGTTTTTGGTTGGATAAAGTATTACAGTGCAGGTCACAGCGTTTGGTCATTGGGTCAAAAGTATAAATAATATAGATGTTAGTTTTTAACTGGAGTATTTGGCTTTAAAAGACCTTGTAATGAGCAAGATCCAGCTCCATTTTTACTCACTTTTAGCTTGTTAGCCAGAGGTGCTGTAGCACTCACTGTGCTATAGACAAGAATTAATAAACAATGAGTCCAAACACAAAACTTTGTCTCTTATGCTTCAGCTATGATCACTAAAAATACAAGATGAACATGAAATTGGAGCACCACATGCTAATTATCCACGAGAAGCAGACAGGACAGGGAACAAATGAACATACCCACAGGGGGACCTGCTGGAACCACACACTTCTTGTCCCCACGGGTGGCAGGGGGGGCACCCTGGCTCCTGGCCAGCCCCTCCTGGAGCAGCTCCTGCACCCTGCCCTCGTTGATCCTGGGGAAGGGCAGGATGTGAACCCGCAGGTGGGAGCCCTCCGTGGGCCTTGGCACCTTCTGGAATGCTATGTGGGGATTGGGGTTCTCCTGCAGGTCAAAAGCAAAAAGTCACACACACAATTAATCATGCAGTGTTATCATCTGTCCCATCTAATTTGACTGCTGTTTGGAGAATCTCCCATACCTGAAAGATGAAGAAGTCAAATTTCTAAAGCAGATGATTAATAAAATGTTTCATATTCAGATCACCTTTGACTCAGTAACTTTAATATTTCCAACTTTCTTAAAGGCTTCTATAAAACTATTTTTGTCAATGTGGAAAATTCAAAACAAGAGCAAAAGAAAAGTCCCTGCTTAGCTTAGGCTGATTTAATGCAAATTAATAAATATTAAGGACCTGAATATAAATCATTGTGACAGTCAAGCTCTCCATTAGAGAGACTATCTACCACCATGCATAGAATCACACCTCACATTTCCAGAGGTGCAGTAATCAAACAAAATGGGGAATTTCCATCTCTTCATTCATTTCTTCTGGGGTTACCATTAATCACATCTGAATTTACTGCTGTCCAATTTGACTCTATGCTCATTACTAGCTACATGCCACTGCCAAAGAGTGCTATCCATCAATGAGGTTTCTCTTGTAAACACACAATAAATTTGGAAGAAAACTTGTAAACAGCAGCTTAATACTTTTGTTCACAGGGGCAAAAGGCAACAAGGAGATCAAGTGCATCAACTTGAGAAATAGCTGTCAAAACACAACTTAGCCACATGCATTCTCTGCAGAGGAAAATTTAATGGAACAGGCTAAAAATTCAGGGGTATGAGAGCAGCAGATGCCAGGGGAAGCAAGGGAAAGGTAATGCAGTCTCAGGAGAGGGTAACAGAGGACAGAGGACAGAAAATACCAGAAAACGAGAATAACTCTTCCAATATCCATTTCAGTGAGAGGAGAGATTCAGAGGAAATACACAGGAAAAGTTACTTTTATCTTGGACATCACAATTTTATGTCAGATGTATACAGTATTAGGCTAATTAGAAGTCTAATGCCTTTGATTTTCCACCTCTACCATCAGGACTCAGGCAAATATTTTCTCTCCCTAACAGACCTGGTCTCTCCCTTGTCACAGATGCAATATTATGATTATTAGAACTGTGAAGCAAGATGTCAAACACATCATGCAGTCTGTTCAAAACTAGGCAGCTCTAGACAGCTTAAGCAGTGTTACTCATCACTATATTTAGTCAAAGACAGGTGCACAACTACTAGAAATCTGACTTCTCAAGGCATAAAGTCATTGACTTTGCTCCTCTGAAGTCACTGACTTAGGGATAGTGAAGGAGCAGGTCAGTCACAATGGTATGAATAAATAGCATCAAAAAAGATACCCTCAAACATCCCTGAACTTAGCAGCATTTGGTAGTTCTTGTGTTTTGTTTTGCTTTGGTTTTTTTTTTTCAGAACTGTAGATGTAAACCACAGATTTGGGGAAGTGGGATGTAGAAAGAAAGGGTGACAAAGGTGTCAGCTGATGGTGCAATAGATAATGCTCTGTGGCGTCTGAATAACCACACAAGTGTGAGGGGGAGGGAGATCAGTCTATGCCAAAAAAAGCCCACAAACCTCAAAGCAAACAAAAAATCTAAAACCCATGAACAAAACAACCCCATCCTAGAACCAGCTAATGGAATGGTAAGAGACTTTATCAAAGCACTATGTAAAATAAACATGATATGAAGGCAAAAATTAAACTGGAAATGGAGTTGTAGGAAAGCTGAAGAGTACAAGAAACAGGTGTAAAAAATGAAATAATGCTTGCTGAGCTGCAAACCAGGGTGAGTGGGTCACACAGTAGGAAGGAACTGCTGGAAATACACACTATGCTAAATTGTACTCTATATATATAAATATATATTATATAATATACATTATAAATGCATAATTTTTATATAAACTGTTGAAAGGCAAGAAAAGAGATGTATTTGGCATGGATAGGTTGCAGCAGAGAAAACACCAGTTTATAGACCTTATGTGAACACAGACTAAAAAACAGGTAAGTAGTTGTAGCTATATCTAAATCAATATTAGCATTAATAAATCAATATCATATTGAATTTCCTTTGCATATACAAATTTAATGATCTTTAAAGTTCCAAAGTCTTTTGCCATAATGTAGATGATGATTACCACAAGCAGTCACTTCTATTTTCAGGACACTGAGAAATCAGAATTTTCAATGTTACCATCTCAACTCTACAGATGCAGCAGGCACAGTCAACTTACATTTTTGAAGAGCTGTTCTGCAAGCTCTCTAACATGCTTTATTATTTTTGGTGGATTGCCCTCTTCAGCTTTAATTCTTTCAACTTCAAAGGCCACCAACTTTTTCAAAAGAAGAAAGAATAAACATGTTGATAATTCAACTAAAAAAGAATAGCTCTTATTTAAGTTATGAAATGTTAATGTTAAATTGAAACCAAGGAAAGAAAGCTGAACACTGAAAAATGTGGGATGACATGTTGCTCTAGAACATGAGACATTTTCAGTTTCATATGCAGCATTTGTCACCAGACAGAAAGTCCAATGCAAATAAACCATTTCACATTTCTATACCTCAATCCAAACTTCTCATAGGTACTACTACAACACAGAATTAATCTCACACTCTATTTTTACTCTGCATTCAAGTCAAAGCCATCGCAGTAACAACTGTGGTATTGCTTTTTAAAACAATTTTTTTCATCTCAGTTTACATTGCTGGTTATTTAATGTAATATTTCTCTATGAGATTGTTAACACTTCAGAGAATATAATTAAATTATTGAAAATAATTCTGTACTAGCACATGCAATGTATTATGAAGCCACAGGAACAGCATTACCAAAGTTTATACAACTATTTAACTTCATACATATGAGGGGGTATAATTTTATGGAAGTAAGCTAGAAATATCTCCCTAGCAGAAAACAGGAGTTGAGATGATTAATATAAACTTGATATAATAAACAGTGGGGATTCAGAAGCATTCCTGTAGTTTTTCCCATGCTGAAACATCACAGTAAATTGCAATTTATTTGGGAATACAGAAACAGTTTTCACCTCATCAAAAAGATCACAGGTTCTGAAGGGAGGACCCCTCTCTGACACAAAGCCAGCAAATGCCATTCCATTGAGGACTTTGGTTAGAAAGTCATTCTCAATCAAACCTCGCTGGCCCAAGAAGGCTGCCTGCAACAAAGACAGAAAGAAATGCTTTTTAAATCAGCATCAAAATTACAACTGTTATGTACTAGTCAAGCATTTTCACCAGCCTATCAGCTGATACTAGTATAAGTGGTACTTTTTAATTAAATTTTTTACTGTACATAGTATCTTTTCATATCTATATTCAGAATTGAAAATTTGATGCACACATTTTTTAAATCTCACAAGTAATAAAAGAGAAAACTAGTATCTTCAAGCAAGTTATTACATACAGAGGTTTTCAAAATTCCACAGTGATTCCTCCAATGTTCATTTGTATTAAATTTCAATGTTAACTTTGCTGTATATTTCTGCCCTGTCCCTGCAATTAGTCCTACTAAAACACACTGATATTGCACTATGCCAAAATGATGTGCTTATCACATGCAGATAATTTTATTTACATTTTTAAACTTCACCACTTGCTCAAAAGGCAGGCTTGTGGGAACAACATGGCACAAAGGAATACCAGAAATACACAGAACTGCTCCTCCTTTACCTTATGGAAGTGGATGACAGGCTCAGCATGAATTCTGATCAGCTGCAGACAGGAGCGGTACCCCTGGAAAAGCTGTGCAAACAGCCTGAGGAAGATTGCTCTCACCTCTTTGTCCTGCAAACAATAATTGAACATGCTGTCAAAACATCCTTGCATCCCAAATTTCTCCACACTTTGTATAAATTTTATGAGAAATGCCTACAGATTCACGAGTGTAGCAGTGCAGCACATGAAGCAAAGATACTTGTACAGGTTTGAGGTTGTCTCATGGAATGGTTGGGGCTGGAAGGGACCTTAAAGACTCTTGGAACCCTGAAACTTGGAAGTTTTGAACTTTCTGTGCTTGCTGGCACTGACCCCCAAAAGAACACTGCTTTTGACTTGAGGCCTTGGACAAGGCTTCCAAATTTGAGTGATGGAGTTGGAGTCACTGCTGTGGAGTTGGAATAGAAGTGTGTAATATCACACGGTGGAGGGTTTGGAATTTGGGGTTTTAGTATATAGCAATAGGAATGGGACAAGATGGAGGATTTTGTTTCACATTTTCAACTCTATCTACACAAAAAGTCCCAATGTGTGTTCTTAAATTGAACTGGCTTTTGGATTTTATAAAACTTCTAACCCATCAGAACACTATTAGAGGGCAAAATGCATTTCTTTGCTCCACCAATAATACTACAAAGTATATGGAAAAGCAAACACAAATGCTCATAAAAGGAAGCTAGTCTAAAATTTCAAGTCTTCCAGTTATGAAAGTCAGACACAGAAAATAACACAGAAATCTTACCAGCATTTTTGAGTGTGATAAAGCTGTTCGTGGGGGAGGGAATGCATAATCTGCTGTTTCCAAATCAGGATGCAAAACCTAGAGAATTTTGAAAACATAATCTTTTTTCCTTCATTTTGCTGAGAAAAGGATAATTTTTTTTTCTTTCTCAAATTAATATTCACTGATATTGAGTACCTCAAGTCATAAATTGAGTTAAATTGTGAAGACTGAATGGAAATAAAGATGGAATTAACTTCTCAGCTTCGAGTTTCTGTATGTTAGTTATCAAAAATTCCTATCACAATCCATGAAACTGAACAATACCATTAAGGATTTTAGAGTCAATTCAGATGAAACAGATGAACACATTAAAAATTCTTCTGTTTAAAATAAGATTTGCTCAGAAGCCTCCAAATAAAGTGATTTCTAACTTATTATAATGACAGCAAAGACACTGAAGTACTTTTTATGGTGACTCCCTAGTGTAGACTCCATCATTCCTAAATTCTGAAACAGGGGCACCACAAATAAACTTTAAAGGGTTATTAATTTGTTAAATTTCAAGAAAATGTACAGTTGAAATGAATTTATAAACACAGAAAGCAGAACTGAGTAGTAATAATGCTGCTCAAATATTCTTATTAAAAATCATTATGAAAGAAAAGTCTCAACCTCTTGAACAGTGAAAAGACATTTTACATTTCCATTGCTGATGATATTACCTTGAACTACAGAGAATAAACTCCTCTAAAAACAGGAATATTGCATGAATCATTCTATTAAATCTCATTTTTAGTGTGCTTGAAAGCTCAATGTTGAACTTCTTCATTCTTTACCAATAGGTGAGAGGGTGAAAAGCAGGGATTTTATCCAAACATACCAGAGAAAGTGCCATCTGAGTCTGGTGGAGCAGTGGCTCTGGCAGCTGGGACAGATGAATACATTCAGGAATTTTAATTGTTCCTCCATCCAGGTCTGCTATGATTACATCTAACTGTGAGACAAATAGTAGTAGTAGAAGTGCATACAGTGAGTATAGCTTAAAAAATCACAACAGTTCAAATTTCTGCACAATGATCTGCATTAATTAAAAAAAAATAAAAATAAAGCAGTACCAGCTTTGTACAGAATGCTTTTGATACAGGAAATATTCCAAATACTTCTTATTACTGAATCTAGCCCTGAAAAATGAAATTAAACCAAAGAAAATGAAATTAGACCAAACTTTCAAAAGTGACTTTTGCTTCTGGATGTTCCAGGTCTGTGTTCAGAGACATGAGATATTTACTAAGCTGTTTGCAAAGGAACACAGTGAGGGCAACTAGAAGTAAAATTTCATGTTTCTAAGCACCTCTTGTAATCCTGGTTCACCCTTTCCAAGCTAAGAAGCTTAAAAAGGGTAAAATAAAATAATTGAAATACTTTAAAAGGGTAAAATAAAACAATTGAGAATACACTTGAAAATCCTAAGTGAATTGCTCAGACTCAGGACAAATAGATGATGAAGCCAGAAATGGATCCATTCCTTCCCCTCCTGCACTAGAATCAAATAATTTCACTCTACCTGATAGCCTCAATGTATTTACAAAGAAAAAAAAAAAAAAGATGTTTTTTCTCCTTTTTCTTTTCCTGATTGTCTTGCCTTGCTTTCTTCCAGTAATATTTGGAATAGATGTGGATTATTCACACAGACACCTCCAGACTCAGAAATGCTCTGCAGCCGAACACTGGCTAGGGTTGCAAAGCAGGATGTGACCAAAAATCTGTGCTCTGTCACCAGCTGTTACCCCAG